>PDGT01000082.1:1046557-1184474 GCA_003671415.1 Megathymus violae | reverse complement strand
ACATTTATGTTAATAGCTCGCCCGTGAATTCTCCTAGGCCTAGGATTAGACGCCGCCCAGAAAGATATGGTTTTGAATTTGATTAAATATCTACGGAGCCATATTTTTTTTTTTTTTCTTTTTCGATGTTTAATTAACTAATGTATGTAATTACTTAAGTTTTTAGCTTTAAGAAGTGTCGATGCACAATGTTTTTTTTTGGGTCATAAGGTTTATTTTTCTAATTATTAATATGTGGTTTAAATAAAGTGTGTATTTAGCGGTGGAGGTGTAATATATGGATGTAGGTAGTTGCGCAATTGTAAGGTAGGTCAGTCAATTAAACGGTGTGTGAACGATAACTACTGGTATTATTTCAAGCAGTCCTTATATCCACCAGTTAGCTCAGGATACTTCACTAATGGTGGTTGAATAAACTTTAACAGGAGTAACCCAGTGCTGATGGGTATAAGCATGGTGGACTTAGTGACGAATACACCCACTTCGACCTCAAATTACAAATGAATAGATGGATATTAGATATGTTTATGACGGCGGACAGTGGCTGGTCAGACTGATGAAGGTGTATACCTACCGACAGATATAATTGGCTTCGGAGTTCCCACCTCCGAGCCACTGGTATCTGCAACCAAACTAATATGTACATACATACTTATACATACTATTATTTATTCTCACGTCTTAACTGAAGCTTTAAATACGTAAAATAAAAACTTGAATCATTATGTGTTGCGTTTCAATTAAGATTCTGTGATTAAAAAGCTCAGTGTGTTAAAGAAACATTTATGTTATGGAAACGTAAATATACATACAATATACACATATAAATGGTATATATTAAAGTATATTTTATCGTATTGTATTTTATATAGTGTAACATATTAATAAGAATTTAATAATAATTACGATTAAACACCAATTTATTTTTGTGTATAACTTTAGAGTAAACTTAAGAGTTAAGAGTAGAGTAAACGCGTGGACACCAAACTGAAATAACCTCATTGCTTTTAAAGATGAATGTAATGTTTTCGAACCATTTGCGGCACTCATATTAAATGTTATTAAAGAGCTAGTCCTACATATTACGACGACAACAACAACAAAATTCTCGTTATTGTAAACCAAAAATAGTATATAGAAAAGTTTAAATACAATATTTTAAGTACAACAGGCGGCCTTATCGCTTAAATAGCGATCTCTTCCAGAAAACCTATTGAGCTCATCCAGTAGATGGAGTTATGAGACAGGGCAGAGAAAACAGACATGAGTACGATTATGAACAATAGTTATATTTGTTTACTTTGTCATCAGATAGCGTGATTCGAAAAGTTGAAATGTAACGTCTAAGGATTGATTAAGAACACGATAATTATAGTGGTATTACGACTTTGTCCTTGTGCTGTTTGGCATGTAATTTTTTAGTACACACTAGCTGTTGATATTATACATAATTCCATACCGGAGCAGTCTTCGGACCAGCAGCACAGCCAGCAGAGGAGCAGCAGCGGCGCGCACAACACTGAGCTGGCGCCGCTGAGACCACCGCCCGCCATCACCACAGTATATACACACCTTTACATACAACCCACTCTACAACAAACAAACGTTAAAAGATATCTTATAGTAATGCCGTCGCAGAATTTATACATTTTATTATGTAACGGGTACTCACGATATGATTTTATTTGTTGCTAGTTTCGCCGTGACCACGATCCATGCAACTGGGTCGAAATATTGGCAACAAATAAAACCGTATCGTGACTACCCGTTACATAATGTAAATATCTTAAAGTTCTACACAATTTTTAGATGGAGGATGATAGCGAACCAAGCAGGCGGTCAAGATATAGTGCGAATCCAGCTGGATCGTATAGAGTTCAGGTACATATAAGTCTATACTCGTATATTTGTACTCAGTGAAAGATAGAGCTCTCGAGTGAAGTGTGTGGCAAGATTAAAAAATTTGTTGAGTTGAACATGATTTTGCCTCAGTGATTTTATATGACGTAACATCCACACAGACTACCGGGTCGTGCTCTCAGCTATACGGATCAATTACAAACATTAGTGCCATGTAAATAATGACGGTAAACATGTTTTACGCTAATATTATGTGCTATATAATCATTGCCTGTATTAATTTTATTTTTGATCAAGCAAATGTAAAGTATGTTATTAACTTAACGTTAAAAACATTTCATACGAAACCGCTGGAGACATCAGCTTCAAATTAACACAGTGGGTGGACTTTTACAGGGAATATAGGCATTTTAGGAAAGTAAAAGAATGTCCGAAATCCCATCCCTAAGCGTTTTTTCTAGTCAATTTAATATTAATCGGCAATAGTATTTGGTATCGCACTGGTAACTTGCTCAAAGTTATTAATGTGTTTAAAATTTCAAAACGGTTTTATTTATCCTATTGTTTCATAATAAAAATTTACTAGCAATGGCAAAAATAAGAGACAAAGTAGAATCATATGGATCGTCGCCATTGCGACAAATTACGATACGTGCGATACGATTACGTGCTCGTGGTAATATTATGAGTATTTAGAAAATGTGAGCGCCTGGATCCTCGGCCTCTCGTGGTAACGAGGTAATGCTGTCTACGTTCTGTTTGCAAGCAAAATTGCCCCGCGAATGATTACATTTAATACCTACTGAAAAATAATGTAATAAGTACAATGGAACATCACTGTAAAACATCACAAATGTTCATCATCATCACAGCCAAACAACGCCCACTGCTGGGCAGAGGCCTCCCCCAAGGATCTCTAAATGTTCAGAACTATAAAATGAATATTTCATTGAATTACTGGATCCTAGAAGTTATGATCGTACAAATAATAATATTCAGCAAACGGAGCCTCGACGGGTCTCTTCGTTGTCCCCGGCGCGCTGGTCAGGGATACACTCACCAATTTTAGAATGGAGGTTAAGGATAATACGGTATATCCTATTATGAACTCATTATGCAACGATAACAAACGGGTTAATCGCTAACTTGTTGGTCGACAACGCATCAGCGACATCCTGATGTTGCATTCGTATATAGTCAGCATGTACACTGACCGTGCCCTTCAGGTCTGGTTGTTACATTGGGCAAATTAACTTTAGGAATAATAATAGTAAATATAGCAAAAAGATATGGTCTATTCATTATATGGATATCCTCATTTACACCTGGGAAGCTGTTAGACTACCATTTGAATTAAAAAAGATACTGTCTCACTTCCCGAGCGAGCTAGTGTTTATGTGACAGGTTCTCTCGGGTTTCGGTTGCTGGTATGTGTCTATACAACATTCAATACAAGGAAAACTTTGAAGGGTATATTATTATATTAGCGTAAATATATTGTTGATATCTGCCTTTGTACGTACCGGTTCGTCGTCCTTCTTCGGAATGACACGAGACACGACTTTTATTCGTAAATTGTTGCCTACATTTTCAAAATATCAGGAGTTACTGAAATAATTCAAATCGTTTTAATTCTAATTTTTAAAAGTATTTTAATACTTAATAAGGAAAACCGTTACAATAGCTAACTATTACATTAAAGTGAAGACGAAATTCAGTGTAATCTAATTGCTGACAATACAACAAAAACCAAACGATAAATAATTTACAATCACTTTAAAAACAATATTAATGTATTAAGCTATTTATTTCGCAAAAAACGAATCTATTCGAAATACAATACAACACCTATCGAGTTTTATATTATCTGTACAACGAACTAAAAAACGAACACAGGACGAACACACCGCGATTACCACTGAGATACGAGTAGACCTACGATTTTAACAATTTACGAACTAACAACGGTAAAGCACAACGTGAAGCTTGGAAAATTATAGACGTTCGCTTTCCCGCACTGAGTCAGTCACAAGTAACAATTTCCCGGCTCCTCGACCAGCGCCGGTCGACACAATGAGCCGCCGTCTGGCGCAGTGTTCGACCGCTCGCACGCCGCCGGCCGTCGCGGTCGGAGCGGCTAGGGCGGCGGCACACCGTACACGTTCTTTGTTAGATGCAGAAACTTTCACGTTTAGTTTAGCTCTCATGAGTAAACTCAGTTAAGCCCAATTACGTGGTGAAGAAGACTACTAATAGAAGATGCAGTAATTTAATCAATTCTGATCTGTCTGTTTGCATGTAGTGTTTATTGCTGAAAATCAAGACCGTTTCCATCAAAAGTGTATTAATTTCCGTTAGAAAAAATTATATTGTTATAAGTTATTTATTTTACTTCCGACATGTGGCTCGAGAATCGAAACTTCTGTAGGGATCCTCAGCCAGCTTATAAGCATTGCTAGACAGAGAGGAATTGCTGCCAGCAACTTGGGTACTGCACTATAGGGGTCTAGTTATATACACTTCGTTTAATTTTATTTTTTGGCTTAATTTTATTTTTAATTCACATTACTTGTGTATTTTTTTATGTTGTGTATCATAAAGAGAGCTGCAAATTTATGAGTTTGAGTGTATGCGGAAGGTAATTTCTGGAACCATGGCACCTACCTACCTAGACTATTTTATATAGGAACGAGGTCGGGGCAGATCGCTAGTGTTATGTTTTTATACAGTTTGCTTAAAGTCTTTTAAATAAATTTTAGCCCCTAAAATTAACTCTTGACATCAGATTTGTCTATTTGCAGTATTCGTCTGTCTATGGATCACCTACCTCTTTACGAGTATGTATGTATATCAAATTTCCACAAAAACTTTATGTTTCATTACACAATAAAATAAAATAATAACAAACAAGCAATAAAATCGCAATAGACAAACTGACCCCCAAATGATTCTACGAGGTTTCCGTATTTTCTTAACCCCTAAAATACACCAAGTTTAATTACGTTAGATTTAATGCAAATAACTGTAAATCAGATCTTATGGAAACCACCCTTCTATTTTTGCCTGATTATTAAACTTTTTTAAAAAACATAAGAAATAAATAGTATTTGGAAGGAGGAAAATTAAAGTAGTTTTATTACGCATTTTAAATAAAAATAATTTTAAGACAAATAATTTAATTTAATTTAATTTTTTTTCCGAATGTTGCGTAAAATCACACGTAGGTTAGAGAGCCGAAGATCGCGCTTTACGAGTAACTAAGCCCTTTAATATAATAATTACATCTGAATATGAGAAATGTGGCACGTTTACATACGAATCTCTCGGTGTGCTCCGGAGGCTGCAGGCGCCGGAGTGTCGGCTCCTATCGATCCTTCAGGACGGCTCTCTGTGAATCTAGTGTATTCATGTCAAAAGAATCTTGGATATGTAACGTAATTCTTATTAGGTATATTGGTGGACGAACCTATTGAAAGAATCTTGTGTTCTTAGTTTTTGCCCTTTTCAAAGTATCTATCTTGCATTTATTCTTTTCATTCAGTTTGCAAATAGGTCTGTAGTTGTTCCTTAGAAAGTTAGTTCGAAAATATAAATTTTATTTTATATTAATATTAATAATTAAACTTTAACTGGGTCGAAAATGTGCATTAAGTTTTTCTTTGAAGTTTTAATTTAAAAATAAATCTTTTCTGTTCGTGACGTACCCCATGGAAACCTACTGAACTGATTTGGATAATAATTGGATTTTTTATATTTTAAATTCTATGTCAATATTTAAAATTTTTGTCATCACGGCGTTAGGGGGTGGCCATTCTCTCAGAGGATAGTAAATAAAATATACCGAAAATTTATGTGTGAAATACCTAAAAAAGTAAATAAATAAACGCTCACACCGTCACACTAGGATTTCTTGGTGGCATGACCATCAGTCATCACGGACACCCACTATCCAAGAACAAACACTCATTTTACACATAACGTCGGTCCCGTAGGGGCACGAATCCGGGACAAGATTCCGGGAATCCTCTTGGTAACCAAGGTCCACTACCAACAGGGCTACTTTCAAAATCTATTTATATTTTCTTTTTCAAACTATGCCATACATGTTGACATAAATGTTATTATAATTATGAATTTGTCCCGGTATGTGTATCTGTATCTACTAAATACACACACCTACTACACATTTATATTTCATTAGAAAGAGCAAAAATATTTGTCATCGCATTTTCCATTAAGTCATGCGAAGCGGGTGAAAGATACGGTTTTTAAAATAGATCACAAGGAAGATTTAAATTTACGAAATAAATATGAAATATTTATAAAACTCCTGATAAAAAACGAGCAAAAATTGGTCCAAATGTCGTTACTATGAGTTTATGTAAAGGTCAAGAGGATAGGTTACAAGTATAATTAATTATAACATGAAATGAAATGAAATAATATTTTATTCGAAGTTGGTTTTTACAAACACTTTTCGACCGTCAAACTACGCCATCGCTTCAACAAATCCCTACTGTGAGTGGTCTCGGAAGAAGAAGCAGCAAGAAACTCCCGAGGAGTTTTTTTTCCTACTCACAGTTACAGAACGTACTTAAACTGGCTTAATATTAAACTCATGTCCAAGCAGCCTTATCCTGAAAGTAATTATCAAGGTTGTAATAACCTTTCCGCATAAGAATGCCTTTGATGTGAGCTTTAAATTTACAATATGGCATTTCTGTCAATTTTAATGGAATTTTATTATAAATATTTACACATCTTCCCATGAAAGAGCCACCAGTTTTGCTTAGTCTGAAATTTGGAACAATCAGTTTAGCCTTACTCCTAGTATTAATGTGTGAACATGATGAGTATGGTTCATCTAGAGATCTGCATGAATACCATTTCACATATTGTATTTTTAAGCTACATTAAGGAACTGTTAGTGGGTCAAATAATTTAAAAAATCATTGATACGTTCAGAATTTGAACCCGAGACCGACCGAGAGACAGTGGACGCCGCAGGACGAGACAGATCCCTACCGTGAGTGATACTGGAAGAAGAAGCGGCAAGAAACTCCCGAGGAGTCTTTTTTCTTAGTCACGGTTACAGAACGCACTTATGGCTACATATTAAACTCCTCTCAATGCAGTCTCTTCTTTAAGTAATCATTTAGTTTGTAATAAAAATTCTTCATAATAATGCTTTAGATGTTAAGTTTTAATTTACAGTATGGCATTTCCGTCAATTCTAACGGAATTTTATTATAATAATTCATTAGATGTAAAGAGCCACCAGTTTAACTATTGCAAGTCTGAAATTTGGTACAAATTAATTTATAATAATAAAATTTATTATAAATGAAATTAAAATAATTAATTAATTTTATTTAATTAATTTTAATTAATTTATTTATTATTTATTATTTATTATGCCTTATTTCTAATATTAATGTTGTGAACATCACTTTTCTCATGAAAACTATCCAGAGTATTTTTAATGTACATAATATTATTTAAAATGTATGATAATATAACAGTTAATATATTGATTTTTTTTAAAAAGATCTCTCAGCGAGTCTCAAGACCTGAAGTTGTAAATGGCGCGTATTTCGTATGCTCTTTTCTGCAACCTAAAGAGAATTAGAAATAGATATTAGAATTAAAAACTGCGAGATATATATGGGAGGGTGTTCAACGGTACATGAAGATTGAAAGATTGAGAAGGATTGATTCAGATGCAGTTAAATTTTACTTGACTAAGCGATAAAAACAAAATAAACAGGTCGTAGCCCCACGGCACGTATAATGATGAAAGCAAAACGGGACAAGGTATTTTATGGATAATCGTTAGTACGAAAATTTATGAGCCATTCCGTACTTTAAAATACACCTTAACTTTTTTATTGCCTTTTAAACTACTTAAAAAATTAAACTATATCAAACGAATTCCTAACACGAGCAGCCCCGAAAGAAGAAACGGCCGGAACGCCACAGCGGAAACATTGTTCTTGTTTTACCCTACACTTATTTTCCTTGTCATTAGCTTATCCTGTAAATATCCCAATGCTGGGCCTGAGAGTCCCGTCACTGCAAGCCATCTTGTGAGCCGTTAGGTCACAAACTGTCGCGTCGACCAACTGCGAGTTGGAAGTCTGCACACAACTTCCAGAGCTGTGTAGATAACGTTCACAAATACATTTCACACGATACTTTCCTCCACTACAGCAAGTAATAATACGTAGATAATTAAATAGAAGGCGTGCGTCTGTCATTTTGGTTAGGTGGTTCATTTTAACGATCCCTTGGCCCAGTTGGTAGTGAACCTGCCTGCCAAGGGTCCCGGGTTCGATTCCAGGCCGGGGCAGATATTTGTGTGACAGATAAATGTTTCTTCTCGGGTCGTGGGTGTTGTAATGTCATATGTGTGTACGTCCATGTCGCCCACAGCACAGGGAATCCTAGTGCGGGGGTGTGAATGTGTAAACGTATTTTATTATGATGCCTATCCTGTCTCCCTGATAGTGGGTTACGATATAATCTAACATGGTAAAGCGCATTGAGTGTTGGTTTTCTAACTTGAAATTATAATAATACCCAAAACGAAATTAACTATTACTAAATAATGTGTTAACCGAACCTCCATACTGAATTTGATCTGTTATGTCGTCGGAACAGATCGTTATCCACGGATACAAACTAACCTATATATTTATGTATAGTGTAGGTACAGACATAGTAATATACAAAATATAATTTTCAGGTTTAGCCTCATTACAGTTTATTCATTTTTTATTTTTATTATTTTGAATACAGTTTATTATTATATTACTTACAAGTACAATTTGTAACTGTATCTTACAAGGAATTTTACTATACGTATGTCCTAAGTATCCCATAATCCATGAATCAATTTACAAATGAGTTTTTGGTTGCATAGTACATAGTACTAGATGTAGTAAGTTTGTTATCACTTTTTATTTTTATTCTGCATTGGACGATATTCAGGTTAATCTTTTCATTGTCCCCAAACTGGGGAAATGGGTTAACAACACGCTGGGTGTTTACGGAACTGACTACAGTGTGCCAGGGACGGTGCGGGTTCTGTAGCGACTAGTTCAGCCTTTGAAGACGAACAATGTTTATGAGAAACACGGTTAGTTGGTGGTATCAGGCGTTACTTTGCGGAAATTCACTGTTATTAAATTAGTATTAATTTACTTTGCAACAATCCGCAAGCACAATGTATGATGGTATATATTTCAACAAAATACGGTTATTATAGCTGTCCTGAAACAGTGAATGGTCGATTATTGTATATGAAGTTGCAGTTGGTCAGCTTGGCATACTATGATTCTAACCCCTTACGCAGGTTGATAGTGGACTGTCACTTTTGAGAATTTTAAAGTCTGCATATTGCAACAATTCGAGAGAGTTGGGAATGAGATTGAGAGACACAAAGAACAGTACTCCGATAAGGGTGTTCCTCTCTCTTTTTCGATGTCACTTTATTTTTTTATTTTGTGACTAGTAGGTTTCTTGCTACTCGTTTCGCTTCAGGAAACCTTAGTCACGTTAGAAATAGCACCCGCATCGTCTTAGGAGTGGGTTTTTTAGTTCTGTGAATTAAAAACATATTAATTTACTACAGCAGCTGCAGCCAGACAGACTAGATTTTACTTACGTATTAAGAATATTTTGCCTTCTTACTAGAATATCGATATTCAGTTTTCTTTTTATCACACGGAAACAGATCGATTTACCGAGATAAAGAGTATCGTAGATTGTGACCCATAATAATGGATAAATTCTAAATCTACAGATTTGATAAATTCTGCAATAATCGCTGCTATATATGTCAAAGATATAGTTTGTGAACAGAACTTTTAAATGATAGTGTTGATGACACATTAAGATTAGAACTTCAGAGAGTATGTAGCGAAACTGATTCAAGATACCAAGATTACTTACTATTATGAACAATTTGTGAAGTGTAGTAAAAACCCGAAAAAAATATGGGAATTAGTAAATAACCTACCAAGTAATCAAATTAAAGAAAGCTCTGCCCCCTTAAAATTAATAATTGACTATAATGAATTTCCAAATTTAGATGACATTTGTGAAGCTTTCAACAAATACTTTTCTATAATAAGGTGTATACTAGCAAATCAGGTACTAATTTCTTTTTGCGAAAATATATAAACTCCTATATTAAATCAAATCTCGTCAAATGTAGAACTATGCACTTTTGACTTCCGTACCAAAGATGAAATTATTAAAATAGCAAACAGTCTTAAGACAAATTGTAGTGTAGGTATAGATGGTATAAATACAAAAATAATCAAATGTATAGTAAATAAAGTAGCAAATAACTATACAAGTTGTTTTAAATACATTATTTTTTGATGCAACATTCCCAGATACTTTGAAAATGACTAAGGTTACACCAATATATAAATCAGGACCAAACATCGACCCCAGCAATTATTGACCAATATTTATTTATCCAGTGTTATCAATAATTCTCGAGATATAATATGACATATAATACAACAGATATGATTATGATATTAGGCCCTCTACTTTTTTTTATTTACATAAATAATATTCAAGAACTAGGACTGCAGGGACATATTACTTATTTCGGCCTTTTTTTTGCGACTTAACATTCACACATTCGTCTCCCAAGCTCAAAAAGATTCAAATACACCTATAACGTGGCTACAATATAACCTATTAACAATCAACTATTTAAGTCAAAAAACAAAATTATACCAATTCATGCTCCCCTTTTGATAAATAACGTACCCATGTTAAAACATATTATCATTTCTTGGATACATTCACAACTTAAGTAAATGTATACCTAACACAGTAAGACACGCAAGAGTTAAGCTCTATCTACTATATCTAGTTGAAATACGGGGCTGTGCTGCAAATACAAAATTAAACGAACTTCAAGTATAACAAAATAAAATAATATTTTGTTTTTGAATATATCACCTACTAACACCGACACCATCTAAAATCTATACAGAGACGAAGATCATGAATATTAAACAACTATATCTATTTAAAACTTGTATATTTGTCAGGGTATGCCTCAATAACGTTAAATTAACTTGCTAATATTAAATTAATAAAAACAAAACCTTTTAGGAAACGTTGTTGAGCCAGTCTTCTTGTTATTTCCAAAGCAATAACTATAACTATAGAAAGAAAACTGTCACTATTGGGAGCGCAGCTATACAATTAACTACCAGAAATCATTAGAAATCTACACCCAATCAAAGCATTCAGCATTAAGTTGGTTG
Organism: Megathymus violae; assembly: GCA_003671415.1. Taxonomy (NCBI): domain Eukaryota; kingdom Metazoa; phylum Arthropoda; class Insecta; order Lepidoptera; family Hesperiidae; genus Megathymus; species Megathymus violae. Next base: position 1,173,318 of record PDGT01000082.1, on the reverse strand, counting down.
AACATATTATGTCCCTATTAAGTAAATGAATGCTTCGGAGGAGTATTGTATAGCCGACCGTATCAATTGGCAGATGTAATATGAAATAGTTTCAACTATTGTTCTCAAATAAGTGACATACCTGTGTCTTTTTTGAGAATAAAGATTCTTCAAACAATAATATAATCTAATAAGATGCCGATTTCATGCAAATCTGTTCAGTGATTTTAGTGTGATACGTGCCAGACAGACGGACAAAAATTTGAAAAATTATATAATGTACAGGTTTGGCCCCGTTACAATTCCATTATTACTAGAGGTTTATCGCCTAAAATTAATATCCGAATTAGTTTTTTTCAGTATTCCGAGTTTTTACAATTTTGGATACGTATATACTAAATTTTAACTTTTCCATCCAGTACTTTCGATAAAAATAGGGTATAATATAAATACAGAGAGACACAAATTGTAAATTTTACTTTCCCTAACAAAACTGTTGAACGCATCAGTTGGAATGGTTTTTTAAAAAAAAGTACTTGTTAAAAAATCTTTAATATTATTTAAAATTTAAAAAACGATCTATTAAAAATCATAACGCCAATAGAAAAAAACTGTTGCCGAAGTAGACTTCTGAAAAGACACTGGCACGCGCACGGCATTGCAATATTAACTATAGATCATGCCAAATCATGTTTTGGTATCGCAACGGAAGGTTCGACGTTTATATTTAGAGCTAGGTGGCTGTGGCTGTATCCAGGGAGCTCGGCTATCCCGAGTCCCGCGCATGCGCGCCTAGCCCTCTCCACCCGTCGTGCTACCCAGACACACGTCGCTCCGTCTTTTAAATTACAATAAAATTAAATAAACCTTTATACACGCTCAAAACAAACTAAAATCAGCTCCTGCAGTTCTTCTTCGTTCTTCACATCATTTTCCGTTCGCACGTCCGTCACATCGAGGACCAAAGTGCATCCCTGAAGACTTCTGGTGAGTATCGATTTTATTGCCAAATTTTGTTCAAGTTTCAAGTTTATATTTTTTATTGTCTTCAGTGAATCCTAAGTTCAGTATATTAGCTAAAGCTAACATGTAATTTTTGGTCATTTGCGTTTTAAGGAAACGATCAGTGCATTCTAGATGCAAGGCTTATACATCATTATATAGATTGATGTGCGCAGATTTATTGATCGGTACTTCAACCGATGCTGCTAGCGAACAGTTTCACTTTGTCACAAAAATCACCAAAACCTGCGTTACAGTTATCTCATAAATGACCTCAAGACGGAACGTAACAGGTTGTCGTAGGTCGTCGTAAACAGATACGTGAGTTTTAATCAGGTCGTTAAATTGTGGTGGCCATTTTGTGATGTGCAACCTGAATTCAGAATATTTAGCGAAACAGGTGGTTAAAATTAAAATATCGTATGATATTTTCCTCTATTGTAGTTTATCATTACTGAAAATTACGTTTTCAATACACCGTCTTGAATAACGCTGGTTCATGCTTGTAATGTTGCGAAACAACACTAGATTTCACATACATAAACAGAAATTCCGATGGTGGAATTTCTCCGATTAAAAAATTATTTTAACTAAACGTAGCAGTATTGTATTATCAACATTTATTTGTCGTGATTCCTTATCATCCAGTACTTCGACCATTGTATTTCTTTGAAGTGGTGATTGATCATGATATCGAGACAGCTATCAAAGGGTTCCCACTTCTTTTTTGGTCAGCTCCAGTCGGTTATTCTTTCGTAATGAACCTTAAGGTGGCTCGATTTCTCGTTTTCCGGTAATGGTATAAAATATCTCCACTGTCTGAGTACTCCAAAGCATTGTTACATTAATAAAGTCTTGTTGCTTGTTACTACTGAAAAAAACAATGCAGCACATCGATAATACTCACCTTGTCATATATTGATCTTCTATCGAAATTTTGCAGAATCTGTCGAGGAATTCTACATGTGAAGTTTAGGTCATTCGAGTTTCAGCGCATCCTCAGGGTAAGTACAGTAAGGTACAGTACAGTAAGAGTCAGCTCTGTTTCGGAGCTAAACATGTGTTGGTGACGGTATGTATGTTGGTATATATTTTTATATTTATTATAAATGCATGTTTCCCTTCGTGGGAGGGAGGTTCTATGCATGTATATACCATTACACATTGTGCTTGCGGATTGTTGTAAAGTAAATTAATACTAATTTAATAACAATGAATTTCCGCAAAGTAACGCCTGATACTATCAACTATATTAAAGTGAACGTAAGTTTCATTGTAATGTTTTGTTGTTTCATATATTACTAGAGGAGCAAGTGGGGTATCCTATTATTCAACTTTTGATTGTATTACTTCGGATTACTGTAGCTCCGCTGAATAAAACATTTATTTATTCAATTCAGTTATGTTAGTTTGCCAAGGCGAAATTTTGCATTGCAACAATAATATTTAGGTCATTCATTTGCTCAGCTGTAGGATATTTTTTTGCGAGTTTATCTTTCAAATCGTTGTCGTGACTCTTTTTTCAAATGTTATTGTCGTCAAAATTGGAATGAATTTTGGTGCAGAGCTATGGCGCAAGTGACGTCAAAGCCTCGAGAATCTGAGCCGAAAATTAATGAGGGTAAGCGAGCGAAGGAGATGCCAGGGAGTGTAACTGCAAAAGCTGAAGTGCAGACCGTGCGGTACGATTGGCCATCCCTCCCTATGACGCCAAACTCCGATGTTCTCTTTAACAAACTGAATCAGCGCAGGTAAGCACTCATTTTTACTTTGGAAATGAGATGATGTTTAAACCATTTTCATTAGAGAATAGTAAATACAAATTCCGTTATCGGAAGAAGATCTATTTTTCAATGAGGAGATTATGGTGTAAATTACAATAAAATAACAATAGACGTAGTAAGAAAGCATGATGATTGAAGCTTCTTATGAATTATAAAACTGACGGTAAATTAGAAAAGACTCCACATAGGGCATTATATGTGTGTCATCATAATGCCAGTTGGAGAGCACTTGTTCGTGGGTCGCGTAGAACGTACTGAAACAGCTACTTATTTGTTATATAGGTCAGGAGATCAACCCCAAAGTGCGCAGACCGTGCCCGCCATCTGGCTGCCGTCTTATCGTGATTCCCCGTGGCGCTACTACGGTGTCACTGAGAACAGCGTAGTGGTAAAGAAATTCAACTATTTGGCTACTTCAAATTCTAACGACACTGATGATGCCCCGGTTTCTCAACATATACATGAACACCACCACTACGGACATAGATATCCTCTTATACCTAATCAGCAGAAACCATTGAGATACGAAAGACATGGGCATCTAGTTAAAGTGGATACCTCTGGTACCGTGACCGCACCACCTCTTCCAATTCCTAATCACGATACCGGTATATTTCGACCACACAGCAGTCAACGTGCTGTCGAAAATGGTCCTTATTATCAACAATACGGTCCTCAGTTCAACTGTCCATATTATGCAGAATATCAAAATGGGTCTTATCCGCAACCTCAAGTAGCTCCCTATCCTGAGGTCGGTGCTGTTGACCAACATTATCACATCCACCAGCATTACTATCATCCTCATTACCAGTATCAATCTGCTGTGAAATATCAGCAGTCGCAATTCTCGCACCACCCTCATCAGACACGTTTCTTGGCGCACCAGCAACCACGCTTCCATGCTCATCAGCATACTGCACAGTTTCCATACAATCACACTCGTCCTTACTTCGCCTATAATGAGGGTTTTAATTGGTTCAATCAAGGGCCTTTCCCTCGTCCATCGTATGTACAAAATGAATATGATTTGTCTGCGCTTAAAGAGGTGCTTAGAACAATGTAACTGGATCCATCATTATTCGACATGTCATATTTGTTACAAAAATTATCTATATAAAGTAAATGATATAAAAACTAATAATGAAAATATGAATGTATTGTACTGTTTAGATATATATTATATATTACTGAAGTTATTAACGCAATGTGTCAAATAATGTAGTATATTATGGAAGTTTATTGTAATTTTATTTATGATTGATCATTTGAAAACTAGTAATAAAAAATAAAATTATCGTGTCCTCTCCTAAATGTTAAATTTTAATTGTTTTTATTAAAATTATCTTTATTTGATGTTATTCAGTTATATAAAAAAATTTTGCACCAATTACTATCTGAAGTAAAAGACGGTCCGAAGTGTTTATTTTTAAAATTACACGTTATATGTTACATTTAAAACTAAATTTCCCTTAAAATTGTAATTAACATTATGAAAATAATAGGAAAATTGCCATAGCGTATTGACGTTATGGCTATGACCTATTTTAATATAATTATAATTATTGGAGTTATCATTTCTGTGAACTGTAAGAACTTTACGTGATACGTAAAGGGTAATTCAACACGAAACGGATAACATCCAGTTGGAAGCTAAAAGCTGGTAATGTTTTGACTTTATTGATTACCGCGTAGACAAATAATATACCCAAATGTATATTATATTAAGTTTATTCAAAACGAAATTCATTTGATATCATATATTACTGCTAATTTTGTGAAAGTTGTAAGCATTTATGAAACGGCGCTATCTTATTATTTTATGAATAATCTACACAAGTATTATGATATTTTACACATTTTTTGTAGATAGTATATTTGCTCGTTTAACACTGCCGTTGTTGAGTACGTGATGAAAATCAGTCCCATGTTGGGCGTCAAGTAACTAGTGATTCCATTATTATGTATTAAAATGTAATTTAGGAAAAATATGATTAAATTAATTACTTGTAGGTGTTGAAGCCGCTGTTCATGTAATTTAACAATGCCATCCCACTGTGGCACACAATATATTATTTGTTCATTACAATGTGTTTTATTATTAATTAGCGATCCGCCTGCATAATTGTGTAACCTGACCAAAAAGACAATATTTTTATGTCATATCAATCCGCAATTAAAATACATTGAATAACCATATTTAAACTTATAATAATTACTTGAGTATAATAATTTACCGATATTTATTTTCGTCTACGTCTTTTGTCCCAATTTATTGATTGCGTACAGTTTGTTCAATCATTCTGTGTTCTGTATGTGTTAATATTAAGTATAATTAAGCTTTATCATAAAACAGAAATAAAAAATCATCCGTAAAGTAAATAATTCTCAAGATTATACACAGTAGTGCCAGGGTATCGGAGGCTTTTTATTTAATATATAACATATGTGAAGTGACGCACACATTAACTTAAAATTTTTGGTGAAGGTCGCAAAATATACACTTATACTTTTAGTAGTTTTTCAACCTTTTTTATTTTTTTTTCAACACAAATGTTATCATCACTTGGCGGCTGGGGGACAGACCATCGCATCTCCCATACTACATCCTAGGGAGAACGGACTGGCTGAAAACCAGCTCTTCCCGGGACCTCGGTCCCGAGTAACCAAACAGCTGAGTCAGCTCCCATTACCTCAGATAGTTATATGTCAATTTTTGTTTACTTTTTTATTTGTATTTCTTTTTGTAAAATTGTAATTATCTTTAGTAATAAACTGATTTTATTATTATTATTTATTACATTTTTATAAGTAGTTTGTTGCATAACGTTACACCCTTAAAACCATTTTAACTAGAGATGTGCCCCCATTTTAAAACCTACTTTTAGTTTTTATTCACTTCCCTGTAAAAGTCAACAATCCGACCACAAAATTTCACAATTCATTGTATTGAACGACATATTTCACATTTGGAATAGGGTATGTCCTTAATGATATTTTAGTATTTCGGACACTCACTAGGAGCATGTTTACACAGAACGGCCATCCGCAATCACCGCTGCCGTTGGAAGGTTATGCCTCGAAGCAAATCGTCATTTGCGGTGGATTTTTCATCGTGCTGCTCATGGCGTTGAGCTACTTCGACCGCTACCGCCTTCTAACACTGAGTATATTTGATTTTTCTTTACAGTAGCAATAGAAAATTATCATATCGAGTGATATTTTGATCCTAGAGATCAGGGACACTTATTAGTAACCGTTTTTTGTCGTAAAAATACGAAACGTTGCACTTCATGTATGAAACGGTGAACCCGTTCGTTCACTGATTGTTCGATTTTGAAATATGTTGAAAATAACATTGTTGTCCTAACGAAGAGAATACCAAAGCAGGCAGAAAAACTTTTTCCCAATTCACGAATACTATCTGAATTAAATTGGCACATATAGAATCGCGGAATGTACAGTCAGATATACATAATGTTGAACGGTAAATGAATACGTTAATTAATAAAGTTATAACATGTTTCCAGTTGGCCCGAGACGATCGGCGAGTAAGAACTCGCTGAAAGTTAGTTGCCGTAAGTTATCGATGATTTATTTATAATTATGGATGAGGTGCACAGATCAACAAAAAGCAACAATATGTTTACACCACTTTTTATAACGACAAAATAATATATTGAATCTGTCACAAAAAGTGAGCCTAAAACGTTGAAGTGAATCAACCTTCGATTATCCGTCACTCCGATGTTACATCGTGCTGAAGCGTGAAGGAGACTGTTGAAGCAGACCTGAAGATCTTCGTAGTTGTACTAAGAGCATCGTTAATGACGATAATATTTTCAATTATAGCTAAAATGTAATTGGATTAGCAGTCTTTTAAAGTCACATGTGAAAAATTTGACTTTACAATTTGCTTTACAGAATTACGCGATGAAAAGTCACTACCGAAACCTCTGACGAAATTCAAAGACTCCGACATCGGCGACAAACCGCCTCCATACTCCAAACAAGATCTCAGAGCGGATGCCGCATTCAAGAATGACAAACCGAAAGGTTTTACTCCACCATACTCTTGCATGTTCACCTCAAGAACCTGCGTGGACAATTTTCCCCGCGTAATGGTTTTCCACCCACACAAAGTCAATGCAATATTAGAAAAACTGGGTCTCTGTAAAATTAACGGACATAATTTCCCCACGCAACGTATCAAAATCAATGTCCCGTCTAAAGGCAACATAATTGATCCGACAAGAGAAAAATCTCATGTCATGATCCAAATGAACGACACTGAGACTGAGACTGGCTGCAACATTAACATGAATGTTTATGATGAGAAAGCCGTAATGATTGAGGAACGTGATACCGTCCCCTTCTGTATCATATTTGAGCGAGTAAATGGTGATGACGCTAAAGAAACATAAGTAACGGAGCGATGAAGAAATAAAATGTAGTCGAAATTGTATCAAATACTTTACAGCAAACCGCATGCATGTTGTAAGAACTATAAATGCCGCAGTAGGACAAACGTGTGTTGGAATAGATGTTCTCAAGTCAAGATTCAATTTCAAATTAATGTTAGGCATTTCCTATAACTTAATGTCCATAAACTGTTCAATTTATTCCAAATAGTTTGGTAAATTATGTCAAAAGAACTTCATTTTTATATCGATTTTAGGTAGGCAGAATTTGTTTTACTGTATTGTTGTATTAACTATTTTATTGTAGTTCCTTGTCTTATTTCTAAATCAGTGTCTCTAATATAATCGTTCATAGATTCAAGTATTGCATACGATGTTCAGAATATTGTCCATATTTATAATTCAATACATATTTATTTAAATAAAATGTATCGGTTGTCGTAGAATTGCGTAATAAAACTTAAATAATAAAGAAGTAGAGGTTAATACTAATAATAAGAGAGGGATTAAAACTGTTGTTTTATTTACTAGTGCTTTATTCATTATAGTTATTAATAACATCAGCTCTAATAATTACAAAACTGACAAAATGTATAAATAAATGCATCTTGAGCTCATTATAATACAACCAATTAACAACTACAGAATAACCTAACGAAGTATGACGGTTATATTATAAAATTGTAACAACTTAGATTAGATAACAGTAAACTTCAAAATAAAATTAAGTTATAATATAAGATTTATTTCAGACCGATTATTTGATTTATTACAAAGCTTAATAAAAGAGATTACAGCATCAACAATTATAAAGAACATAATTTTGAAGCAACCGACCAGAGTGCATTTAAATTTATGTAATGAAATCATAGAATCAAGCTCATTAGATAAATCTAACCATAGCAGAGATCATATTTCTTTATGAACAGTCTAGTAAATTCATTTTTAATTCCATTACACAAAAAATAATGACTGAGCACTCTATGTTCATTGACTTAAACATCGGTGCCGTCATTTGCTTCATTAAGCCTTAAAGTTATACAACTAATTATAATGAATTAATCTTATTCCAGACAAACGTCCGCATCGTTCCTAAATGGTTAGTTAAATTAACGCAGTCTCAGTGTCACAGTTCACAACATCTTAGCACCAATTGAGACGCCTTATTATAAATAAATATTAAACATAATTATTTATACATTTGCTGCATTCATTTTTGATAGATTTATCTCCACCACAATGTAAACCTACACACTATTTACAAGATACACAACCACTGTAATTATATTATATTCGAATGCGTACATTATTATGTATTATAATTAATGTATCGTTAGGAGCCACTTCATCGATATTATGCGTTTCTTTGACTGTGCCGGGATTATTTATTTTCCCTAAAATAAAATCATCAATTAATTTATTTTTTGTTTATAAAATCAAAATATCTGCAATGACTCTTAACAAAGATCTTAACAATATATAAACTATATCTGAAAAACTAACAATTGAGAATACAAATTCAATGGAAATGCGTATTAGTATTTTTAGTGCAATATCTAAACTTATAAATATCAATAGCCAAAATCTTTTCATTGAAATAAATTGTTTCTTGTAACATGAGTAGTTTAATATATAATTATTTTTAACAAGTTATATATTGATTTTTTATTTATTTATTAAATGCATTTTGTTACTTCTAAGCTGTAGTATCTTTAAGTTTATAATTAATGGGTACTAAATGATTTTCTCTTCATCTTCGTTTTTCTTCTCTAAATCAGCATCGTTACATCATTAAATCAATTAATATTACATTTTGCAATGTATGAATTTTGTAAATACGTCGGTTAAATACAATATTGGTTATACTACGTGGATGGTTAAGAGGGTAGTTTATATATGCACAACGGTAAGTGACACTGTTCAGTGTGTTCAGAGCTCGCTGTGACGGCGGACGTATCGCGCGAAGTAGTCCGGTCGCCAGCACTTGCACGAGCCCGGAACTAGGAACCAGTCGTAGTATAAACGTACCTACGCGCAGACATTTTACATTAGTAATATACTTAAGGCTTCTTCTTTCTTCTATATATTTTTTATATAAAAAAAAAATTTGTACATGTGTATGTCATTAAACGGTTGTATCAACTTTAATAAAAATAGTTGTGGGTTTAAGTGGGTCCCTGGATGGTCTAGATTTATAATTAAACCCGGTAATAGGTGGCGCTGCGATCAGGATCCAGGATGTTTTTTAAATTTTAATATTTTGATAATCGTTCGAGCAGGACAACTGTCGAACTATTTTTATCGAAAGGACAATTGATTGAATGTTCGTCTCCAGAACTTCTCTTTCGTAAAAGATGTTGAAATACACTAATGATACAAATATTAGATATGTTTATTTGGCAGGATTTTTCAGTTGAAATTGATGTATTTGTGGCATTTGTCACCATCATCATTGGAATCTACCTCACCTTTATCTACCTTTGAGGGTATAACGAAATGTTGGCCGAGGCAATTTTCAGTTACACATATTTATTAATCGCTTACCTGATAACAGCCCATTTCATCGTGACCGTCGCAGTGAGGAGGTTTCTCTGTACTGGCTCCGTCGCCGGCCCGCTTCTGGATGTACTGTTGGTAATCCTGCTGTCGCCACATAATTACAGATGCATGCGTATATAAAAATTCAATTCAATATAGTTAGCACTGTACAAGGATTTACAATGATTCCCAAAAGATATTAGCAATTCCTTGTATCCTAACCCATAGGATATGCAATTGATAGTTATATTCTTATTTTTTAAAATTATATTAAATTATTGAATTAGAAACTTACAATTAATGTCAAGTATCATTAAAACATTCGTCAACATTATAATAATATTTGTCAGTGAGACATTTTTAAGTATCAATTTGTATTTAACAATATTTTCCAGACATCTCTATCTCCAAAAAATTCTACATATATTCATCTCTTTGTCTATTAGTTCGTGAAATTATCGTGTGTGTGTGTGTGTAAAATTATGTTATCCAACCAATAATTACCCTTTCTCATAATGGTCTCGTTATTTAACGTACCTGTTGTGGTTGCTGCACATTAGGCGGGTAGTGTAGCTCAGCAACCAGTAAAGATACCCAGCGCGGCGAACTCAGGCACCCACCCTCCAAATAGTGGCAGCGAGACTGCATGCACCTAGCGAATATAACAGACATGGTAATGATATATATTAACGGTGCTAGACATGCGGCTGGTGAAACCCCGTAATGGATCTATATATAAATAAAAATTTATTTCCATTTATTTCCAGTTCACTGAAGGAGAGCTGTGCTGTGACGTACCTAGTGACTTCGACGGTTTGCGTGAAATATCCTTCATAGGGTATCTGCACTACATATCGCCAAATACCCTGATAGTTTCGCGCGAACACTGGCGTGGCGTATTCTACTCGCGCGGGGCAAGGAGTCGGTGGGCCCTGGAAATTCGCATAGAAATCTAATAAATATTACTTTTTAGTAATAGAACAGACCATTTACTACCAATATGTATATACATCAGATGATAACAGTATTCATAGATTTAACGTACACTCTACCGCTAAGGGTGCACAATAATGAATCTATTATATACAATTAATTTAATGTAATGTTAACAACAATCAAAATGAAATGTAATGTTCACAATGATCAAAGTTATAAATCAAGTTTAATACACAAATAATAATAATGAAATAAATAAATCGTTTTTTACTATCGAATTTCAGGTTAGAAATATCGTAACCTAACTATCCCTTATGTTTTGTATTGACTTACATATCCTAACCTATGTTTGGTAAGAGGTTCATACAGCGAATCGTAGTACTATGTACTTAGAAGTCGCGCAGATTAAATTATTGATGAATTTTAAGAGGAATAAAGTCAAAAGTACTATAAAATTTCTAAGATATCGAAGGCTGAGAAGAATCAGCCCAGTGGTCGATTTCTAAAAAATAATAAATGAGTGAATGTTGTCGGAACGTGTGGGCAAAATAAATATGTTTTGTATTGTAAACCTCGTATCGATGCGGTGCGTGAGGGGTGTGTGGGGAGTGCGGGCCTGGGTCCTCCCGACGCTCGGGCCCCGCGCTGTCACCGTTGATAGCGCGATATAACATGCAGAACCTGTGAACGAATATTTATACATCATTACGTACGTATCGTATCATAACAAATACCACATTACATAGTCCCAATTGAGGTATCCGATGATCGCTAAAATATAACTAAATATTGATTCAATATGTTCCCTGATTTATAGACATGGCATCCATAATTTGAATTACGTGTAAAATAGGTGTGGCTGTGGTAAATTCCAATAAATTTATTTAAAACAGCTTTGTTGAATAACGGTTCTTGAGCTTGCATCCGTTTTGGGCTTAATTTTCGTTTTTAAAAAGTATTATTATCCCCTTAACAAGGTGGAAGTTGCAACAACGAAACGTTATGCTGCCAAACGCAAACTGTCACTCTGACATTACTACTATGTCTAGCCGACATTATGACAGTTAAGCGAAAAAACGGACCGCGCATTTTCTTTATGTACTGTGTGTTGTTTTAGGTTAGAATTCTAGTGAAAATCAATTCAATGAATCCATTAAAGTTGAATTAAAATGTCTTCTGCTCTAGTGAGACAGGCCCTCGAACTCGTGGATCCCGAAGGTTTGTCTTTTACATCCATAATTTTACGTACTGTAATTACGGTACCAATTTGGATATACTTGAAGCTCGATTTAGTTGTAAGTTATGAATTCCTGCATTTTTACAGAAAGCGGAAAGAATAAGCGTCGATTGCGACAGACCCCGTATCACGTTTCGTTAGGTCAAGGTTAGTAATTACTATAGATTGGTGAACATATTTTGTTGTCTCGCGAATGTGATGCAACGTCAATTGTATCGTAGTGGTATTTTATGATAGACTTAGTGTCTGTGCCATTTTAACTGTTCTTTAAACATAGTTCAACGATAATCGGAGTAAAAAGTACTTGGTACATTTTCCAACTTATTTGAATATGACATGCATGTACTTATAGAAATATATACCATCATACATTGTGTTTGCGGATTATTGCAAAGTAAATTAATACTAATTTAATAACAATGAATTTCCGCAAATTAACGCCTAATACTATCAACTATATTGAATTTGACTTGGTTATTTTCCTATAAAACTTTTAAAGTTTAGTTTCATGATATCAGGGTATTACTATAGTAAGTCCAGCAGACTGACTGAAAATCTATTATAAATACATATTTCCACATATATATATTATTTTCTTTAATTACGGTATAACTGTTGTGTGTTAATCAGTTGTTTTTGTCACCAATATTACTGTAAATGTGATGTTATATAAAAATTAGTAATTGCTTATGTAATTATTAGTAATTATGTAGTGCAGTGTTATGAGTATACTCACATCAGTATGTTATCTTTTTTATTATGGTTTTGTTATCGGATTGCTTTATTAAACAAGATACAATTTATTAATATTACAAAAAACACTTTTTATGTAAGGTCAGTTTATTTTGAACTAACTGACACATCAAGCATCTTTAGGTAGATGGAAAGGAATCTGTGAACTGATTTATAGATTGTGATAGGTTATGGAAGACCATCGTCTATCTTAGTTAGTAGTGACTTTGCCCATCAAGTGATCTGTTCTAGTCTTAACTTTCCCTCTTGGGAGAGACATTTGTGTAACAAGGAAATGTTCTCAAATCATATGATATAAAATACTGTATATTTATGAATATATGTGTTTATTACGTTATTTCAGGCTCCTTAAGTCGTACCAGGAAAAACAAAATAGTCAAACAAACTAGCAAATCTCCGGAGGAGATTGCAAGGGAGAATATTAAAAAACTGCAGGCTCTGTCACAACCCACTGTAGATTCTTCAATTGCTGAGAAGGTAAATAATAACAATTTTCAGAACTGTAAAAAAACTAAAACAGTATTGCACTGTAAATATAAAAGGTGAATCACAAAAAAAAAATTTTATGGCACTTATAACTGTCATTCTCGCTTCTACCAGTTTCAAAAATTGCATCAAATGCATGATATGCTTATATAAAGAGATAGATATAAATTTTTAGGATCAACTTTGGTTCCAAATTATAGTGCTCATTAAGGAATGAGGACGTAAGAGGAAGTATGAAAGTGGCACCGGTAACCGAAAAGCTATACGGACACCGGCTATCATAGTATGGTCATGTTATGCGGAGGAATGAAGAGCATGTTGTACAGAAGTTATTAAGTATGAACGTAGATAGCTATAGAGGTAGAGGAAGGCCAAAGAAGCAATGGATGGGTTGTGTGAAAGACGACATGGCTAGAATGGAAGTTACCAGTGAGATGACGGCTGATAGAGAAGTATGGAGGAAAAATACATGCTGCGCCGACCACAAATAAAGTTGGGATGAGGGCAGGAGGATGATGATGATGACGAGTGCTCATTAATCTTGTTAACTCTGCATTATGATTAATACAAATTCTTAGAAGATACAACCATAAACACACAATATGAGACTAGATATAACCTTCTAGTGGGGTCCTTTTCATGAACATTACCTATGAATAGTGCATGTAGAGCCTTGCCCAATTGTGGAAAAGTTATGGGTTTTAATCAAATGACATTCCTATATGCAACATGTGTAAATTGTACACTTACTGCTTATTTCAGATCATTGAAAGGGCCATCAAAGGAAAGCCTCTAGCAGAGAAGATAGAAGTCAAGACTGAAGAAGGAAAATCCATTCTATTCCCTGAAGAAGAGACTTTTAAAGAATTTGAGAAACATTATTTCTGCAGTTAACATTAAAGCAACATAACAAGTACTAATTAAATTCAGTTGCATGGGAATGGACATAATATATGGACATAGCCGATGCATTGCTTGGTAAATTAATATTATTGTGTACAGCTATTATCTTCATAATACTGGTCGTCTGGATCAACTCTTATCCGTTTATTGACGAAGGTATGTATTGCCATGTCAATATAAAATTACAATGCTAGTCTGTACATGTGTTTGGACATAGCATAGTTCTGTTTGAGATTGATATATTTACAATAACATTATTTTTTTCAGATCTTGCAATACACAAGTACATTCCGAACCCACAGTGGGCACTACTAGCTTGCGCTACTTGGGGTCTTTTCTTCATAGGTGGTCTCATGGCGTTCACCCTCTTTCACATATATCCTTACATGTGATTCAGCTCAACAAACTTAACAAACTGAGGAACTCTTTCCACACTCAAAAAACCATGTTGGAGTCAGTGAATTCCTGGATAGTCATAGGAATATCTGGAGTCACATGTGGAGGGAAAACCACCTTAGCAAATAAACTGAAAAACTCATTAGTTCCCGTGTATATATTCCATCAAGACAAATATTTTTATCCAGATGACAGTCCACATCATATAAAATGTGAAGGCTTGGACCATAATAACTATGATATTCTATCCTCTCTGAACATGGAACAAATGTATAATGATATTGTGGAAACTATTGAGGGTACAAATAAGTCTCATGGGGCAAATGAAGAGAAGATCCCAGGGAAGTATGAAGCAAGAAATAAAAAATTTTTGGTTGTTGAAGGTTTCACTGCTTTGAACTACAAGCCTATTATGGAGATTTGTAACTTGAGGTGAGTTTGGATCTTGTAATTAAATTTATAATGAAACAGTAACTGCCACCGTATAGAAGAATTGTAAGGAGATTTAATGACCCCTGCCTATTGAATGTAATATCCCCGTTTTTATCTCATCTTTCGAATTTTTAAAGTGGGTGTGGATGGTCAAATCCGAAAATATGAGGATTAGTGACAAGTATTCAAACGAGTCTCATACCCGATTTTAGTGAAAACTAAAACTGCATTGAATTTATGAAAAATTAATATTCCTATTCAGGATTCGAACTAATTGATTTTGAAAAAAAAAACACTATTATTATCTTGAAAAATTGTTCCTGTATATGGCACTCGGATAGTTGTATGCTCAAGGTATTATTGTTGTCTTTTTAAAGATCTATCCATCATCATCTAAATGAGGTGGATAAAGTAAAGCATGATGAAATCTTATAGTGCATTGTATGAATGTATATTATTTTAACATTTACCATCCAGGTACTACTTCGTGTTGACGTATGAAGAGTGTGCGGCAAGGCGTTGTTACAGGCTGTACGACCCGCCCGATGTAGAGGGGTACTTCGACCAATGTGTGTGGCCCGAGCATCTCAAGTACAAAGCTGAGGTTTGAGCTTTGTCCTGTTCTTACTTACTGGGTATTTACTAACATTAGATTGGGGTGTTTTATCTAATATCTTACTCCTAGAGTAGTACGACATCTTTTGCTGGCTTTAAATACTGTAATCCTGTTCACGGTTTAATGTGCAAGGCGATGGGTTGTAGTCACCAATAAACACCAAGTAGGCAGCACGTATCTATGAAAATTTTAACTAGATTTCTCCATATTTTAACCCATTGTTTGTTTCTTTATAATAACTAAATTACCACATTATGAGAGGTATACTTAGTAGGGCTAAGTGCTGTGATGATAAAATCATTCTAAGTTTCGTCTTTATGTTAGTCTGTCTATCACCCAATTTTTATCAGATATATTGAATGCAAAATTCTGGAATATGATCACATATAAATCAAGTGTCGATTGTATGTACCAACTTAAAATTAATTTTTAATTTCAGATTGAAAAAGACAACAGGGTGACCATACTAGAGGGAACTCGGCAGGACGCTCTGGAAGTAGCCCTGAATGACATTAAGGGCCTCGGTATAGAACAAATTAAATAGATTATATTTATTGTAATGAATGAAGTTGAACAACATTGAATTTATATTTAATTTCAATAAGAAATATGATAACGGTGATCACTAAATTATAAGACAGAAGTGAAGATTAAGTAAGTTATGAAGAAAAATTTTGCAACTTTTGCATATCAGGTCTGAAATCAGCGAATACCAGTTAAGGCGTCATTTCCAATATTTGCAGTTATTAAATGGCTTTGTCTATAGACCTGTCAGGTAGTCATAGACTGTCGTTAAATTTAAATTTAGAATAATTTCTTTTTTCTTTATGTTATAAAAAAATAAACAAAGATGTTTTATATAATACTGAAGTGTAGTTAAAACGTAAAATTCACAGTGTAAGATGACATTACATTTGTTTTGATAGTGTTACTTCGTTTACAAATAACTTTAACTAATCCAAAAACTGTATTTGAAATGGTATTAGAATTGCATAGAAAAGTTGCATTTAAATTGCTATTTTTGTACTTTTTAATCTTTGCTAGGGATATTTTATCTGCGCCGAGCTTGAGCTGTTTTGTAGAGCATGTTGAAATGCCTTAAATTTCTTAACACGAGTAATAAAATAAGAACACATTTGTTACACATTAGCAAATTCCCCACGACAGCTTTAAGAAGATTAAAAAAAAATTGCAAATAATGAAATTTGTAAGGTTGTTAATTTATAATTCGTTTCCGATTCTAAACGTTTCGTTACATTTTGTATCTTTTTCATTTTACGGAAGAGAGCGATGTATGTATTTCATATGATAATATATTTAATTATTATCTAGGATTACATAGGGTCTTATAGTGTATTGTTACATTAATTATGTTGTATGTCTGAATACGTTGGAGGGTTAAACGTCGGTGTGTTGAAAGGCTGACAGTAATAAATACATAAATTGGACTGGCATTTGTTTTTCATTCACGTTGTCGAATGAGTTCGCCCTCAATCACACTGTCATATTTCTTAGGAAGTACCTAAGTCATTGACGTACTTGTATTGAGCGATTAATAATCCGATATTTTATTTGAAATGCAATATACCTATATGTCGTATTAAACAGCATTACTTTTGATTATTTTTAAATTTACCATTGAAAATATAATGAATTACCGCATAACAAAAAAAATCAAAGTTATAAAATGCTTCCCATTCTGTAGTTTTCTATTCGGATCTCGCCACACTTGTGAATTTGGAGAGGAAGATAATTTGTGTGAGTGACTATGATTGTGTGTGTTTGTGTGCACTCACACGCCGCCTCCGTCGCAGAACTTCCTGCTCTCCCGGGGCGTGTCCATCTCCCGATGCTCCATCTGCAGCTCGCTGGCCGGCAGCCAATCTAGCTCCGACACTGACCGCTTGGAACGTTCCTCTAGCCTGCAGAACGTGGGAATAGAGAAGTTTTGGGTGAGTCACCTACTGTTAGTAGGAAAGAAAACGAGAAACCTTATAAACTGGCTCGCCGACACTGCGACCGCTTCGAGTTAAAAACATGTCACGGTGGAAGTTGGTCAGGTGGGTCTTTACTCGGTTGGTCAGGTGATTCTTTAACCCTACCCCGTACGAGGATGCAGCGTTGGCATTAGCTGGTTGCAAACCGCGCGATCTCCGACATCACGGATTTGTCAGTAATGTTGTTCGGGAGTATGCACACACACAGAGTTTGTCCGAACTACTCCGTTAGGGATTAATTACTCTTTAATTAAGACCACATAATGAGAAAGGAAGGAAATATATTGATTTGTAAAATAATGATCACAACACGATATATAAATTTCTAATACTAATTTTAATGTAAACGACAGCGTTGTAGGGTATCAGTCCACGTTGCAGCGACCGCTCAACGAGCAGGAATGCACTCCGCCTCGTGACCGTAAGTACTAGATGTAATACTGATTTTCAGTGCAGCCTTTATCTGCAAGCAGTTCCAATTAAAATAAAACAACGCAACGTAAACAATAATAAAAAAGAAACAATGAAGCTTAAATGTAATATAGTAGAAATGTTATCTTTGTGTTGATGACACAAAAAGGTGTCAATGGTGAATTAACGTTTTGAAATTGGAGGTGTCTTTGTATGAATGAAGTATCCTGGTTTATATATAACTGCAACTATCTGTACATTCCATTTCTTCGTCGAATTTCATGATTATTATTAGTTTTATGACTCGCTAATATAAATTTGACTGTTTTGATTTTTTTTGTCTCTGACTTTTTAATGTCCCGTTATAACTCAAGAACGGCTCGATCTCAATGAAAATTGGTGTGTAGTGAGAACACATGATTGCGCATCTGATGATGGTGATCGCAATGTATTAATCTCTAATCAAGGGAAATAACAAAATGTGTATATATATGTATGTATATATATTAACACGAATGAAGTCGAACGGAGTGGCTAATATTTATGGATATAAATGATATTCTTACTTAAAACTGGCATTAAATCCGACAGTCCAGTTTGCTTCCGAGCCCACGAGTGGGTTGTAATGATGATGACATTGATTGATTTAAAAAGTCATTATCATCATCATTGCAACAACGTACACCCGAGTGTTCCATAACTTACCTATTATGTTGTAAGTCTGGCACGCCAGGTGGTTGCGCGGGCATCTCCGATGGCGCCACGTGGGCAACGCGGGGCAGGGCATCGTCTGCGCGGAGTACAGGCAGCGTACGCGAGAGGAACCGTAAAGTGTGGTTGCGGATTAACTCACTGCAAATAGTTAAGTGTGTATTAGGCATAAGTGACTGCGCGCCGAGTCCGCCCCTGGTTCAATTCGGGCTTGGGTGCACGTTTGTGAAACAGATAGGTACAATGTTACATTCGCTATCACTCACTTTCACACAGATCACACTTCTAAGAGTTGGGTTAACATTCTAAACGTGACGTCACATTGGCCGAAACTTGCGACGCTTTTGGCAGTTTAGCTGTGTATTGGCGTTTGTTAATGTGAGATGTGTAAATATTGTTTTGCCGAATTTCTAGTAACCGATGTTAACGCTTAAGTTAAAACATGGGATCATATCTAGTGATATAAAAATCTTTTCACGCGTAATTACATCGATAACTCGGCGTATTTTAAGTACCCATTGTTGTACCTAACCTAAAAGAATTCTTATTGAAAAGGAGGGTCTGTAATCTATACTAATAAATTTGAGAGTCTGTTTATAAAATTAAAATAACCGCTTTTTACTACATGCACATGAATGTATATGCCAAAATAACATTTTTTACTATTTTTGCCTGTCTGTCTGTTCCGGCTAATCTCTGAAACGGCTGGACCGATTTTAACGGGACTTTCACTGGCAGGTAGCTGATGTAATACGGAATAACTTACGCTACTTTTATTTGTACTAAATAACTTTTTTGTTAAATTCCACGCGGACGAAGTCGCGGGCACAGCTAGTCTATACTAATATTATAAAGAGAACACGAAATTTTGTTGGTGTGTGTGTGCAGAGGGTAATCGGAACCACAACATCTACTTGAGAAATTCTTTCACCATTTGAAAGATACGTTACTTCGGATGGGGGTAGGTAGCGTATCGTGTAATATACATGCGGATATGATTAATTTTTCAATTCGAACTCGTAATAAGAATGGAACGTAGCAATTATGTTTACATATAACTATTCGTTTACAATTAATACAATGATATCACGGTCACTGGTTTTCAGACCACTCTTCGTGCAATTTCAACGAGTTAACCAAAGGGCGAAAAACGTAATTTAATCGAAATTATTCATACTTATGAAAGTATCTCTAATGTCTAACTTGGATACTAAGAAAAAAAACGATGCTAAGAATAGAGGAGTAATACTTCATTTAATATCCCGTGATTGTTAGGTTAGTTTCTCTTCAATATTTGAAAATACTTTTTTGTGCCTTTAATGAAATTTTTTTATATCAGATTCTATACATGTTAGATTTCTACTAACACATGGATGTATTACGATGTCGTGATATTTATAAGTATTTTTTTTGTTATGACCAACTGGACGAAACCTTAAAACGAGTAGATAATATTTTTTATAGAAGTGATTTTTTGTTATTTTTTTATGTTAGTAGCAGACAAACGAACAGAGGAGCCACTTTATGGTTAAGTGGCTACCGACGCCCATGGACATCAGCGAGACCAAAGGTACCACTGATGCGTTGTCGGCCAGGAAATGAGAAGAAGGTAAGAAAGAAAGTACTGACTCTCAAGCCCCCAGCCGGAACACGACGAGTCATTTGGCGGCTTACTCGAGCAGGAGAGTGGTAGCTATCCGGGCAGGCTTCGCGGAATATATGAGAAACTAGTTTCCCGAGTCTACCTTGTGTCCCTTTTCATAAAACTGATATATTCCAATATATGTGGGAATCTCGTCTCCGTCCTCGTACTCACAAGGGATAAGGCTCTCCGTTAGGGTTGTGCCCCAATGGACTCCGTGGGATGGTTCCGCGGTTCAGATCCCCACAGAGGTTGTTGGCGCTGACGGCCGCGCGCGTCACCCCTGCGCCCGGACACTCGGCCGCTACTTGCCTGTAGGGAGGCGGTCGTACCCTGCAAACAGATCAAATCTTGAACGAGGTATCTCACGACCAGTATGAATAAATGTTTTAAAACTTGATTATGAGTGGCCGACCACCTATACTGTCACGCGTCGTCGATCCAGTGTCAGGCAAGAACAGAACGGGTACATCATTTTTCAACTCACTCTGTAACCAATAGTGTGACAATTAAAAACAAAGGTTAACTAAGAAAAAACCCAGCTTGGTTCAACTCAATCAGATAATAAAAACTTATGCACCAATATCGCTAATATCAAGCAAGATCCTACAGTACAGAGCTCATGCCCAACGACCTCTAACACGAGGATCGCCTCGTCAGGTGGTCAGCAACATGTATGTGCGTATGTTTTGTATTTACTATAGAATTATTGATACTACGTGTAGAAATATAATGTATGGGCGCAATGGTAATGTGGGGTTCACTCTCGTATTATTGACAATAGCATTTCTCCTTAGAGAACTTACAGTAATATCAAGGTTTTGAACATGGCTTATTTGATACTTTACTTATCGTAATAACCAAGGTCAACGTAAAAACTATGACAGCCCATTGCCGTGTCATCGTCCAATGGTTACCTTAACGTGGAACAGGTTATTCTCATTATGTATATGTGTAGCTTTTAAATATCTGTATTACGGACCTGTAAATCAAATCCATGATCAGGACAAATTGATTGTAGTTTTTTTTTAATATCGTTGCGTTATTGTCACAGAGAGGAATACGATGTTAGTCTATAAGTATTAATAAAATGGATCTGGGATATGTTTGTGATATGCAGTCAATTTCGATACACGTCCATCCACTTATTTATTACGACAATAAAAGGAAGCCGCGTAAGTACTTAAATGTATATTTGACGGCGGAGAAAGCCGGTGTTACATCGCGCCGTCACTTTCACTCGTCGCGATCATGGTGACGCGACGCGCGCGTTTCCAAAATGACGCGCGCGGTCCGACGTGCGTTAGAGAGAATAATTACAGTGTAATCATATTAATTGTAAAGACTCCTTGACATATTGATTCTTATAATTATGATTTGTAATTATTAAGATTCAGATTTGGATTAAAAAAAATGGTTTTTTGTATTTTTTTATGCTTTTAGTATACCTACGCAAATTGGAAGAAATTTTATTTAAAGTTTGTTCCTTGTTTTGAACATAAGCTGTAGTTATATTTTCATCGCAATGTAAACTGTGGCATGTGTGTATTTAAGTGTTGAATAACACTAAATCTAAAAAAGTTTTGTGGATAACGTTTGTCTGGACTATAGTTTTGTGTTAGAAATCTTACACCCGTTAGCATTAATTGTTCAAGAAGGATGCAGCTAGATCTAGAAGTTTAGACCAGCGTCGTAAGTCCTGGCGTGATGGTCTGTTGCGTAGACAATGTAGAGTTTTGTACGTGATGACCAAATTTAACCTGTAAGTAAGAGAATTTTAAACCACTTACTTAGGCGGTGTGGCATTGGGTGACTCAACAAACGCGTAGTACCCCTCCGGCGGCTCTTCTGGGTCTGCATTGGTGGCCTCCTTCGACTCTGGTTCGGATTCTGCTAGATTTTCCGCACAAACTGCCAGCAACGGTAGTAAGATCTGGAAAGAGAATATTGGTGAGATACAACGGATAATCATGTTCGAAAATGTTAATAGGATGTTAGCAGTAATTCAACGATATTGTCCATTTCATGAAATGGTTTTTCATCTCATGGTAATACATCGTCTGACACATAGGTTATTATAATGCATTTGGAACATCTATATTTCTTATACATTCTGCTATCTTGTTACGTCGTGATAATGTTTATCACTTAGTTTTTCAACGGAATAATAGATGGCGCAGAATTTTTATGATTCAACTTTAATATATATATATATATATATATATATATGTCGGCAACGCCAGTAGTTTTAGCAGCATTGTCGAACATAGCGTGGGCGTATAATCGTTTAACACTTTTAATTAATTGTTAAAAAAACACTTCACACCGGGCAAACAAAACAAGTAACAGTTCCCAGTGCGGAGGAACCGATCTCTTCGACCGCAGAATATAAACTGAGGCTTCATCCACGTCACTCCACTAGCTAGGCTCTGTTGTAGCACGATGTTAGCCGAGTATCGACGTCATCGCGGCGGTGCTGCCATCACTCGGATATCGTGCTGTGTTTCGTTTCACATCTATACTAATGACCATCTCCGACATATATATATATATACATATATATATATATATATACATATATATATATATATATATATATATATATATATATATACATATATATATATATACATATATATATATATATATACATATATACATATATGTAAAAAGAAGTTGTAACGCGTGCTTGCAGTTCTGGGACATTACATATTACAAAATAACACGTAATTAGAGCGTGCGATTACACCTTGGACAACAATAGGGGTAATTTAGGGAAACTGGTGACACTACACACAATAGTACCATTTACCTTCCTTAGAGCTTGACTGTGACCTACATAACTGGTGTAATTTAGTCTATCTAAGTAGTTTTACAGAATATACCATGAGCTTCAAACTATGTTACTGTACTTTGATTACAACATCTTAATTTGTATTGTAGCAGTCCACATAAAACAAAATTCTTATTCAACAAAATGTACATTTTTTGTACACATTTTAAAAAGTATTTAAACAAATACATATGTACTATCAATGTTTGCCCATCTTACAGATTAATATTGTCACAGTTTATATAGAAGAAATGCTATCACGTCTATCAGTTTTATAAAGTCTGAATTGGTACTATCGCTAGACCAAATTTCACTCAGTAATATTGAACTTCACATCTTCTGTCATGGAGTGGTAAGTTACTGCAAATACTTTTGTACCTATTTTTTAATTTACTATTTCTCCAACTGTTCTTTAACATTTTTTCCAAGTAAAAGATGAGTGGTTGCGTTTTACTCAACGTATGTTTTGAAACATTACAGCTAATTATCTTGTTGCGGTCACTTGACTTCGTCCAAGCGCCAGCCAGCGCCGTGCACCAATTAACCTAACTTGTGGCGTACAAGAGGACTATCGCATAACTTTCGTGTTCAACTCGACGACGTAAATCAGTAGGTACTTTCTTTTTAAATTAACGTCATGATTATGCCTTTATTTACAACTAGCAAACTGCGCTCGCTTCGCTTCGGAAAAACTACGCCTTACGCTAAGAAATAGTATCTACCTACATTATTTTAAATTAATTTATAACTTTATTATTTATGAACGGATTGCAATGAAACAAACTTTAAGTATTAAGTGATTCTTACTACTATACATTAGTGAAAACCAGAATAAAATCGACTTAGCCGTTTCGGAGATTAGCGCGAACAAACGCACAGATAAAAATTCTAAAAACTATTATTTTGGGTTCTATTGCGTTAATAAAGGCTCCTACGAATATTTTTTTCATATATCGTTCATGTAAAGAAAGCGATCAGTTATAATTTTATTATATGTACTAGCGGCCCGCCCTAGTTTCGCACGGGTATACTTTATCAATAGTTTCAGCAGCGTAGCGATGTTCACGTTACCGAAGTTTTAGCAAGGATTCCTTATTTTTTCTAATAATAAATATAGCCTATGTTATTCAGGGATAATGTTACATTCTAATAGGGAAAGAATTTTAAAAATCAGTTCAGTAGTTTTTGAGTTTATTCCTTACAAACATACAAAAACACAAAGCTTTCCTCTTTATAATATGGACCGTTTATTTTGAAAGTGGTGTAAGTCCATTTAAAAAAAAATTAGATATCACATAATTAATGCTTAATTTAATGTAATTTTTTTATGTATAACTAGTCCGTGTTTAATTTCTTAAAAAATTCCCATGTTTAAAATCGGTTGGTAAATGAAATTGCATAATCATCGATTATGAAAGTGGTGTAAGTCCAATTGACAGAGGTAGGTGGGTGGGTGGCTTGACAGATGATTGCCGATCAGTAGTTGTCATTTTTCATTTGTTTTATCTTACGATGCAGATTTTCCCATTATAGAAATGGCATTGTGAAAAAAGAATTTTCTGTACACACCACAAGTTTATTATGATGTAATAAAACAATGTAGAAAACATGACAAATTCATTTTACATGAAATGAAACGAAAGAATTTCGTTTCAACAAAAAATCTTCAAAATGCGATTAAAAACAGATAAAAAGCACTAATGGCGAACAGGTCAATTGGTTGCAAATATGTTGGTTGAGGTTTCTCAAAAGTAAAACCATATACTATTTTATATAAAACATCGATGAAGGACGCAGAGTTTAAAAGTATTAATTTATTACCTAGACATCCTGGAAGACCGCTAAAGTTTGAAAAAATCGCCCTGGCGCCTTTGTACTAAAATGCCAGGCCTATTACTTACGAAAAATATAAAGACATGAAGCAGTTACTACCCTATATACTTCCGGTACATCATGCATATTTCGAAACACTGCCACATGCAGAGCATAAGTAAATACTATCAGTATCTTATAATTTTGACATAGTATTTAGTATCAAAAATAAAATTTTATGTCTTGTCATGAGTATTTGTCAAAAAAAATTGGATTAAAATGAAGTATATTTTAAGTGATTTTTGATTTTGTAAAATTGAAATTAAACGATTTTTACAGTTGCTTAATTTTGAAAGCGGTGTATGTCCATTTACAGCCCATAAATATGTATTGTTCTAGTCTAATTCGCCTGAAACAAATCTATATAATCAAATTAAATATTTTAAAAAAAGGAACATTGCCAGACTTCATATATAATATAATAAATAAATTTAAAATAATTTAAATAACCTAAATTTTTTATTTGACAGATATGCTAACCTCTAATTTTCTCGAAACAAAAGAATATGGAGTTAGACCACTTTCACAATAAACGGTCCATATATAGGTTGTATAATAGATAAATACTTATAGATTACAATTTTAGATATTTTCATACAAAGAAAGCGTTAACTGCGTTAGTTGGTTTGGTTAATTTAAACGGTTGCTTTTTTACACGCTTTGTATTTACTTGACCGATATATGTACATACGAGTACGTAGTACTACCCTCTCGCTTCACTTCGGATAACGGGATAATAGAACCCGTCATTGTAACGGCTTTAAAATCTTCTTACTGTGAATATAACCTCCGTGCAAAATTTCGTGTTTTCAAGTTTAGATACAAAGTTTAACATTCTTTAGGACGCTTTGTAGACTATTTAGAATTAGGTTAGTTAATAGAGATTAGTTAAAATAAAATAAAAAACTTGAAAATTTATCTTGTGTCTTCGAAAACTAGGAACTGGGTCTCGTGAGGTTGCCAACTGTATCTCAGATGTGATACTCACGATAAATACTGGTCTCATGTAGATAACAAACTGCAGTTTAGTATCCGTTATGGTGACCTACATGCGTGTTGACGGCTCGATACGCATCTTCACGGGCGACGCGCGGCTGGACGCGTTCTGGTTACTGTGTGTCTCACCGGTAAACGGGTACAGGTCGAACTCCTGCACTCAGAATCGATTTTAGGTCCAGTCTTATTCAGCTTGTTCATTGATGAGATCAGAGATTGCATTAAATATTCAGAATTCCAACTGTGTGCAGATCACTGAAAGTTATCCAGAGTCGTACAAAATACGACAGATGAAGGGTTGTTACAAGCAAATATTTACAATATTGCTGATTGGTGTGTGACAAACTCAATGAATTTGAATGTTGAAAAATGTTTACACATTAAATTCTCTAGGAAACGGAATAAATATAACTCAAGGTATAACATGTTTAATAAAGTATATAACATTCGAGCTGTTATAGCGACATCTAAAACCCGAATAATCTCAAAATGGAGACCGCGCTTGGTAGCCGAGCCTCACGAGGAATCCCGCGCGTTCGGACGACAGGGTTTACACAAATCAATGGCCTTGAGCGCCGAACGGGAAAACAAAAATTATAGATGCGTTACAAGTATTAAAAAGAGTGGAGGAAGCGAGCGACGTTGGAGTATAATTGATTGATGTAATGGCGTTACATTGGTCATATTAATCATGTGATCAAAATAAGCTTCGAAATGGTAGGTTTTATTACACGTAATACAAAAGAGTTCACTTCTATTTTAGCTCTTAAGACATTATATAACGCACTGGTACAGAGTCACATTGATTACGGCTCTCTTGTATGGTACCTGGTCTATCAGAACAACCTCCAATGAATTGAAAAGGTGCAGAAAAAAATCATAAAAAGACACTCTCAGTACCTACAATGAGCGAATAAATAATTTTAACTACCTTCCATTATGGAAGCGCAATCAGACTCCTGGTAGTATTTTTCTGTATCAATTAATCAATCAAGCAATTGACTGCCCGTCTGTCTTGAATCGGATTAATAATAATACCTAGGATGTCTTTGAGAGCTAGTAATTGTAGAGTATAAAGGCCGTTTTACACATACCCCAATAAAACTAAATATGTAATGTTAACGATTCACCACTTAACCTCAAGCGAAGAAAGTTTAACACGATTTCAGAATACATATATTGACATCTTTGCAGATTCATTAGGTTAATTTAAGAAAAAAATAAACAAAGCGTTGATAGAAAAAAAAGAAAATAATATAATTATCTTTCTGAACTCTTTGATTGCTATATTAGCTTATACTTAACATATTCTATTTTGTCTGATTACAGTGATTTTGTAAAAATGTTGTGCAAACCTTTAATTTAGGTACACAAAAACATATTGTTGTTATGTATTACTCAGTTAATTTTATGGTGTGTATGGTATGTATGTATGGTATGTTGGTATGCCTTTTAATAATTAAATAAATAAACTGTCTTTAGTACTTGACAGACATTTTGTACAGTCGAGACTTCTTAAAGTTAAAAGATAAATGATGAAACATACACGAGGAATATTAAATTGACATATTTCATTACCTTTGTACATCATACAGTGAAGCGCGTAATAACTAATTGTAATACATACGCTCCGGTCCGGTCCGATGCAAAGCCGTCATACGGTAATTCGTCCGTTAACGCGATCGCACTGACCGCATACCGAGGGCGTCACACCCGACAGCGGTAACAGAGAACCAGAGGTGTGCACACTTAGATAGATTAACAATGCACAAGGTAACATCTTTGCGGGTGTGTTACAGTGAGATAGATAGCAGAGATTTCTCTTGTACATTTGGGGCGAGAGTGGACGAACTTCAGTTTACGAAATCTAAGATTTCTTATTAAGCTTGTAGACGCCGATTAATCGGTTGGCCGAGGCGGTTTTGTGTATAGGAATTAACATAACCGGCAATTTATCCCAAAGAAGTAGAATGTCTCAAGGATTCTTTTGTTAGCAAAAAAATTGGACGTGCTATTCAGCATTTTGGAAACCTTTTTAATTCAATCATTCTATCTATACTCGTATTAGGTGCTGTTAAGACGAATTTAATTTTTTTTCCAATTTTTTTTTCATCAAGTGTCCCTATGCTGGTTAAATTTACATAGAGGCAACTGAGAGCAGGCGAATCATGCGGTTATAAATATCGCGGCCGGTACATAAAAAACTTAAGTTTGACAAATCCATCCCGAATCCCTCGAATAATGTTGCTAGGTTCTCTATAGGATTATCTAAAAAAACCTTATACTTAAATCAGTGATGAAATGTTTTACATGTTTCGGTGTCAAATTGAAAACAGTGACATTCCCAGCAAGGTAACGGTAACACCCCTCGTGTTGCTGGCGGCGAGTTCTCGTCGTCGGACTGCCCAACTTCTGGAGTCGCTTAACTTCATCTATCAAAAAGTTGTAACATTTGCGCCCGTGCCCGATCCGAGTGGGCAGCGGGCGGCTCAGTTGCGATAGTTTCCTCCAGCATGCCGATACCTTTCTCCGTTTCTCTCGATCACGAGAAAATTACTGCGTATTCACTGGTAATGTATCGGGGGGTTTCACCTCATTACTATCATTGTTCGAGCTTAGTTATGTCTTTTACGACTGGTTTTAGAACCTGTCAAATGTCGAGTGCGCTTGATTATTTTTATGCCAGAATAAATAAAAGAAATAATACTACAATTTAAAACTAATAAAGTAAAACTTTATTATTATTATTATTATTATTTAGTATTATAAAGTTATTTATCGCCCGTTACGATGGCCAACATTTGACAATCTTTGATATATTTAACTATGTTTAATCCGGAATACCAAAATGTATTATAATACTCCGATTGCGATCTTAAAAAGGGTATGGTTAATTATGATAAATATTTAAAGACGTATTGTAAGTAAAAACAATTTAACTTCAAACGCTACAAAAAATGATTTTCAAATAACTCTATCATTGTATTTCTCCTCCTTTAAAATGTATTTTTAACAACACTTTTAAACACTCATTTAACAATAACGTTGTAATTATTTTTTATTTCATTACCGTTTCAAATGTCGATAAAACACTTAGATATTAAATCGTAAAATATTTAGTAATAACCATAAAAATATACTAGCCATAAATGACAATAATTTTTGACGTAATGATTTTAATTATTGAATGATAACTGTATTATATTTCAAACGACCTATATCCCTCCATACAACAGGCGCCGCTCCGACGCCGTCACGGCTCGTGACAATCGGAGCGTGAAGTTCGCCGACTCCGATACTGCAACGCGACGACGTGTGACGTGTCACTATGTCACCGTGTACGACGACGTAGCTACATACGTATTGTACGTACGTTTCGTTCTAATGATGATTATAGTGTGTGCTTGTTGAAGCAAGCTGCTTTGTCACGTGGTGCTATATGTGTTATAATATAAATTTCGATTTATTTTTCCATTATCGATCCAATTGATTTCATATTCACACTCATATTAGTTTTGTCAAAATGAAAACTCGTAGCTACGATATGATCTGATATATTTAATATTTATTAATCAAAATGAGATCTATTTACATTATATATAAAACTACGCCTTACTTTATTTTAAAATTAATTTATATCTTCTTAATTTATGGACGGATTGCAATGAAACAAACTTTAAGTATTAAGTGATCCTTACTGCAATACATTAGTGAAAACCAGAACGAAATCGGTTAAGCCGTTTCTAGATTAGCGGGAACAAACAAACAGACAAAAATTCTAACAACTATTGTTTTGGGTTCTATTGCGTTAAAAAGGCCCGTAATAATGTTTTCTCCTATGTATCGTTTATGTACAGAAAGCGATCAGTTAGAATTTTATTATTAGTATAGATAGAAGATATAGATATAAATTTATACTAGATCAGTCAAGCTGGTATTTATATATTACTAGCTGTACTCTGCGCGCGTTGCTACGCCACCAACTAAAATAAATTTGAAGGAAAGACATTACACAAATATTCAATTCATTTTGAGTCCACGGCAATATATGAAATTCATTACAATGACAGTGGCGCCATCTGTCGAAAAATGGTCGTACCAACTCAGAAATCTTCGTGGGCTCATGCACAACAACTTTGCTAAAGATCAACACATGATCAAATGCATAGTTTACAATTCTATAAAGGACATACATAGAAACATTCACTTTTATATATATAGATACGTCAAAGGAACGATCGGTAGATAGAGGTACTTAGAAAAGTGTTGTATTCCAAACAGACGATATGGAAAAATCTTAAATCAACACGCAGGTAGTAAATTTGTGAAACGTCAAAAGTACCGCAAGCGATATTTCTGTGCGGCGAATAAGGGCAGGGAAATGTGGGCCACGGTGCTCACACGTAAGGCCAGATCTGCACGTTAGAGCCGCTTTAATTTAACATTTTTATACTGTCTCTGAAAGTCAGTTAAAATACATTCTATTACCGATCTTAGATCTAAGAAAGTTCTCTGTAATCTATATAAAAAAGTTTATTTAAAATCAGTATTAATCTTTTCTTTTCATTGAATAAATGTCAAAGACAATATAATTAAAGTTGCCCAATTCCCCCTTTATCCTGACTATATTCTGAACAATATTAATATTAATTACGGTGTAGTTCTAATCAAAACATAATGAAATCTATGTGCAATACTATAATGTCGATTAATGGATCTCCAAAATCTTTCTTTTGTTTCGTCGGTGTATCGGGAAACAAATGAACGTCCTTTACTGTAATTAAACGTGTTAACTATTTTGAGGATAACGGTTTTGTGATATTATGTTCAGAGCCTAAGCGCGTTCTGGTCACGTGACATCATGCGGCCCGTTAGTGACCTTGACCCAGATGGGAGGCCGTTGACCTCACGCATTCCATTCAATGTCCAGTAACGCAATAGGCCAGGACGCCTCGCTTTACCACAGATTAACTAATAACTAATGTTTTTCTTCCGTCTTGTCTGGAAATGCAGTTTTAACAAACCTTGAGATTTTGAGATCAGGATAGCAACACTAGACAGGCCGCGAGTGTTAAAACAAACTTTTACGACCTTTGGAATGCATCAATCTGATCGGATTAGGATAATCCAAAGACTATAGAGTATCTAGATAACTGTAGTGACTTAGGCAATATTTGCGATATATAACGTTCAGAATAATTAGAGATGATCCAATGTTTTCAAATTACGTCATCATTAACAAAATGATATATCGTCAAAGACATGATAATATCGGAGGATCGAACCTAACAGTTTCAACGTGATTTTAACCAATTGATTTATCGAAATATTTTATCAAATGGCCAGAGAACTCACAGAACCACGTCAATCGCCACAAGGTATCTATCGTTGTTGAAAGAAATGTTGTGATCACCAATAAAGTGTTAATTTATTGTAAAATAGTCGCATTTAAATCAGCGGGGAGTATGAAAATTGGCCTAATGTATTTTTTGGGTTCCGTAAAACCAATGAATATCTGTAGGGATACTTGTGTGTCTGTTTGTAATACTCGATATGGTGTAAATGTAGGATACCAAAGGTTGAAGTTTGGAACACATGTAGAGTTAGGTAATATATAGCACTTCTTTTTTCCTCTACGATGAAGCGCCTTTTCAAAACATTAAACATTATAATCATCAAACGATTCTGAATTTGTATTTGAAAGAGATGTAGGTACTCTTTAAATAAAAAAAATCTTTTGTAAAGTATCATAACAATCTGTTAAGAGAAAAAACTCGTTATGCCGAACACAATTATATTTGTTATACATATAATAACAGAAAGCACTTTTCAATAGAATGCACGAAAAATACTTTATCTCCGGAACTACTGTTGATCTCAATAATGCAAATGTTTTTGTCTGTCCGTCTCATTTTATATATTAAAATATTAATTAACAAGAACAAGTATTTTTTGTTCGAATATTTTAACTAGTTAAACACAGAAGGTCCTCATCCATATTTCACAGGAAAACTTATACAAAAATACTTAGATGCAGTCTGCAAATTTTAATAGGAAAAACAAAATACATTTAAAGTACGGAATTCTAGCTCAAGCGTATTCAGCACGAACTTGACCAGTTGTTTATTGATGTAGATTTAGTAAAGCAAGTTTTGTGTGTAGTTACATTGCAAGTTAAATGTGGTTACATTACAAGTTACACGCGCAATATACACTCGTTGACACGGTGGATGAGAACCCGACGACGCGGCACGCGCCGGGAAAGTGTAACGTCGGCATTATAGGCGTATTAGGGTCAGCGGACACCGGCGACGAAACGACCCGCCATTTCTAACCTATGCTGTCAGGCATAGAGTTTACAACAACGGTATACGACCCACCTGCCAAATGTCGGCCCCGTTAGTTTTTTTTTTTTAATTTCTCAGAGTGCAATAATGTCCTGCTTTGTCTCTGGGTAAGTTGGTGAATTACTTAACACGTAGCAAATATCTAGACGTAGCAGTGATCACGTACCATAAAGTGTCAAGTGGCCTCATTTGCAGGCTATAATGATAAAAACAGGATTTTTCAACGTTCCAGTGTTGGATTTTCTTCAAAATTGACACATTTTAGACCTATATGCTTACCGTACTTAACCGAAGATAAGTTTATTGAAATCCTATCAAGGATAATAATAACAATTATATTTTATAGCCTGAGTGGCGTATGAAAAAGCAGACGCGTTGCAGATATTAAAACATCGACGCATGCAGACAGTGGAAACATTAATGACTGTAGAACACTTCTCTTCTTCTTGAAACTCCCCGTCGTGGAACCCCTGGAGAATACCTCATGAGGGACGTTATTTTACGCAGTATTATACGCAGTTACCAAGTACATAAACACACTTTACGCACATTACACTTTAGAAAATCGTAATACTTACTAATCTACGGACACTATGTAATCTGCCAAGAAATAAATAAGTCGTTCCCATTCCGACAGCCGCTGAGAAGTCTCGCCGCCAACTTATCCTTATACAGGCATTACTTTGCAATCCGCCCGCAGCACTGATTCACCGTTTAGCGCACGATATCGTGAAAGTTAATCCACTTAGGACTTGTCGGTGTACCCGGTGTATTAAACAAGTCTATCTATCGATATATATGTATACTGCACAGCATATTACGTGGGGGTAGTGCTTGTGCCAAATCAGGTGTTGACAATTCGAAAAATTATTTAATCTACTTTAAATTTAGATAAATAGGTCATTAGGTAGTTTATTCTTACATTATTCATTTATTATAATTGTTGTTGACCACTTATTTTATTATAATTGTTGACTACTATAATTAAAATACTTGTATATATATATATACATATATACATTTATATATATATAATAAGTCATGTTAATAATGTATAAGATTAGCATTTGAAGCCTGAGATATAACTTATTCATGTATGACTTTATACGAGGGTGTACGTATTCCTTTTACCTAATATATTTTTATATTGTATGTACATAGCTTATACATATATTTATGAATATGTTCTTAATTAAAAAAATTGAAACATGGTAATAATAAACAAGTTTTACAGCGTAATTTAAAAGCAGAATGTTGAAACAGACAAGAAAAACGACTTTGTAGTTATAAAAGTACTTATAAAAGTACAATGCTGGTGTATTTTTAATTTTATTTAATTACTCTTTATTGCAATAACCTTACAGTAAAGCAGGCACCAATAGACTTACTTAATGCCTTGTGGCATTCTCTGTCATTCACCCTTGTGTTGCTGAGAATGTGCGGAGGCATTAGAAACGATAAATATAAAAATTTATTAGAAAAACAAAATATTTTACACAAAACTATCGTATTGTAAATTAACGAAATAAATGTTTATAGTTACAATTATATAATCAGTTAAAGCTAAAAAAAATTGAAGCAAAAAATTGGGTAGGCTTACAGCTAACACTTAGGATTGCTACACTGACGTAATGAAAACGTGTCATAACAGATATTTATACTCAACTTGACATCTTTACTAAGATACCGAGTGTCTGACCCATCGGATACGTTACTCTAATACACGATTATAATAAAAAAAGAAAAAATCATTTGTTTACGTTCCAGTTATCCCGCCGTACCTTCATTTTCAAATTCAAAGTCGTTTAATCGTTAAGGTACTTTGTAAATACACTCATACACGTCATTTTTTGCTTCTACTACCGTTTCGTTCACTTTTTAACGTCACTATTGGAAGTCACAACCCTAGAAAAGTATACCGTATATAATAATTTAAACCTAAACTATGCGCAAAGAATGCGGTCACAGC
The DNA here is from genome assembly GCA_003671415.1 of Megathymus violae. Taxonomy (NCBI): domain Eukaryota; kingdom Metazoa; phylum Arthropoda; class Insecta; order Lepidoptera; family Hesperiidae; genus Megathymus; species Megathymus violae. The sequence goes on along the minus strand of PDGT01000082.1, from coordinate 1,139,060 downwards.
GGTGAGAACGGCGAAAACAAATATTATTGTGAGCCGTGGGTATCCCCGATACGTAGGTCTATGTCAGTGAAAGAACCGGTCATGTCCGAATCGAACTTGCATTTTATTGGGTTCTGTACTGTATCAAAATATATTTACGTTTTCTTTTATTTTATTGCTTCTACTGCCGTTTCGAAAAGGTGTTTTGACAATGAGGAGAAGAAGCGGCTAAATAAACTCCTCAGTACATCCTTTAAAACAACACATGGTAATTACAAAGTAAGTTTAAACCTGCGTGGAGCTGATTTCGATACTATTATTTCCAGGCGTCCTTGTCATTAATCTTTACCATAATATCCTTAACCTATAACTTGTGCTTTAACGCGTTGCTTAAAAGTTCCAATAGGTATAGGTAACTTCTTACATGGAAAGGAGTTTAGGCAAAGAAAGCGCTTTAGGCAATAGATACACGGCAGCCAAATATGGCGTGTCTGTCACATGCGCAAGTTTCTTCACGACATTATTCTTCCCCGAAGCAAGTAATAAATTTCTAACAGGAGGTAATGTAAGTTTAAAAAATTAGAATAGTGTGTAGGATTTTAATTTTTTCCTTTTTAATTTTAATTGTTCCCTTTGCGGTAAACTAATTTTAAAATACCGGGGTATCATGGCTTACAGGTTAAGCTGATTTTTGTTGTTTTTGTGGTGTAAACACGAACAATCGAAGCTTAGACAATGGACATGCACGAGCCTTATGCAGTATTCATGGTAACGGAACCGTGTAGATACGGTACCGGACGCAAGTGTTCCGGCGATTGGAAAACTGTACACGAGCGTTTTTCTCAGACTGCATAATGTGTGGCCGATATGTGACGGAGGCATATACCACAATGTTTGCCAAGTTCACACACACACACACACAAAACAAAGTATTCTAGTTTTCGTTGCGTTTAAACGCTTTTTTCGTTTATGATCGTCCGGTCTCCGCTGTATTAGTTCCGTGGTTTATAAATTTAGTTTTCCGTTCCATAGTTTTAGAGATCTCTTTCCAGCGTGTTGTAAACCTTTGGTTAGATACGTTTACAAAAAAATATGAATCTAAAAAAAAAATATTAACCATTTTCAGAGTTAAAAAGTAGGTTAAAAATATAAGTTATACATTTTTTCTATTTTAATCTTTTCCTGATTTATATATATGATAAGACCAAAATCCAACAATAAAATGTTCTAATCTTGCGCTTTGTGTATTAATATTATATGTAGTTTAAATTTTTTTTCTTTGAATGTATGCTGAAAATGTTTGGGGTGATCTTTGTATTTTTGTTTTGAATTAATTTGTTTATTTAAATATATAGTACTTAAGTGCACTAGCAACATTTTTACGAAATAACTTTATTTTAATTGCAACTTATTTGTGTAATAAATATTGAAGTGTTTTCGAGCATAACATTATCTTAGATTCGTATTCCTAGAAAACGTAAATTTTGGTCCTTCGAGTCAGCTGTTTAGATTAAAACTTATGAATAAAGAAATTTAAACTAGCAGATAAGACGAGTAATTCATTTTATCGGAATAAAACTGCGCGACTATTTCCGTTTTCAAATGAATAAATCGCCTAATACGATCCGAGTTACGGACGAAAAGTTAGAAATGAATTAAAATCGAGTAAGTTGGCTGGCTATGGTTCATTTTAGTTTCTCTATGATTTCGCACTTCGCTGCACTGTCGTGCTTTCTATGCGTGCAGTGACGATAGTAGCTATAGTTCACGTATGCACATTCTGATAGTGACAACGTTTTTTATATCTAGGTGAAAGAGTATCGATTTTAGTAAATATTTCATCCATCCATCCATCAGCCTTTGGAGGTCCACTGCTGGACATAGGCCTCCCCTAACTTGCGCCACTCTGATCGATCCTGAGAAAAATGTAAATGTTTACTGGTTCTAAATTAATTTTCATTAAATATTAAAATATAATTCATGACAATTCGCTTTAATAGCCATGAAAGAATTCACACAAAATACTGGCATCCCCAAATGGCTTTATGAGGCACGTCAGAAGGTTTACTAACTAGTAATCGAAGAATAATAGCCGCGAATGAATGTTTGACGTCACGTAATTATTGGTCGTTTCATTATGAATACACCTTACACATGTGTGTGACACTTTAGGCCTTATGACGAGTGTTTAATAATATGGTCAATTGCTATCTTTAAATCTTATGAAGTTACAGTAATGTTTTAGGTAATTAAAAATGTCTTTCGAAATAATTTACTTTAGAATTCAAATACTACATAAATAATTGATAAGTATCTCAGTAAAAAAATGCCAGTAAGACAAAGATATTATTTATTGGCAGTATTAAAAATAGGTTTTTAATTTTCAAATTCTATATCCCAAAATAGGCCAAAATAAGAGGAATTAGAGCATATTTATTTTTCATTTAAAGATTATTAGTTGTCATAAATAAAATTAAAAAAAAATATCTAAGTTATAAATATTTAATAACAGATTAAATGAATACACTTACCAAAGATATTATGAAAAGACGTGCCATTTTTAATGTCTCCATTAATCTAATTGTTACACACACTAAGTTAGGAAAGTATCACAGTTCACTATAACTGTACCATTAAAAAGGTTTCACTGAAAAATATACGATTACATTGACAACTAACTTTCGAATTCGCGCGCCTTTTGCATTCTTTTTTTTTGCCGCAGACTCACGGTCATACAGCCGCTACGTTCGGATGCTAGAAGCGACTTGACTGGTAAGTTGTAACGGGGCCTTCGGTGAAAGAGCGGGAAATTGTGATTCGGGGAGCCACAGTAAGAGGACATCACATAGAGCTGTAAATTATTGTGACATAAGATCGCAACATTACAATTAAATTTAATTGTTTACACCGTTTATATCAAATAAAATTATTGAAAAATCCATCAGAAAATTTGAGTGATAATTTTTGTATGAAAATCTCAAAAAAATGTGACGTTAGTAAGACAGTTCTGTGCAATGAAAGATTCGGTTAGATATATTCCTCTATCCCTACGAACTGACTTGGATACAGACTGACTTACAGCCATATTACAAAATAAACATGCACAATATTTTGTTGCTAAGCGCATTTCTCATTATCATCATTAGTAAAATGCACCCTTACGAAGCCGGAGCGGTTTGATAGTTTCAAATAATAAATAAAACTAACAGCTCTATGAGATGTCCGTGACTCATTTACAGGCCTCTCTACGAATACTCATAGGGCGGGTGGTTAACATTCTATTTTAATTTAAATATTAATAGTTATAATGCTTTCCAATCCTCATAGAGTGCGTGCCGCTAAAGTGTTGTTGTCGATTTAACGTTATTTTTACCTTTGTCGTAACCATTACCTTACCATTTGTATTACTTGTGACCAAAGTGTGATAACGAATGATTTCCACAACTGAAAAGGATTTGTATAGATATATTGCCCGTTTAATTGTTACCATAATTTTTTGGCGATGTCTGGTACACGCCTCTTTGTCACTGGATAAGAGAAGTCTTTGTTTTAACGTTAAAAGATAATTGTAGTCCTATATAAAATAGGTTTGTGTGGATTTTTTATTTGACAACATCCTTTCAGATTTAATTACTAGTACAAGCACCTTATTACTCACAAATATAATTTGCCCTTTCCTGTAGGAGACGGATAATATTGTGCGGTGACGTCAGAATAAACTTACATCGATTCAACAAATTATTATATGTCGTACATTACCAGTATCAATTGTAAATGACATTCTGGGATCAGATTGTATGTTGTGGTCACACACAGCTATATTAGATGCAGGTGACACAAGGAGGACCAGACAAATAAAACTACAAATTCAAATTCAATTTATTCTTAATATATAATACAGGTACTCATCACAACAAACATATGTGATAATTTAAAACATTTATCTCAGTTTTTGTTAGTCAGTTCAACATATTACATTAAAATTCATCATGTAACTGACATGCATTATAATTATGTTAATTTTAATAAAGAGCCAACAATTAATTCATGTCATTAATATCAAATTTATTAATTATCACGTCAATTCCTGTACGTAGTGTTACACAATGCTTTATTCTATAAATTTTCCCTTACTTATTTCAATTAGTTCTACTTTCAGTGTATGTTTAAAACATGTCAAATTCATTTGTTTAATTGTACGTGGTAAATTATTAAAAATAGCAGAGTCCTTTACATTAAGAGTTACAATGAGGCAAACTATATAATGTTTTTCTCATCGTTTATATTTAACATCAAACAGGTTGAGATGCCTTTGACAAATACAAAGATTTCATATACTCATATAGGTACGTTAATGTCAATATGTTTAAGTTAGTAAATGAAGTCCTACAACTATATCGCTGCCACTCCCACTATTGTTCGAACACATTTTTACTGCACTGTAAAAATAAGAAATCTACAGTTTCCCTAAAGGATAACGCTAAATGTTAGATTAATAGCATAATTAATAGCATAAGCAAATTTTCTTAATGCAAATCCGGAACGACTCAATTTTTTGCATAGGTACTTGATATGTAGTTTCCAACTTAGATTAATATTAGATACTCTAATATTAAACCAAAAACTTCATATTCATTAAACTGCTAAATGTTATTTCCATTGTTTTTGATTGTTGCGTGCGGTACGTTTGATTAATAACATTTTAACTCTATATTTTGATTTATTTAAATTCATCAAAAGATTATATTCGTTGGGCCACTTAATAATTTCATCGCGTGCACGGTTCGGTCGTTGTACATTCAGACGGCTCCATAGTCCAGGTGGTAGCGACCCTGTTTGCCAAGCTCGGGTTCGATTCTCGGCCGGGGCAGACATTTATGTGAGAGATAAATGTTTGTTCTCGAGCCATGTGTGTTTGTGATGTCATATTTGTGTACGTCCATGCCACCCCCGCAACACAAGGAATCCTACTGCGGGGGTGTGAGTGTGTAAACGTTTATTCATTTATTTATTCATGAGCTTTTTGTATTATTATTTTTTAGTATAAGAGTAGATTCGTCCACAAAAAGTGACATATTTGATTTGTTCTTCTGGGGGTTCGTTCGTTCGTTAAGTATAATATAAATAAAAGCGGACCTAAAGTACTAACCTGTGATACACTATACTCTACGGGTGGTAAGGTGCCAGCGCGGCGGACTATGGCATTTATCCCTCCCATTGTGGGACAACAGTGGGATAATTATAAGTTATGATGGTGATTATGATGATGAATATAGATAAGAGAGGGACTCTATTGTTACATTACCACATACCAAAGTATTATCAATGGGACTGGGTACAGAGCACAACCTCCAATAGGATCTGGTGGCATCATTTCGTCCGTTAGCAGAAGAACTATTAAATGGTGTTTGTTTACTGACTTCTAGCATCCATGTAGTAACGGAAAGCAAAATTGTAAACATCTGTACCATAATCTACACCTTATGAGTAATAAAGAATTAGAATAAAAAAAAATATTACATAATCAGCTCTCATTGCTCTGTGGCAGGCACAGAAATTGAATTTGGAAATAAATTTGTAACAGCAATGCTGATTTGCGACATAAATTCCATTTCCTTTGTCTTTGAAAACATAGTCGGATTTATTATAACGTAAAACACACGAGGCGAGTTCTCGACAGTTTTCCTTAAAGGTAACTCATACAAAAACAAAATAGATACGCAACCGTATATACATATAAGAACTGACCGCCATATTGTAATAAGTTAATCTGTGCGTATGTTTCATTCCATCAGTCTGTTCAGATCGGTTGTAAGCTATGCACTTGTTGATCGTGGCTTTTTTGTGTGTCGTGGGGTTACACGCGAGGTTGGTGGGATGTGATAGTGAACTAAAAGCGGAGGAAGGTCAATATAATATCTAATGATACTATTTTTCTAATACCAAATAGATAGTTCCAAATCAAAAACAATCAGGAAAGTTTTACCGTATTTCGGCTAGTGTTAGGGAGCTTAACGCACAGATTATCTGCTTTTTCTTGCTCGGTAATGGCTCGGTAACTCCATTGCTGTTACTGGTTACGGTGGTGACCACTCACCATCAGTTAGTCTGCTAGCTTGCTAGATTTAAGCATGCAGATTTCCTTATAATGTCAAAGTAGATAAGAAATTATAACTAATTTGTAAAATGTACATGATTTAAAAAAATATAAACAATTTGAAACGTGATGTTAAAGTGTTTAGCGTTTACATTATTCAGTACGTGTGAATTAGTTCTCATTGTAATATTCTATACCTGATTTTTTGCTACAGATGGACCTTTGGCGTTGACTCCGTTGGGTAGCATCCAGGGATCGTGGATGACATCACGCCAAGGTCGTAGGTTCGAATCCTACAGGGGCATAAGGTATGCGGAATCACCTGTGGGAGAACTTCGGTTTCAGGTTCGTGTAAAATGTGTTAAGTTTTATGCATTTGTTTAATACAAATAAAAAATATTGATAATATTTTGATATCTGATATTGGCCAACTTATCTGAAAGTATTTTTTTATCTCATGTTGTTACATGTAAATCACCTTCAAGTATTCTCAAACAACCAGCTTTTCTGATGTGATGATGATAGTATACGCCGATGTAAAAAAAAAATGTAACATTTTTTACGTAATTAGTCGCCAAACGAGTCAACCAGCCACGTGATGGAATGTGGTCACCGTCGCTCGTAGGTTGGCTTGGACTCGAGGATCGACGGAGCCTTGACACCCAAAAACGTTGTTCAAAGTTAACGTTCCGAGTTACGAACGATTGAATGTTATGAAGTATCAATAACAGTATAAAGCAGTTGTAGTGGACTGGTTAATATAACTACTTTTGAAGCGAAAATGTGGAACGGTAAGGAGCGCAAGAAGGCACACCCGAGCGATCGTCTTTACGAACACTAATTTGTTTATGTTTTAAAGTGGCGTCACCGATTCTAATCAGCCAGCTTGACGTCTCCCGCGCGTTGACACACATTTATTACAACAATAAAAACAAGAAATAAAGAAACCATTACAATGACGATAAAATTATAGAAATATTATATTTAAAAACAACATAAAATTATGCGTCGCCTACAACAGTCATTGATACACAGGTCTCTCCGTGTCGGTCCTATTAAATAAAGGAAGTGATATCTTTTGATGCTGTATTCAGTAATATTTAAACAATTTCTTTCACTTTAAACACATATAACAGTAACTGTTATACGAGATGGTACCACATTTTGTATTTGATCGTACTGATCGATACCTTTAACCCTTTAGCCTCCGAAACCAATCAAAAAATACGGGCAAACTGTGGACGCCAGTGTGGATGGGCCAATGTGCCCACAACCCGCGTCGCCAGGAGACTATGTAGACGAAGACTGCTTGCGGCTGAACGTGTATACTCCACAGAGGAACAGGTAATCAAGAGAACTGGTCATACCAATGTAGTATTGTTACAGGACTCAGTATTGATGCAATGGCTGACTCAGTTACCATCACCAAGTATCCCTACTTGCGGGCTGTCTTGTATAGCATGGCAAACAAGGCATACACGGAGCGGCGCGGCGGGTACCTGCGGAGAATGAAATTTGAAATTTCTTCTTATAAATTCACTTTTGGCTTTCGTTTCTGAGTTTTTTAACTCAATAAGCGAGTAGACGGACCACGTGATGGTAAGTGGGAATTTCCAGCCGAGGATATCCAAAGAACTTGACATGTAAAGAACTTTACCGTCATGCACAACTATCCTCGGAATTCAACTAAAAGAAATTCAGAAACTTACTAAAAGCAGTGCGGTTACTTTGGACTCAAGGTTTTATGAAATTCTTATATCTTGAAATCCTGTGTCCATACTCAGCATCCGAACCTCTTAATGAAGCGTGCAGATAACATTATATAACTGGTGGCATTTGCAGCACGGAGCTTCTGCCGGTAGTGGTGTTCATCCACCAAGGCGGCTTCTACACGGAGTCGGGTCGCAGCGATATCGTAGGGCCACATTATCTGATGGACCGGGATATCGTGCTCGTTGCTATCAACTACCGCCTTGGCTCTCTCGGTGAGCACATCACATATTTCAATTATTTATAAACGTACGTCTGAATTAAGGGTTTGAATTATGTTGCTATTGTTTTTTATTGAAAAGGAAGTGTAGCAAGTAATCTGCTCTACGAGGACGACAAAATTTGACAAGACACAAAGCAATTATTACGATCATAAACAATAGCTGACTGTGGGAATATCACAAATACCCTCGAATGAAATTAGAAGACTAAACGCATACACCTTTTAATGCTCTTATAACTTTTTACGAAACGCAACAATTTTCAATCAGTCAGTCAATAACCACTTTATGGACTCCGACTCATTGTTATTGTCAGGTTTTCTCAGCACGGGTGATGAGTTAGCCCCCGGCAACAACGGCTTCAAGGATCAGGTGGCAGCGCTGCGCTGGGTCAGAGACAACATCGTGGTCTTCGGAGGTGATCCTCACTGCGTGACGCTCGCGGGGTACAGCGTCGGCTCCTACAGCATAGCTTTGCATATGGTCTCGCCCATGTCGAAAGGTCAGAAAAAAGTTTTATGTAAAAAGAACTCTATCTAATATACATTTTATTTATCTCGTATGTATGTAATTTGTGTAAATATTATGTGTTGAAAGGTCTATTCCACCGAGCGGTTTCAATGAGTGGGTCTCCGTACTCTCAGTTGGAGATCCCACACCACCAGCGCCACCTAGCAGAGAAACAGGCGCGCCTGGTAGGCTGCCCCACCAATAGCTCGCAGGTTATAATAAACTGTTTGAAGACTATTCCCTGGAAGAAGATGGGAGACTCACTAGATGGTTTTGCTGTAAGCATATTGCGTATATTGTTATATAGAAAATTAAAGTTGAACACTTACACGACACAATTACAACAATCCACCGTCAATTGTAATAGGAAAGTGCTAAATGGTCAAGCATGAACTGCCGTCCACCTGAGAGTACCGTCGAGAATTCTAGATTGAGCTTCGTATTAGATAGGCTACTAAATGACTTCTAAACGGAGGAACCTTAGCTTCGACCGCTGTTGAGCAATGTGCACCGCGAGCAGAATTTATACTCTTACTTATTGAAACACTGCTAGCAAGTATTTGACTTTCTATAAGGAATATAATCTGCAAAACGGTTAGCTGTAAGTTTAATAAAAAAGAAGAAGTAGAAGCAGTGAGGGACCGTGGGTAAATTCATTTACCAAGATCTCTGTCACTGTCACTATTTCGGCGAACTGTCCAAAGCTGACCCCGTAACCCAGTCAGTAGTGACTCTCCCTATGGAAAGATTCTGGCTATAATTTCCGCCATGGGAACATGACATATGTAACCGATAAATATTTGTTCTTAGGTCATGAGTGTTTCTGATGTCTCATCTGTGTGTTAATGCCATTCTAAATACGAGAAATCTTAGTTCGGAGGTGTGACTGTATGAGTAAAAAGAGAAATATCCTCCCCGAGACACGGGAGAAATGCAAATCTCATTCCCTGTTAAAATAATTAATAGGAGTTCGCTTACGACCCGGTGTTCATCTGGAAGCCGGTGATCGAGCAGTCGTATGGTCGAGAGGTGTTCCTGCCGCATCACCCTCTGGAAGCCATCCGCCTGGGGCAACTGTACTCTGTACCATACATCATCAGCCAAACGCGAGATGAGTTCTTCTGGAAAGCGTTTAGTGAGTGGAACGAGTAAAAATGTCTAACGTTCTGTGTAAACCGAAACCTTATTGAATCATTCGCGTCTTTGTCTGTCCGTTTATCACGTCAGATTTTTGCCAATTTACTGGACAAAAGGAGTTAGTATGTGGGACATATACAGAGTTTTATGATCCAATAAGGGGCGTATGCTATTGTGCATTGTTCAGCTAGTACGCCGTGAATTAGGGAGGTTTGTGCAGAGTTAAGTTTGAAAGTCGGTTTTTGTGCTCAGGAGATCCGAGTTCAAATCCGGCACGCACCTCTATTTTTTTAAATATGTGCATATAATAAATTAATTCTCTTTTGCGTCGGTGATAGGAAACACTGAGAGGAACCCGTTATTCCTGAGAGTTCTCCTCGATGTTCCCAAAGATGTGTGATCTCTGCAACCCGCATTTGGCCAGTGTGGTGGACTCTATAGTACACAACACTGTCCTTATAGCCTTTTCCCCTTTTGCTATGAAAAGGCAATCGAGCCCAGCACTGGGACGATATGGCTTGCGATAATCATGATAATTTGGTCTTTCATCTAACAATAACACAATATATATATAAATGTATATAAAGATTAAAGAGTATTCTATCCTATCCTATACTGTACTGAAAAAGCGGTCCTGGGGAATGCGACATTGACGAACCAGCTGAACGAGGACTGGTACGGCGTGGCCCCGATCCCCTTCATGCTACCGGGAGACTCTCACACCGCCGCCCATCAGTTGCGGGAGGCCTATCTGCAGGGGAGACCGCTGGTCAACGACAGCGCCACCGCCTTCTCCCTGGGGAAGCTGTACGGCGATTCTATTATTGGGTTCGGTGTTCACAGGTAGGTTAATAATCTTTAAGGATCATTACACCAATTTTATTTTTCTTTTCATATTTCCATATGTCGTCTGTATGTCATTACACTATGTGTAGATACACAGAGATGGATAAGAACTAAAGCTTATGTGTATTTAACTTTTCCCATAAACATTTTATTTATTTATATTTATTATTACTCTTTTGATGAAAATTCAGTATTACGCCAGAAATGGCGCGATAAGTGTTTAATGGTTGATGCCGACCGGTTTTAAGAAATAAATTATATTAAGGACGGTGTCAAATACATATAAACATACATAAGCACATGTATATAAATAAAATTATACATATATGTCATAGCGCCCACAAGCGAGAATCAAATCCGGGCATCTTTGCCACATAGAAAAATTCTCTACGAACCGGGCTGCAGAAGCATCTAAAATTATGAATAAATTAAAAAAAACTGTAATTTCCCGTTGTCCGGACAGACTGGCTAACGTGATGTGCCGCGTGTCGCGCTCCTCGGTGTACTACTACCAGTTCAGCTACATGGGCGCCCACAGCTTCTACGAGGACCCCCGCACCGGCAGACCAACCGGTGAGCACCTCCAGCGTCTTATACTCGTGTCTTCGATACTTTACTTATTTATTAATAAGCTTTCCGCGAACTTCGTTCGAGTTAAAATAAAATCATTATATTTACTTGATATATATCCTTTGTCCATTCGGTATGATTTACCTTTAAAATAGTTAAAGGATTTATCAAATAGGTGAATATATGCGGAAATTACTTTCCGCATATACACAAACCTACAATATTCGTACTTTCCTTACAATATTAATATCGATTTTTCTTAGTAATAACTGTCACAGAAGGTTTCCACTTATACTACTACTTTGTGGTGATGCGAGGGAGGGATGTGATGATTGCTCATGTATATCAACGCAGCCGGCTGCGCTGGTTATGTGGAACTCACGATAAACCTAGGTGCCAACCCACTAAACACCACCAGAGATGCATTCGGGCCTTAAAGCCTCTAAGCCTGCATCGGAGGTCTGTTAAAGCGCAGCATCTCCTTGTCTACCACTCCGAAATTCATTTTAAACTGGAATTGTAAAGAAAAATGGATAGATGAATTTATTCATACTAGTCATTTAGTATGGTACTTATTCCGCCAGTCTCTCACTTTTCCTCATATTTAATAATTTATTCATACGACGATCATTATCATCTACCATATCATCATAAACAATATAGTTCTCCTTCAATATCATTGTTTACAATCAAAACTTGAACCTGATGCGTCTCCCACAGCGGTGGCTCATCACGACGACCTCATCTACCTGTTCTCCATCCGCCAGCTGTTCCCCGACGTACCACTCGCTGGAGATGACGCCGTAATGCTCGACAAGATGACCGCAATCTTGTATAACTTCGCGCGGTTTGGGTAAGGAAGAGTATCTCAATTATATTGTTGTCCGATAATTACTAGTTCAGATCCCGATTTCATATTTCGATAACTCAACTTCAACTTTTCAAATTTTAATTTACAACATCTGGACAACGCCAGTTGTCTGTGCAACTGGAATGAGCTTCCTTCGGAGGTCTGCCCGGAAAGCGCTCCGCTCGGCGGTCAGAGCGATGACATGGGATTATTTATGAATGACCTAAAAAGAGCTCTCCTTTAGGGCATAGAGAACGATCACTGCTTAACAATAAGTGGTCCGTCTGCTTCGTGGCTAGTCCTTATAATCATACCATTAGTCAGACTCCCTGACGGATGTCTTGAGCCAATTCATACATTCGTCATCGCTAACAAATTGCATGTGGTCTAGAGCCCTTGATCCCATTTCTTTTTGTACTTATCTCTACTGTAAGAAACTAGTATTGATACTGTTAATACATAGATTTTAATTAATTTCAAACGGTGAAACATCGCAATCAGGAAACTGATCTGGCTGAAGTTCTGTTAAAGGTTGCTTGATGGTAGAACCCAACCTTTTTTATGTTAAAAGCCGACAAACGAGCAGACGAGCCACCTGATGGTAAGTGGTCACCGTTGCCCATGGACATCAGCGAGACCAAAGGTATTACCGATGCGTTGTCGGCCAGGAAATGAGAAGAAGGTAAGAAAAAAGTACTGGCTCTCGATCCCCCAGCGAGAACACGACGAGTCGCTTGGCGGCTGATTCAAGCAGGAGGGTGATAGCTAGCCAGGCAGGCTTCACGGAAAGATAATATTACCAATAATAATATTAATGACTTAATAATGATACTGATAAGCCCTACCACCGAGCAGGCTGGCATCAAGCCGAATTCCAGGCGTATAAGTTCACAAGTGTCTAACTTTATTAGCATTTATATACCTTTTAGCCGTATTGAGGCGGCTTAGAATACTCCCCCCAATCCCATGCTGGCAGAAGATGGTGTCGTAAGAGGCGACAGAAGCCAGCTTGCTTGGTGGTAGGGCTTCGCGTATGGATTATATTATCAGTATTATTATTAACTCATTAATAGTATTATTGGTATTATTATCTTTCCGTGTAGCCTGCCTGGCTAGCTACCAACCTCCTGCTTGAGTCAGCCGCCAAACGACTCGTCGTGTTCCTGCTGGGGGCTTGAGAGACAGTACTTGCTTTCCAACCTTCATCTCATTTCCTGGCCGACAACGCATCAATGATACCTTTGGTCTTGCTGATGTCCATGGGCGACGATGGCCACTTACCATCAGGTGGCTCGTCTGCTCGTTTGTCGTCTATTAACATAAAAAAAAACCTGCTTAGTCAGTTCCTACCCTAAAAATTAACAGTAAAATGTATTACCGTCTTCAGTTCCAATGTCATAGAGCCTGATAAGTGTTTCCATTCTGTCCGATAACATCTCGACCTTGGCTGAGTTCACTATTAAGTTATCTGGGAAAATAATATTGACATATTTCCTAGGGACCCTAACCCGCGGCCCGACACGCCAGAGCTGGCCGGTCTCTCGTGGCCCCGCATGGATCCCCATCACCGTGAATACCTCCGCATCTCGAGCAACTTCACCGTCCTCCAGAAGCAGGCGGAGGAACGCTTCCAGCTGTGGGACCAGCTCTACCCGCTGGTGTACGACACCTTGAACACGGCCGCTGTGGTCTAGCCGGTCATTGTGGAATATTTCTTTGAGGAAAATATTATAAAATTTATATTGATGCAAATGTTGTAAATATAATTGGAATAAATGTTTTTCACGGAATGTGTATTTTCTATGGTTTTATATCCCATGAAAAATGAAACAATTATAAGAAGACGAATGTCCATCTATCTATTCGTGTTTCTGCGTCTCTGTTAGTATTTAGGTCCGTCTGTCTTTGTGTCTGTTTAGATGACATGGAAGCAGTAGAAGATCGTTTTTGCCGTGAAAAATTTTCCTCGCACATATTGTTCTAAGGAGAGTAATATTCATTTTCTTTTTTAAATACAATTGATTAAATAGTTCGTTGCCACTGTTCAAAAATTACAAACTCAGTTTTAAAAATTCCCCGAAAATAAAATATCGTTCAACTGTGTAAATTGCAATGAAAATCAGTGTGGTTGGACTGTTGTTGCAGCGCCGTTCACCAATGTTCTCGGCTCGACGACTGCTTTATAAAGGCAATACAAAATGGCGACGCCTGTATTTTTAACATCGAACGCTAGTTAATACTCAATTGATTACATTATAAATTAATTGCAATTGTGCTATCTAAATTATTATTATAGATTATTCTTAATGTTAAATGTATTTTAAGAGTTCATTATTATACTCGTAATACTGCATATGCAGAAAGTTAAGGATTGTACTTATTGTAATTATTTTTATTATTGACTAGCTGTACCCTGCGCGCGTAGCTACGCCACCAACAACAATAAACAGTGGCGCCATCTGTCGAAAATTGGTCGTACCAACTCAGAAATCATGGGCTCATGCACAACAACTTTGCTAAAGATCATCACATGATCAAATGCATAGTTTACGATTCTATAAAGGACAATCAGACAAATATTCATTTTTATATATACATATATAGATATGTATATATGTATATAATATTTGATTTATTTATTACATTATTATGTAATCTGTGTACGATACGTGGATTATTATTATTATTATTACGTGTGCTAGCGGGGCGCCGGAAGCGGCAGTTGGAACACTGTAAAAAGCCGGCATTATCAACATTTTTTAATTCAAATTCACATTTACGTATTTTGTAAATACACTTGCTTCTATTACCATTTCAAAACGGCGCTATGAAACGAGGAAAAGAAACGGCGAAATAACTCCTCAGCACATCTTTTAAAAAAGCTATGTCAAACGAATGTCGCCGCAAACAGCATCGTTCGCACGGACAACAATACGAGCAATACAATACAATATAAAAATGAGAGACAGATTGTCTATGGTGCATGCGTACATATAAACATAAGTTCGCGAGCAGCCGGCCAGTGCTCTGCTCAGTGTGGATCCGAAGGTGCTCCGACATGCACACGTGCGCTGTGTTTGGGCTGTTGGTGGCGGTCGCGCAACTCGCTCTGGCGCACCATGGACGTCACCAGCAACAAGGTATTTATTACTGACAATTGTATACCGAAAAAGGAATATGACAACTATATTCAAACGAATCCTAAGCATCGCTGTTACATATATTAATTTAAAATATTAAATTTCGTGACTTTAATTTAGAACGGATTCAGTATTTTGTTACAAGTGGCTATATTTATCATCATTTATTTAATCTGATATATTTTATTTTAATTAAATTCAAATTTAAAATCGTTGTATCATTTAGGTATTTTGTAAAATTTTCCATTACAAATGCATATTTGTAAATGCACGTCATTTTTTGCTTCTACTACCGTTTCGAAAAGGTGCTTTAACATTGTTGAGAAGAAACGGCGAAAGAATCTCCTCAGCACATCTTTTAAACAACACATGGTAATTACAAAAGTCTAAACCTACGCGGAACTGGTTTCGACACTGTCATTTCCAGGCGTCCTTGCCATTAATGTATTCATCTGTACTATAATATCCTTTACGTATAAGCTGTGCGTCGCTTAAAAGTTCTGATGGGTAATTCACGTAAGTAAAAAGTAGTTAACTAGTTATATACATACTTTTAAACGATCAGAGAAGTGATACATTACACCGAGTGAGCGGGCTCAAATGTGTTTACCCGTGTAAAGGAGATTGGTGGGATTTAATTCAATGATTCTTCCTGTGTCAGCATTTTAAATGTAACCTTCTGTCGTTTTGGATAAATTGTCGTCTTTGATGAAGATAAACTTTCTGCACTTGGGCAGCGCAGTGGACTATAGCCTTACCCTCTCACGTTGGGAGAATAGACTCGGGCCCAGCAGTGGAACAGTGAGGATGGATCGATTATGGATGACGGGGTGTCACATCTAATTAGAATTACTTAACAGTTGCTTGTACGGTGAAGGATTACCAACTGCTTTATATGTTTAGGGTACACGCACACACACACGCTTATTTGTATGACAGAAAATTCTCGGGTTGTTGCTGTTTGTTACGCTGGACATGTCACATTTATGTATAGCTACGGCAATGTAATTTCAATTCACAATGAGGAGATGTGACTTTATTTTTGAACTAGGTGTTTATTTCATGGCAACTTTCATTTATTTAACACAAGAGATTAAAAATGATACAGGTAAACTTTTGATCAGATCAGAGCAAGTCCTCCGGGGATCCAGTGGCGGTCACTCCTCTCGGCTCAATCAAGGGTTCCTGGATGACGTCGCGCCGCGGCCGCAACTTCGAGTCTTACAGAGGAGTGCGTTACGCTCAGCCTCCCGTCGGAGAACTAAGGTTTCAGGTACGCGGGACTTTAAGTTACATTGCATTTACATGTAATATATTTGAGTAAATCCTCGAAATTTAATGGTTTGAATACATAACATAGAAGTCAACTTAACCTTATAAAAAAATTGCAGTTTTTTTCCCAAGTTATGAAATACATTTGATAGGGTAATTTGACTGAAAAGTCATGTCGTCTATCTATATATCGCCTGCTTACCCAAATTGCAATTAAACATAGTTACAACTTTACATTTCTTGAAAAAGGCCCTGGCAGCGCAGGATAGCTGATATGATCAGACATAGAACGCTAGAATACCAAAAGCCCAACTTAGGACTTCGCTCAAATCTTTTTGAAGCTTTATAAATTACCTTGCAACAATACAAACAAATCTTTTGGTCTGATTAGCAACGCCAGTGGACCGCTAGCTATCTGCTAGATACTTGCAGTGTGTCCATTGGGTTCTACTGCTTTTAAGATACAAGGTTTTTTTTACAATTATAGCCGTTAAACAAATAGATAAGTCAAGGTGGTACCTATTAACTCTCATCCATCGACATCCACGACATTAGAAACGTCACCGGCCAGTAAGAAAGTCATAAAGCCACTTGTCAACAGGCTCTTTATTGCAACTGAAACCGTTAAACCCACAATAGAATTGGGAATTCAATCCAGTTCAGTTCAGTTCAGATCAGTTCAGTTTAGTTTAATTCAATTCAATTCAGTTCAGTTCAATTCAATTCAATTCAATATTTGCTTTAGTACTTTTTTTTTAATTCTACCAACAAGTAAAAAATTCGGTGCCGTAAATCATTCGGCTTTTCCTCGTCAACTCTTTATATTTTCTACCATTGGTTTTTTTTGTAGCCCCCAAAGCCAATCGCTAAGTACGAAAGGGAAGTAGACGCCCGTGAGGAAGGTCCCGCGTGCCCACAACCTAAGCCCTCCGACTACTATTTAGACGAAGATTGCTTGCGACTCAATGTGTACACACCCAACAAAAGGTTTGTTATTAAAAAGGAAATTATAAAAATTACAGTACTGCTGCTATGCTAGATCAAAGTGCTTCATGACCGTTTTTATGAGCGTTGTGTATAATGTACTGTATTGCATACATGGAGCTATGCCACGATGAAAAAAAGATGTCATAAATGTTTCATTTATAGGAAATTTAAGCAAAAGTACTGATTATTCGTAAGATATTGTTGATTAGTTTTTAAATATGTACTTGACTAAAGGTAATATTTCTTATTTTTACAAATTATACCCTCAACAGATCTCGTAACAACTCGCCCCGGCTTGTTAATAACCAGCCCGAAGCCGGGGCAAGTTGTTACTTTCCGAATTCAGGTATTGTAATTTTTATTTGAAAATATATCTTGCATAAAACAACCTTAAAACTTCCTTAATATCAATTTGACATTTAGGTTAACTAAAAAGGGATAAGTTAAGCCGCGCATTTCCTACTATGTAGATTAAATTGTTAGTAACTGCCGCGCGTGGAACTTAACACTGCCAACAAATACCTAACAAACGGCATTAGCTCGTACAACTGAGTTTTTTTTATTTTTTTTTGTTTGTTTTTTAGCTTTTTTTTAGTTTTTGCCTATCGTTGCAAGAAAAACATGTGTGAATTAATTATTTCAAATAAAAATTCTTCCGTCTTTTTAGTTTAGTTCCGATTTAAAATAGTCATCGACCTTTTTTAGCGCCAAGTCGTTACCAGTAGCAGTGTTCCTTCACCAAGGTGGTTTTTATGCTGCGTCTGGTCGCAGCGATGTGGTCGGACCGCATTATTTCATGGACAGAGACATGGTGTTGGTCACCATAAACTACCGCCTTGCTTCTCTTGGTGAGTAACTTAATATTATTAACGACAATATAAACTATATTAAATATAGTTATATATAGAAACGACATTACTTAATTATATTAAATACTATACAGTTAACATATCAGGATAATTTCATTATTAATATCGTTCGCACGTCATCAAAAATTTAATACCTGATTGGCAAAATAACTAAATTAATATATTTGCTAATGTCTGCCAATATCATAAACACAAATATAACAACGGTAGCTTGTGTAGTATTGAAGTATTTTCCGAATTTAGATCTGACGGTCGTCCATAACATGTGTGTAATGTTGGATATGTGTACACCATAAAATTTAAACTAATTCATGATTATTTCAAGTCCATCTTTATTATCAATTGTTCATGTCCCATTTTGCTAATAGAGACTATTATGGTATGTTCTTATCATCAAATGATAGTTTCAATACTATATTCTACCGTCCAGGTTTTATAAGCACGGGTGACGAGTTAGCCCCCGGCAACAACGGCTTCAAGGACCAGGTGGCAGCGCTGCGCTGGGTGAGAGACAACATCGCGGCCTTCGGAGGTGATCCTCACTGCGTGACACTCATGGGCTATAGTGCTGGCTCACGGAGCGTTGCCCTGCACGTCCTGTCGCCCATGTCTAGAGGTGGTTGCACATTTTGAATTTTTAAGATCGCCTAATAATAGTAACTGCGTAATGTTTGACGCTAAAACTGATAAGTAAGTGAGTCAACTTAGGAAATACTCCCTTATATTGTAATATATTACATGTGATTAATTATTTGAATTTCAGCAAAATACGTTGACTTCGAATCATAAACGACCTATTGCAGGATGTGAGTCTTTCTTCGTAATTGAGGAAGCCTGAGTGGCTCACTATAGCAAGTTGCGCCAATTGATAGTTGCTCGTATTGAAAGCAAAAATGATTGCGACTTTGATTATTCCAATTTACTCTATATTAAATTCAGGACTCTTCCATCGCGCGATTTCAATGAGCGCGTCGCCATTCTCCCAAGTGGTGATTGGCCATGACCAATTCCATTTGGCGAAGAAGCAAGCTGAGCTCGTGGGTTGCCCCACCAATGGCAGCAAGGTCATCATGGAATGCCTTAAGACCGTACCTTGGAGGGAACTCGGGAATTCCTTGTCTGGATTCGCTGTAAGAATACTATATCTTTTAAACGGTTTAGAAGATTTATGTTTAAGTTTGTATCATGTTTCTAACATAGTTTATGAATTTATGAGTCGGAGAATTCTTTTGGCTTTCGAACATTTTTCTTATTGAAGCAATAATAAAATAATAATCAATATAATACATACCTCCAAATTACAGATATGTGTAGGGTTCAAAACAATATTATAATTATAATAACATCATTACTATAATCAACGTGGTATTGGACACCTTCAATCACCATTATTTTAATCCAGACCAGGAATATGTGTCGATGTACCATATATTTAAATGTATAATTAATAAGTTAGTGAAAGGATCATAATAAAATATAATGCGTTTCTTCATGTTTCAAATACTAAATAATGTTTACCACCTACAATACAAACTAGGAATTCGGCATCGATCCAGTGCAGATATGGATTCCTGTAGTTGAGAATGACTTCGGACAGGAGCAATTCCTGCCACAGCATCCACTGGAGCTTCTACGCACAGGAAAGTGGCACTCGATGCCGTACATCGTCAGCCAGACGAGGAACGAGTTTTCTTGGTTGGCTAACAGTAAGAATTGTTATTGTTTATTACTGAAAAGGCATACTTGTGATAATAAAAATTATTGCAAATATTAGTATAATCGTTTCCTATAGTAACGTATATTGTCAAATTGAATAGATATTCTGAAAAACGCAACACGATTGAAGCTAATGGACAAGAATTGGAATAGAATCGCGCCCATTTCTTTTTTACTACCGAGGGACGACGACCGACCACCCAGAGTCTTACGAGAGAAGTACATAGGACAGAGTTCTTTGAAAAACGACACTAAGACAGCCGATGGACTCGGGAAACTTTACGGAGACGCTCTCACCGGATTTGCTATGCACAGGTATGACAATTGGAAAAAAATTCTAATTAAAAATCATTTAATCATTTTGGTATTCCGTAAAAAGACTTATGCGCGTCATTTTCTGCTTCTACTGCTGTTTCGAAAATGTGTTTTAACATCGAGGAGAAAAAATGGCGAATTAACTCCTCGGCATATCTTTTAAAACAACATATGTTAATTTATTACAAAGTAAGGTTAAATCTGCGCGATGCTGGTTTCGACACTATTATTTCCAGGCATCCTTGTCATTAATATATTCATCTAATTCTATACCATAATATACTTTGCCTATATGCTATACGCGTTGCTTAAAAGATCCAATAAGTAAATTACGTATCAACTTTGAAACCTTATTGTAAAAACTAACTACAAGACCCATAAAAGAACGCTGAATATGATTTAGAAATACCCTCGTTCACTAAAACATTTAATATTTTTCTGATAGTTCTAATAGTTTATATTTCTGATATTTAATTGTTCTCAACAGTATCTACTACACTTAGCTGGGTATTTTGAAGGAAATTTTTAATAAAATTTGAAATTCGGCACATATCAAACAACCGTTTGAGAGATTATATAATATATATCTCCATAGAAATATAATGTATTCATAAAAATATCGCCATACGGGCTATTTGATTCTCAATTAACTTTACGTTATATAGTTAAACTTTGTAAACATTAGTGTCAACTTAGGCACTGGTTGTAACATGTTACTTACGGTAGTGTTTTGATTTAAGCATATGGTTCTTTCTTCTCAGTCGAAAACTAATTAATGGAAGACAAAAGATAATCGAGTATTTAAATTAATATCTCTTGTGAGACTTTGTCATGGCTCTTGATTATTCTATTTACTGCAAGACCTGCCAGATAATTGGGTATTATTTATTCTGCTAGACTCGCCAACCTAATGTGTCGCAACTCCAAACAACCGGTGTATTACTACGAATTCGATTACATGGGACTGCACAGCTTCTACGAAGACCCGGTCACGAAGAAACCGACTGGTGAGAACTTAGAAAAATAGTTTTATGAGCATTGAAACCTTTTTTCAAATTTAAAAAAACTTTTTTATTAATGTTTATATTTTCTAACAGTATTTAAAGACAATTTTCTGCGCTTAACTCTGAACATAGTAATAATCTTATTACACTGGGATAATTTTTTCCTTAGATTACGTCTCACAAACCATTGATGTTACTTACAAAGAAAATATTTTTCAATCCAAAAAATTGCAATGTCTTTATTTATTTACTTGGGAATTATTTGAATGTAACTTTCCCATCTCAATAAATTCTTTCTTAAATCATTATTTCTCTGCTTCAACACTTCAACTATTTATCCACAGGCTGCATATTTTTTTATTTATCGTCGCTTTTTTATGTCCAGGCGTAGTCCACCACGACGACTTGATCTACATGTTTCCGATTCGTTCTCGATTCCCCGACATCGGTCTCACCGGGCCTGACGCCATGATGGTCGACAAGATGACTGCCATCATCTATAACTTCGCTAGACACGGGTAACGATAAAAAAATTATGCAGTGATCACCACTATAACGTGATCTGTAATTTTCAGTCCAACGTACAATTTTGGGAAACATTAAACCATCATTTTTATAATATTTGTAGTAATAATGTGCAATGAAACTACTCAACGATTTCAATTTTCAAATGCTAATTAAGCCTTGCTTATTTATTAAATACCAGATCAGTAATGTTCATATTATTGTCAAATGGTTTCTAAATTCTGATACAGGATATACGAGAAACTGTACAGAGAACATCGCGTTAAAGATCAGTTCACGTACTTGCTGACACATAAATTTTTAAAGATATCTAAATTTGATTATTGCAGTGATCCAAATCCCCGTGGAGATTTGCCAGAACTTGAGGATCTGTCGTGGCCTCCCATGACGCCGCAACAGAGGAACTACCTCCAGGTGGGTAGTTCCTTTTCCGTCCATCAAAACCTCTTCGAAGATAGGTTCCATATATGGGATGAATTATTTCCCATCGATTATTCATTGGGACATCCTACCAAATCTTGAAAGATGTACTGTTGAGAAATCCATGCGTCAAAAAATTATTTTAGCATTAAAATTGTATCATTTAGAGATTTTTTCATTGTAATAAAAATAAAAAAAATAAAGAAAATAAAAAAAATTATTAAATAACCAATTCTTTTATTTGAATCGATTCAATTTACCTTTTTGCCTAACTATTGCAGTATGCCGTCTGATCGAACTGCACAAAAGAAGGGTTTGCAATAAAAATCAGTAGGCGTGACTCGCTTTCACGTGGTAAATTCTGAATATCATCGCTTTCCGCTACTGCTTATATTATTTGTGTCACCCTAATTATAATAATAACCCTACCTAGTTTACATTAATGTAAGTTTGTTTTAATAAATATATAGTTAATGTAATCATTTTTTCGGATTAACATATTTGTATTACCCGTCGCGGTGTGAAAACAATTTACGCAAATACAGTTTTCTGTGGAGCTACTTCTGGGTGGTCCCGCGGGATAACAGGGCGTGTGTTAAAAACGACGATATCTCTAAAGTTTTGTATGGAAGCTGCATATAAAACTTATGTATTTGGAAAAGTTGTGAAACAAGCTGACAAAAAAATGTATTAGTCCAGTTTTGCCTTGTAATGTGTTCTTAATTTTAATTTAAAATATGGATTATTGATTTTTTACTGCCCTTACTTATGTCATTAGTTATATTAAAAAAAAAAACCATATTTTTAAAAAGTGATTGTTTTATTTACATCAATATACATTATTGTACATTAAATGAAAAAAAAAAACAACACATATCGCGATACAATTTTTTCGCAACATAAGCTTTACAAAAAAATCTCATTCAGGCGACTCGAACGCCGAGACAAAAAAACGATTAAGTTTCCATGTCAGTTCCAAGAACACTGTGAGTCAAGTGACTTAGGTTATTAATTTATAGTTTAGTATGATCCACATATTTATCACATGCAGAGCTTCAGCCGTTACAGGTGTTTAGTTTATTAGAAATCGAACAGTTAACCAAGCACTGAAAATAAGCGCAATAAAAGTCCTCTTAAACTGTGTAACACAGGGTAAATTCTGATGTAAATGCATATTAAAAGTTGTTTAAATACAAATTAACATTGTGTAACTTCATTAAATTTATGAATTGATGGTAATAATTAATAGGCATGCTGCCATACAAATATATTTCAAATATCAACGACCAGTTATCAATTTCATAACAAAACCGATCTATAAATAGATCAAGGAGCTAACAATGGGTGGATATAATTACAACTAACACTTCCACACGTGAACTTGAAATATGAACTTAAATGAGAACAAATTAAGAAAGACATAATGAAATAAAATAAATCTTATTTCAATTAATAATTATTAATTTAAATTGAAATAAAATGAGAATAAATTTAAAATGACATAATGAAATAAAATAAATCTTATTTCAGTTAATAATTATTAATTTAAATTAAAATAAAATTAGAATAAATTAAAAATGACAAAAAGAATATCCAGACCCCGTCCGTCCGACAGCTCCACCACGTCGCGGTACTCAAGTCGGAAATGCGAAACGACATTTGGTAGTAGCAGTGAAC
Source organism: Megathymus violae (assembly GCA_003671415.1). NCBI lineage: Eukaryota > Metazoa > Arthropoda > Insecta > Lepidoptera > Hesperiidae > Megathymus > Megathymus violae. Next base: position 1,115,155 of record PDGT01000082.1, on the reverse strand, counting down.
CTGCCTGCCGTGCGACGGGTCCCGGGTTCCCATCCCGGCCGGGGCATACATTTATATGGATAAGGACAAATAAGAATCAGTAAAAAGCCTTAGTCAATGGTAACAAAGCTACAATAAACGAAAGGTAAGCCAGTTGTTCGAAACATGGTGATTTTTTTATGAATTATGCCCGATCTTTTAAATGGTATGCGATAATCATAAACAAAAGCGTACATGTTTCAAAATTTGTTGGAATTTTTAGAGTTGCGTGAACAGCTTCAGAAAATCTACCCCTTATGCTTAGAAATATTATTTGCATTGTTTTAAATTAATCTATAACTTTTGGACAGATTCTAATGACCAAACTAAAAATAAATCGGCTAAGCCGTTTTCTGAGATTAGCTCACACAAATGTGTTAATTAAGTAAATAAGCCTATTCGTCGATACTACGCGACCCTGGTCGCTCCTGGCGGCTTATAGCGCGATCTTCTAGCAATCGGCCACTTCTATTAGGGGCACCACGAAGCTGTAAGTTCCCCACCGGTGACGGTGCCGATCCACTTGGACCACCTCGTCCACCTCGCTCACGTACTGCCCGACCGTGTCGACCACCGTGCATACGAGGGCGTCTTATGTCACTAAAAAAATGGAAATAAAACATGCAAGGATTTAGAAAATTATTAAGAAATATGCAAATAAATAGAAACGCAAAACCTTTGAAGTTAAAAAATATATAAATAAATAATATTAAATGTTGGAAATATAATTAAATTCGACTGCACAGGAGCCAACTCATTAATTTTCGACTCGGTCGACATTGGAACATAAAACACAAAATGGCGGGTTAAATTCGAATTAATCCAAACATTGGTCACCTCCCTTCCAGGAGGATTAATGACATGAAACATGCCTCGAGAAACCATTGAACTCAAAGAGTTAGGATCGGTCCGAGGTGCGCCATAACTGACAGGAAGTCCATTTCCTACGGACGAACTGTAATAATTAAAAAAAAAATACACTAATTTAGAATAGCCTAATGTAAATATGGATAAAAGGTAAGCTTGAGGAAAGCAAGTCAATTCTAAATGTCCTTCCTTGATTATGCTTTGTTATTGTAAGCCGACTGGATTTTCCAACAAAGCTAACGATTCTCTGATTCAGTTGTTGCGACAACAACAGGTGACACATGAGGAAATATTGGAAGTAAACTAAACGCACATTATCTGTTGCTAGATCGCGACGCGTATGACAATGAGATCAGGCTGTTACTCCAGTTTCATTCTAAGGATTTCGATTTAACATCCTGGGAAATAGTTTTAATACACACTTGTTAAATTAGTGATTTTATCTAGGGAACTAGGATTTACAGTATGCCGAATGTATGACGATTCTCCGTAATCTTCGTTTACTTTCGTGTGTTCTTGGCTCTTGTTTTATTAGTGTACAGGAAAATATAAGAAATTGCTAAACGGATTGTACGTGACTGTTATATGTTATGAATCTCTGAACCAAGCTGCATGCAACACGAAGTATCCTAATGCGGGGCTGTGTGCGGCCTTGCATCAATTTATACCAAAAATCTGTAAAGGGAGAAAATTTCTTAAAACAGGTGAAGTCGTTTAGCTTGATTATTAGTTACTGAAATACTTTCTTGTACAGGCAATATGTAATAGCTTTCTAAGTGAGAAGACAATCTTTTGAGCTCGTTATGTAAATATGCTTCAGTGACCACGTGACTTACTGCGTATTTTACCTAGATAGGTAAGTAGCTGAGTAAGTTCCATTGTGTTCAGAAACTGAATAAGACAAATTGACAACTTTCCTGGAAATGAACGAAAATCGTTTAAGTAATTATTATACAGTTTTTGCTTTCAACAAACAAAAAAGGTTAAAATATTGATTCACTCAGTGGGACCCGATAGCCGCATGCTACAGTGGAGCTGTTATTTTAAATACATCAAAATGTTCATGTTCATGTTCATTGTTCCTGTTCATTATGGCTACTGATAGCCACAGATTTCAAATATAATCAAGGTCAATATAATATAACTAGTGCCAGTACAGCTGTAGTGCTATGTCATTGAAGACTGATGGAACGCCTTATTTAAGGATGGTAGTGATTGCTTAAAAGTGTGGTACCATACTAGGAAATCCGTTTAAAAGTTTTGCAAACAGTACTTTTGAAACATACAAATATAATATGTATAAAAATTAATTTACAAACTAAATGTTTATTTCTATTTAATGGAAGTATAGGAATGACATTTGTTTATGACTCTTACACCACATATCCACCGTTGTTTTAATTTTAGCCAATTATTATATTTTATACAATTGTAAACAAAAAACGAGAGACAGATTGTCTACCGTGCATGCGTACATATAAGCGGAAGTCCGCGAGCAGCCGGCCAGTGCTCTGCTCAGTGTGGATCCGAAGGTGCTCCGACATGCACACGTGCGCTGTGTTTGTGCTGTTGGTAGCGGTCGCGCAACTCGCTCTGGCGCACCATGGACGTCACCAGCAACAAGGTATTTATTACTGACAATTATTTTATTAATTTTACGAAGACGCAATAATAATGTATACTCATCACTAAAATTCCAAATATAGAAAACCTATAAAAAAGCTAATCTAAATCAACGACCCGTATCTGATCGATGAAGAATCTATCGAAATTTAGTTAACAACAATATTTTCAGCTTTCACCGCGTGACATGAGATATTGTTACATTTGTTATTTTTATTTACCATTTAAAACTTACAACTTCAACCGTTTGCAAAATAGTACTGGCTGCCTTTGCAACACCCTATCCATTCTTGACTTAAAGGCGCTCACATTGTAATTGGACGGGAACTACATCAAGAGCAAAGTTATTAGTCCTTCCCGATAAGAGTCAGTTTAACAATGCTCACGGTCAATGCATTGTCAGGACCGGATAAACCCTCCGGCGATCCAGTAGCGGTGACTCCTCTCGGAGCAATCAAGGGTTCTTGGATGACGTCACGCCGCGGCCGCAGCTTCGAGTCTTACAGAGGAATGCGTTACGCTCAGCCTCCCGTCGGAGAACTGAGGTTTCAGGTGAGCGGGTTTTCATTGGCATCATTGCCGAGACAAATAAAATAAAATGTCTTCTGTAAATTGTTGAAGAAAATGACGAATTTATACCAAAGTGGAGTATTGAAATAAAAAATAAAACAATACTGCTTATGGAATTTTAAACCAATGATATAATATTTACAGAATTTCTGTTGAAAAATTATTTCATCGGTGCTTGTCTTGAACCAACTATATATCTCGAGTCAATAAATCAATTCATCATAGCTAAAGACTACACACACCTCAACATCACCGTTAGCTTGCTGTTAGAGTAACACTGAATACAACTATGCTGTTTCTAAAGTGTAAGTTCTCAATGTTCTACCAAGTCGAAACATTAATTTTCAATACCTTTGTTCAGTTCTGTTTGGAATATAGTCCGCCAACTAAATATAACACTTAAATAACTTTGCCACCGACACTATTTATGAAGCTTTGAAAAGTAACCTTAAGGATATGGGTGATATTAAAATATAAATAAGAAAGAGAATAACACACTAACAAGAAAGAGCAAACTATCTGCAACTTACATTAATACTTAGTGAAGACTACTAGATAGAAATAAATACAACGGTTGTGTTTAAGATTGAACATTCAAGCTGCAACGAGAGAAATGTGACAACTTCCCAGTACATATAATCAACCGAGCGCCACCCTTCTAGTCTTTCAAAGTTAAATATCCTTATTGATCATTTTCCTTCAGCCGCCAAAGCCAATCATCAGGTACGAAGGAGAAGTGGACGCTCGCGAGGAAGGTCCTGCTTGTCCACAGCCCACGACACCCGGCTACTTCGTTGATGAGGATTGCTTACGACTCAATGTTTACACACCTAACAAGAACAGGTACAGTAGTAACAGGTTGCCTAAATTCCTTTTTTGTTTGAAAGTATACCCTATTTTTTGTTTGATCTGTCTTAAATTTGTATAAAAAACTGGTAAAAAATAGAAGATGATACCAAGAAATTTACCATGTTTAAATTGAAGTCATTTTTATTTTAACATATTTACTTGTGATAACAATACCGTGTTTCATTTATTATTACCAATGGTGGGGCCTCTTTAAACCGATGCATAATTTGTCATCTATATTTACAACTTCAGCATCAAAAAATAACTATAAATATAAGTAAAAAAGCAAGTAAGTAGTAGTAGTAGTAGGTATCCAAGAGCCAATATAGGGGCTGAGCGAGGCCTTACGGGCTTGTGATTGTGGCTAACATTTATGTGACAGATTATTATACCGGCAACATAAATTGCTAGTATCAGCGTGTGTATGAGCATTTATTTATGTATATGATTTTGATGAGTTGTATTTAAACTATGTAGATCAACCAAGTTTCACATGACTTTACAATCTAATTATAGACAATTAGCTTTTAAACTGTTTTTAAGTACGTCAAATTGTGAGATTCCATGACAACTACACTCATTAGTAAATTATTTACGAATCATTGTTTTCCTGTGATAAAGAAAACCTAATAAAGAATCGTTCATAAAAATAGTCACTTTAAAATGCATAATAACCGCAAGTCAAAAGAAATACAGGCGATACGGCCAGGCGTATCTTAGGAAGACATTATGGAGCTCCCTGTATTTTTTATCAATATAACATAACGTAACCGGTTTTATATATATATATATATATATTTTAATTACTGAAATAAATTTATAGTAATTAGTCATGTTTTTCTAGCGCCAAGCCTTTACCAGTAGTGGTATTCATTCATCACGGTGGTTTCTACGTGGCATCTGGGCGCAGCGATGTGGTCGGACCCCATTATTTTATGGATAGAGATATGGTGTTAGTCACCATTAACTACCGTCTTGCTTCTTTTGGTAAGTTAACTGTTTATACAGTATAGATTTAATTATTAAAAGTGCATATTTCATTGTTGCAAAAATATTAAATCTTCTTTAATAACAGTGACCTTACGCAAATATGTTCCCCGAGGCATATTTTGCATTGTTCTTACTTACATTCTATCTATCAGGTTTTATAAGCACGGGTGACGAGTTAGCCCCCGGCAACAACGGCTTCAAGGATCAGGTGGCAGCGCTGCGCTGGGTCAGAGACAACATCGCAGCCTTCGGAGGTGATCCTCACTGCGTGACGCTCATGGGCTACAGTGCTGGCTCACTAAGTATTGGGCTACACGTCCTCTCACCCATGTCTAAAGGTGCCACTTTGTTTTTAAATTTCTTCGCTTCTACCTATTAACACTGTAAGCCACAAGACCAAAGTGTTTTCACAGTCATAGTGCGTATTAACTTCGTAATTTTGGCCATTTTTGTATATGCTTATGACTATGTAGTTATCAAGAATTAATTGTAGTTTCTTAAGTGTAGTAGTCTTCTGCGATGTGTTATCGGACTATGAACTTATGGCATAAATTTTTGTTCTTCAGAGAAATGATTTTAAGAACATTTATTTATAGTTGGTAAGCTAACAATTGAGGTTAAGTAAATATATATGACTAAAGATAATGATACTCCTTTCGTCTTGTATTTTATAAATTATTAATTCTCACCCTATTAATTGGTATTGCATCATATTTGCCAAGCAACGGATATCAAAATAGGCCCGGGGCGTGAACATAATATAATTATGTAAAAGATTGATCTAATTCATTTGTTACATATTTTCTCTTTAGGACTCTTTCACCGCGCTGTTTCCATGAGCGCATCACCATTCTCTCAAGTGATAATTGGCCATGACCAGTTCCATTTGGCGAAAAAACAGGCAGAGCTGGTGGGTTGTCCCACCACCAGTAGCAAGGCCATTGTCGACTGTCTCAAGACAGTCCCCTGGAAGAAGATTGGAGACTCTTTGCCCGGATTCGCTGTAAGAAAATTTTCTTTGGCAACGCTTTTTGACAGATTTCCTCTTACACCGAATTTTCTTATGTAATAGTTTTCAAAATTATGATAGTAGTAATTGGTATAACGTTAATTATAAAATCATCGTAAAGTATAGACACTCTCCACTGGTTTTGGGTGTCCTGTTAAAGAGTTTAACGTGGCAAAACTATTTGGCAAACAGGATACAACTAAGGAGAATAAAAGTAAAGTCTCACAAATAGACAGGTTTCTTTATGTTACTTTTCTGCTAGTAGCTTTGAAAATACTAAGGACGTGTACCTATTCAAAATACAGAAAAAAAAGTTTTCGATGTAATAGTTACATGGCATTGGCAATTTTGTTAAATGTCTTTGTATATCAATTCTTCATCCATCTCGATAAATACACACTCAAAATCCCAAAACTAGGAATTTGGCAGCGATCCAGTGCTGGTGTGGACTCCGATAGTTGAGAATGACTTCGGTCAGGAACGTTTCTTGCCACAACACCCCCTAGAGCTACTGCGTGCCGGCAAGCTGCAGTCAATGCCGTACATCATCAGCCAAACGAGGAACGAGTTCTCCTGGATGGCTAATAGTAAGAATCATTATTGACTTCAAACTGAAAATTTAAACTTTTGAAGGATGTAACTTTACTGAGCAATTTCTAATATGTATTCTAAAAACCAATAGATATCTTGAAAAACGCAACAAGATTAGAGTTAATGGACAACGATTGGAATAAAATCGCGCCAATTTCTTTCTTACTGCCAAGGAACGACGAACGACCGGCGAAGGTTTTGAGAGAGAAGTTTATTGGACAAGGTCCGTTAAAAAAAGACGCTAAAACAGCCGATGGATTGGGCAAGCTTTATGGAGATTCGCTCGTCGGATTCGCTATACACAGGTATGCAAATTGTTAAAAAGTATCAAAATTAATGTTTCAGTTTATCTGCTTACTAATATTATTAGTAGTCCAGTTAACAGCTTATTTGCTTACTCTTTTGATACGGAAATAAAGTCTTTAAATTCAGTCCACTTAATCTTATCGTTTAGAACGTTCACAACCTCAAAAACGATCGTTTATTCAAATTAATTTTCAAAAAGCTTCACAACTGAAGAGCACTACAATCATCAAGAGCAATACAATGTTTTAGGATTTTACGGTATTCTTTCCTAATGCTTACCCTTAAGTCTATGTCATAGTGCTTGGCTATTCCGTTACGTTCGAAATAATTGGGTGTTATTTCATTTGTTAGACTCGCCAACCTAATGTGCCGAAACTCCAAACAGCCGGTGTATTACTACGAGTTTGACTACATTGGCCAACACAGTTTTTACGAAGACCCCGTTACGAAGAAACCGACTGGTGAGTAACTATCATTTCAGTGTTTTCAAATTTTATCGATTTTAAATGTTTGTGATGTCACGCTTCCCTTAGTTTTTGTTCCATTAGTATTTCGATTGTTTATATGTATCTTTTATAAAATCCTAATTTCCGTAATTTATTATAAGTACGTAGGTAGATTAAGTTGTCATTAAGAGGAAAATCTATAACTCTCCCACAGAGGTTTTTAAAAATAAAAGTAAATATTATAACACTGATTTCATGAGAAATAGTCTGAGAAAATTATAAACTGATCGAGTAGGAATTGCCATGCAACCCTGCTTTTTAGATGATGTTCTAATATGTGAAAAACTACAACGCAAGGTCAATATATCTTTTTTTATTTCCTTAGGCGTAGCCCATCATGATGACTTGATCTACATGTTCACGATCCGCGCTCTGTTCCCCGACATCGGTCTCACCGGACCTGACGCCATGATGGTCGACAAGATGACTGCCATCATCTACAACTTCGCCAGACACGGGTAACACTGTATTTCAAATTAATTGTCTGGTATTAACTAATTTTTCTTAGGTATTGACTCATCCACGTAATTTGAATTGGTTCATTGGGTGTTTATTCAGACAGATAAGCGACTGCTTGCAATGATTTCTTTTCGAAGATATGCTTTTTAATAATAAATGTTATGCTTACTTGAGAATCTTGAATAAAAGTATGTTCTGTATAGCCTCTGTATTACAATATTCTTTAAATACTTATATATTTTGTTGGATATTACAGAGATCCGAATTCTCGCGGGGATTTACCGGAGCTAGAAGGACTGTCGTGGCCGCCAATGGTGCCTAAACAAAGGAACTATCTTCAACTGAGCAGCTCCTTCTCGGTCCATCAAAATCTCTTCGAAGATAGGTTCCACGTGTGGGACGAGCTGTTCCCCATCGACTATTCTTTGGGAAAGAATACCAAATCTTAAAACTGTATTTTTAAGATATAAATATTCATTCATACATATTCAAATAACTTTATTTTTAAGGTTTTATTTTTTAACAATAAAATTGTTTTAAATTCAACATGGTTTTATCTCAATCAACTTACCCAAAAGTTCAGAAGAATTAGTGCCCCAATCATTAATAAGGGAAAAGATATCTTGATAATTAATGACGAAACGAATTCCGAAGAAATTAATATAATCATTACGTTAAGAGCAATCCTATCGGTTGTTTGTATATTGAATGCAACTGCTTAAGAAAACATAAATTCAGCACATGTTTTAAAAGCCCTTCATTCTTATCGCTAATGACGTACAAGATTGCAACGTTACGATTCAGTTACTAATAATAATAACATGTTTGATTCATGGACATACGAGGAAACATATATGTATAAGCAAATAGTAAATGTAATCACTGCAATCGAAGAATTTTTGTTTTTAAGATTTTGAACAAATATTGTAGCATAAGCTTTATTTGAATAAATCTCGGTAACTTAGCGCATTGGTTTTAAAGCGATCCCAATTTAAGGAATAATGAGAGTGAAACTTTGATTAGATTTTAAGTCATTGCTACACTTTCGATGCTGCAACGTTTTATCACGTTGAAATCAAAGCATGTGTCGTGGCACAACGTGCGACCACATCAGGTAAAACAAATATTTATTTGACGCTACACTCTATAACGCCAGCAACTCATAAGAATATTGGTTAGTTACTTCATTGCGCCGTATCGCCAAAATTTCCTAGACCACTACCGTCATACTACAAAATTCTGTTGGTCAATTTGTGAAGGGCTCTCATGTGCACGTTACTACCTACGCACACATGCACAACTCCTATTTACGTCCCCCTGTGCAACTCGCGCCGTACTTAGTCGCGCATAAAGTAAGTTTTTTTATGAATATTTTTGTGCATATTATGTTATGTGTATATTTTTTAATTAACGTCGACGTGTGCTGGCGGTTGTGCCATATTCAGTTTTGTTACTACACGTGAGCAATATTAAACGTTTATAAACGTTGGTTTAAATTGTATGGAGCAGGTACGAGGTAGGTAGCTCGTATGTGCCATATAATGAAATTGGTTAAGGTTGTTTGCAGCACCGAAAGTGTTAAAATATAGTTAAGAGTTTTCGATTTTGATAGTATTTGTGTGGAAAGTAGATCTCGAAATATGTAAATAGCTGTTACAGCATTAATCGATTTAAAAAATTAAAATTATCATATACACAGCAAGATTGGCTTTAGGTTTATTTCTAAGATAAACCACTTTTATATCAATTATAAATGGAGAATATCATCTAATTCAATTGACGTTACTCACATATGTACATACCTTTACTGCCGAAGGCTAGATAAGCAATTATATATATAAATAAAAATTAATAACAGAATTAGCAAGTGGTACTCTTTCGTCATCCTTACCAGTTTTGTCAAGGATTCTGCCGATCTTTAGCACCCACTCAAAATTCTGGGTTTTTCCTTCTAAAGATAATAAATTATTAACATCCTCCAGTTTTCCTCAACTAGCCAGCGTATCTAGGACATCGTCATTAAAAACTGTTAATTGTTCATAGTTTGCTGTTGTGTCCATTTTATACAAATTGCTTAATACTGCAAACATTTGTTATTGTTTAATAGCAATAGTTCAATCGAATCCTTGCTTAATTCTAACATGGATCTATAGCATTATCTAAATATATGTGACCCTAGATATATGTACGTGTTATCTAGATATATTGAAATTAACGTCAGTTTGTAAAATATTCACACTTCGCAGGAAGAATCATTGTATGAGGAGTAGATTTACTAAATGATCTCGGAAAATTACCGAACATGAAGAAAACGAACAGGGAATAGACAACAGTTAGTATAAAGATAATAAACGGACGTATAAAAGTTACAATCTACCAATGGTGCCGCACGCTCGTACTAACACGCACTTTTATCTGTTACTAGCAAACTACCCTCGAGTCGCTTCAGAAAAACTACGCTTTAAGCTAAGAAATAGTACCAGCATTATTTTAAATTAATTTATAACTTTTTATTCATGGACGGATTGAGATGAAACGAACTTTAAGTATTAAGTGATGCATACTGCAATATATTAGTAAAAACTGCAATGAAATCAGCTAAACCGTTTCTGCGATTAGCGGGAACAAACGCAAAGACAAATAGACAAAAATTCAAATAACTATTGTTTTGTGTACTAATGCGTTAATAACGACCGCTAATAGTAATTTTTCTCATATATACATACATAACGTACAGAAAGCGAACAGTTAGAATTTTATTATATGCATATATATAAAAGTTACGATAATATGTAGCCTCCATAATACCATGAAATATGAAGCAGTTCTGTTAAATGTGGCAGTGAGATATATAAAGACGATAGGTGTTTTCATTTAACGATTACGTGTTAAGAACATTATATCTGAACTCGTTACAAATAATATATTGATAAATTGTTTACTAATCTCATTTTCCTGTTACCGTCCAATCACTTAACGCATTACGGATGGATGATGCACGAGAAATTAACGGGGAAAACTAATCAACACTGGCTTGGACGACGACGTGTAGACCAGGATGTTATGGAGCTCCGTAACCGTAGCCGAAACTATCGGATACCCGCAATAGAAATATATCCGAAACGGATATATTCGGATACGGCCAGAGTCTAAATGAAACACGTTATGACAGGTTTTCGCTGTCCGAGCCGATGCAATAGCCTCGTGCCGCTCTCATCTTTGGACAGTGTTTATTATTTGACTTTTAAGTCTATTGTTTTTTGTATGTTACCAGATAATACCTAGAAATAAAGTCAAACTATTACTTTGTATGTATGTACATAATATTTTTTTAGAAGTCTTAAATAATCTAATATCTACAACCTAAATTACGGAACAATCGGATAATCGGAAATAATTTCATATCCGTAACCGTAACCGAAACCAATAAAATATTATTCCTATATCCGTATCCATATCCAGATCCGAAATTTTATATCCATGCATCCCTAGTCTGAGGCCTAAAGGCGTCTATTCTTGATATAAAAAGTTAAGCTTACAACGAGGTGTTAATACTTCTTTCCATATTCCCTTGTTCGCAGATTGGAGGATTTATTTGTCTTCCAAATTTTAATAATATTTTAGCCCTTAAAAAAATGTTGTCCGTCAGTTAGACCTTTGGAAGAAAGAATCTAGGTTGAGATTTGGTAATGGCTTGGTGATTTAGCTTTTAATTGGGTTGAGTTGTTTCGATAAATACTACTAATTATTAAAGTTTTATTAAATTAATGGTTTTGCTAGTTGAGTTTTACATGTCAAATATAGCTCGTTCTTGATTCTGCCTCCAAAAGGAATTAACCTAACAAGGCCCATTTGTCAATTATTATTGACCAATTGTACTAGAAAGGAAGAAAAATAGTATTTTACAATTGTTTTGATTCTTGGGTCCTTAGTAACTGTTTTTTACCTACATGCTATAGGCTTAGTTAATATTAAATTCCGAGCCTATCTCACACATTTACCCAGTAGAAGTAGATTCATTATGTTTCTGAAGCAACTTTATACTATTTGGAAGAGAACACCGATAAGCGAGGCCACTGCAGTTCTTCGTGATACGCTTTACGCTGTCTGCTTGTCTGTTCGTGTGTTACAGAATTACTTAACGTCTATTGGATATAAGTTACTTGTTCTGTGCTAAAAGTTGAAATCTGATTATTATTTACATTATACATTCATGACGGATGTCGGTATACGATACATAATTTTTTTTTATTGTAGCTTATTGCGGACGGCGGAACAAAATAGATTTAGATGTTATGCATAATGTAATTTGAAAATAAATAAGGCTAATGTTTTAATTAATTAATGTAAAATGTATACAATAAGTGTAGCGCCAAAATGGGATGAGCCATAAGATAGAAGGGTGTAGCCGTATGTAGGGACGAACCTATTAAGTATAACCAAAATTGTAATACTTATGCCATAAAATTCTACTCATATAACTTACAATAGGGAACCCTGTTCAAGAAAACCAGTTTTGAACTTAACCGGTTTTATTAATCCTCACAACATTTACTGTCATTCCCTTCAAGCTTGACGCAGTTCGTTGAACCACGAGTGGTTTTATTCTCCGTATAATTTTTCTCAAGATAAACCTTGAGACTAAAACGTATTTTGTAAATAAAGATCAATCTTGGCTTTCTGCTTTCATTTGGGACATCCAAAAAAACATCATCTATTTATTTTGCTTTATTTTATATAAATTTCCTTCCTTAACTCCAGTATTAGGTTCGTTACAGGACTATTGAGCTTATATTGTCGTGAGGAAATAAGAACTCGACGAGTTATAATAGTTCAATTTTATTTTCACACAACACTACATCAAATGTATTGGAAAAATAAAATAATAATTTTGTAATGTCCGCAGATTTATTAGATTGACAAATGTTCGTATATTAAATATTGTTTCATGTTGGTGGTTAACAGTTAGGCTACCAGAAAACGATGCCATCAATATCGAAAAGCAACCATAGTAGTCTGTCTTATATATATGTTATAGAAACCAGTTTATATATACATAAATTTAGCAATGTTTAATATATATCCCATCCAATTCATAACAAAGATGATTCAGTTACTTAAGATTCAAAAACGCTTGTGTGTCACGTTTCCTTTGAAAATTATGCACAGCTTTGGTTAAAAGAAGACAAATACTATAGGCACTAACCAGGCAATGGATTTCGAATATAAATACCGTCGCTCTATATATCAGTATCACAATATCACGCACCTATGTGTCCTACTGTATGGTTGTAATGTGACCACGCACATACCACCCTCGGCGCCCACTTCACACTACTAAAGGAAGGCTAACAGTTTAGGTTGCAGACTTAGTCGAGGTGATTTTAAGACTGATCAGTAGCCTTTGCGTTTCAGTTAACTATCTGTAAGAATTATTCATATGCTACAGTATCATAAGTTTTGTTTAATGCGTTATGAAACACGAAATTTACTACCATATAGTACCGCCATCTGGTGTAGCCCGTGATGGGTAGAAAAGAACACGGCGCGGCTGCGTCCTCGAGATTTGCCGCAGCGTTCGGTACGCAAGGTCACCTGTTAAGGAGGTATGGATCGAAGGTACTTAACAGCTTAGATTCTGAACAACATTAAAGAATATAGGAGGATTGCCTATTCTATACGAATGGATACGATACAGAAGTCAATTAAGATGGAATAGCCGGTTATTCTATTATAAAAGGAGCAGTAAAAATCTAATCAATAAGTTTCGAACAATACAAGCAACTAACGAATGAGTAAATATAGGAAACTTGATGTCCTAATAGACTAATGTAGTATTTCACCTAAACTTGCTCATGAATAATCGATTGCTAGCTAAGAATACATAAGTAATTGAGTTCCAAGTTTTCTAAGTGCAGTGTAGCGGAATACTGCCTTAGTATTAGACTACACTAAAGCAAGTTTTAATATTTAATTTTTTTTTAATTTATGACAGCATGTATGATTGAACGTCAACATGTAAAGAAATGTTAATATATTTTTGGTACTCTCCTCCATTACTTATTATTAACATAAAATGATACTTATCTGTAGCGTTGCCAGACGTCCCGTATTTCCCGGGACGTCCCGTATTTTAGACTTAATTTAAAATGTCCCGACGGGACTGACTCTATCCCGGATTCGAACCGTGCTCCATCTTTTACTATTAAATCGATCGACCTACGCTTGACAAATACTCACGTACGCAACGTTCGCAACTTCGCATACACATTAACTCGGCTTAAATCGTAGAGGTTACATTATCTTTGATTCGGCTCGCCTGAGTGTGAGCGACTTTGCAGTGTAAGTGGTTTGCCACCCGCACCGACCACTGCTGCACCTCCCGTTCGGCGCGCGAATACAATTAAACTATTTGTCCCTTTTTGTTTCAGGCATAATATATATCTTACTTTTTACTGTTTTTTTTCAAATGAGAGAGAAATCGTTATTGATCGGTCATTGTTCTGAGACAGCCGTTGCGTAAAAACGTCAGTTATTTTATATTATTAAAAACGACTCTTGAAGTTCATTAATTTATCGAAGATTTTACAAAATGAGTGATTTGAGTGACAGTGGCTGTGACCAAAGGGCTAGTAGTAGTGTAATACCTTCCAAGAAAGCTAAAAGACTAAGTATAATTAAAGCTGGGAAAATAGCTAATCCTGGTTAAAACAATTAAAAGTACCAGGTGTCCTGTCGCTTATGCAATAAAGATTTCTCTTGTGGTCATGGTGGAATACCGAAATCCCTAACATTTTCCAGGGTTTATCCGTTTTTAGTATACTTAGCTCAAACTGTTTTGTGGAAAGGGTTTTTTCACAGATGGTACTTAAGTGGACTGATGTAAGAAACAAATGTACCCCTAATTTAATAAAAAAACGAGTTGATGACCGTTTTTGATTACGATTATAATTGCATTAATTTTTACAAATATGTTAAAACGAATAAAAATATATTAAAACTGACTCGCTCCTCGGAGAAATATAACTAAATAATTTTGTTTTTTATTTGTCCCGGGTAAAAAACTAAAATCCTTTATTTTGTTGCCCATTTAAGCATGTGTCCCTTATAGACTGAAAAAAAATCTGGCAACCCTACTTATCTGTAATGAAAATAGGTCCATGTTCAAGTGTACATACATTTTCGTTGTTTACCTACAATTTTATTTACGAGTGAGTCAGTGATAGCAAAGTCGACAACAGGTCAAGGAAACGGCCGATAAGATTAACATATATTATTATGTAACATAATGTTTTCCAACAACAAAACATGTATTGTGTTGAATAAAATACACAGCATTTAAGGTGATCTGTGGATATCAGTTTCATCTAATAATAATAGATAAAAATTTAGGTTATAGTCTATGATATGTCAAATTTCGTCCAATCAGCAACCAGCAACACAGCGCGGGCCCGCGCTTTTACTATTAAGTGTTATAAATCTTCACCATCAACAAGGTTTACTGCAACGCATTGATTTATTCAACACATATTACATGTTTGGTTGTAATACAAATCATTTTTATGTGTGTCTATTTAAAAAAACTGCGTTTAAGGTGAAGACGTGTTTCATATCTGCTAGTGAAATGAACGCAAATGCTATATGACAATTCTGAAACATATTTAACGTATTAAAGAAACTAGAAAACAAAAAATAAATTTGTTAATTGTTGTTAGTACGCGTGTGCACGAGTACTTCAGATAATAAAACGGCAATGGTTTGTACGACGTTGTCGTTCTTTCGCAGAGGATCCCGGGTCGAATTCGATGGTTACTTATTTATCTTATATACA
Organism: Megathymus violae; assembly: GCA_003671415.1. Classification (NCBI taxonomy): domain Eukaryota; kingdom Metazoa; phylum Arthropoda; class Insecta; order Lepidoptera; family Hesperiidae; genus Megathymus; species Megathymus violae. The sequence continues at coordinate 1,099,536 of PDGT01000082.1, read as the reverse complement.
TATGTTATTTTATTAATTCTCATGATGTTATAGCTCTTAATCTTGGCAATGTCACTAAAACATGATCAGTTACCGCTTATTCCCTAAGATGTATGTATCTTTATGTTTATTTCAAACATTAACACACAGTATCGGTTAAGGGAATATTAATAACACTTGAAGTAGAACGCGATATAAAGACACAGGAAAATAAGACATTTCGGTTTCCCCGCGCGGAATTATTTCTCAAAACATTTTCCTCATTGGCTTGAGCGAATCATTCACAATTGAATAATGGCGGTTCAATTCTCCCTTTAGTCACTTCGTAAACGATCAAGCTAACCACAACAATATAACGCCCACGTACGTAACGTACTCAATTACTTTTACGCCACTTTAACCTGATTACATAAATTTGGTGCGTACTCGAAGCTGGTCTAGTGTTAAATGGTGGAGCGTTTAATGTCAAACCCGAATTTGAAACGAGATTACGTCGGAAGACCTCTGACATGGCTTAACGACTAAGATCGATGATTGTGCGTGTAACTGGTAAATGATACATGCTGGTGTACAGCATGGGTAGAACATGTAGAAATTTCAGCAAACACTTTATTGCACCACTCGCACGATGCCGAAGAAAAATTGATGCCAGAGCCACATTGTAATTTTGTCGTCTTTTCTTTTTCACCAATCCGGAACTCCAGCATCCTCTACAAAGTTTTTGGTCCTTCGTGATAAATTAAATTTTGCTTTTACAGTGCAGACTGCCCTTCGACGCACAGAAACGTTTTTGTTATCAATACTTAGCCATCCAACTCGCGATTTCCATCTAAGTTGTTTAACATAGTTGATTTAGGACCGATACACTTCAGGGTACGGTCACTTCAACATTATTCCCATATTTTATCACAAATAAATTGTCTGCTTGCCTTTGATCTTGTAAAAGTGTTTATATATGATCACCGTAACTGATTCCGAATGGTCTGGGGGCGGTGAAATAAAATGGTTTTTCGCTCAGAAGTAAAAGAATGATTAGTATATTTTTATTTGGAATAAGATTTTTTTTATTTAATTAACATCAGGCAGGCAGTTTCGTGAGTCAATGCATTCTTAGCACTCAGTCCACAGATCCCATGTCGCCCTGGTAGAAAGTAACTAAGAAGTCACATCAGAAAGGTTCAAATCGGGCTGTCTTCGTGTTAGAGCGACTTTATCCCCTGAAGAGTAAAATATCGCGTCACAAGGCGACACTTTACAAAACTTGCATCCCACTCATTATCATCTACGCCAATACATTCTACGCACAACCTTGGCATTCTGCCACATTTCAAAATCGCTTCATGCGTATTTCCTCTGATTGTCTTTCCAAAAAAACTACTTTTGCAAAAGCTACTTCGATTCAGTCACCCATTATTTCAATTTCCTTGGCAAAGCAGATACTTACGTTCCTAAAAAAGACGCCAAGGCCAGGTTTAGAATGCCTAGACGTGTGCTAGGTTAGCCGAAAGATATGATCAGAGTCGCAAACAATCCCGCCAAAGAAGTACTCTTCATACTGATATATTGCGCCCACAGCATTGCTTGTTGCTACGGCCGGGGGTCCTTCGTCCCATCCACCGATTGTTCCAGGCTCACTATATTGTCCGCGTGGAAAAAGAAAAAAAAAGCGCGTGAGCATTTAACCGGCGGCGACGGCGCACAAGACAACTTTAATCAGGCGACTGCAGCGTGGTTGTTATGCAGCTATTTCATTGTTTCTAAGATGATAAGACATTTATCTCGCATCGGTATCATCTTCCGTGTTTTAAATTACCGTCGTAAATATGTAATACGTTATCACGATAGCTGAGGGTCATGGTCTGAGACGCTGACCAAGCTCAGGATGGCAAACTACACACAGCTTTCATTACTAAGTAGAAGAGAATATTGATTTTAAGTACGAAGATAATAAAAATATGTAGACGCTATATAAATCCATATTGTTTTGACGGAGTCTTATCACCGACCTCACAAGTTGGAAATTATTCATAACAGATTTGACTTATACCTTTTAACATTCGTTATCACTGGAACACTTTGTGTGTTAAGTTACAGATGTAACGCTCTATTTCATTGATTAATGTAAATCACATCCAAATTCACGTGCAAAAACTGTCAGCAGTCATTCAGCCACTATCAACAACCGTCAACTCAATGATACATCACGTTTTGACTGACGTTGGCATCATTCTGTATTCTGGCATTAATATCGCTTCATTTAGTTATCATTGAGAAGAAAAGTAGCTTACTAGCGTCATCTAGTGGGAGCTCCAGGCACCAGTAAATCCAACTATATTTAATTTGTCACATCAACGCAAACGTTTTCTTTTGAGTCAGTTTTATCTAATTTAACTAGTAGTCTAGTTAAATTATGTAAAATATAAATATTATAAGACTGTAATATTGTAAGTCATTGGTGGATCATAGGAACTAATGTGTATATAAGGTTCATTACTGTGTAACGCTGTTCAGTACGCCGGCGTGGCACGTCGCCGGTCTTTGAGGAAAATGTATAAGTATATAGTGATTTGTTTTGTGTTGTGTTGTGTGGTGAACGGTTTTGCTAATCATAATTCACCAAGTACCTCCCGCCCAGGTTTGAAGTTTTATTGAGATTACAAAATAAAAAAACATTAAAGGGATAAACAAATGTATCACCTCATCAGAAAGTTACAAAAATATACCTCACTAGACAATTATATTAATACATCGGTAAATCCAATTGAGTTCACGGATCTCTTCTCCTTTCCACTAATACAGGAGAGGCCTGGTGGATTCTACACCACGGATTCGGTGTAGATTTGTGAAGGGATTGGTTACCAAAGCAAGAGTCGGAGGCTCTTATCCCGCTCGAAGATCTCCTGGCGTGACGACGATTACTGTCTAACGATAATAATCAGGACGGGCAACAAACAAGTTCTCTGAACATGCAACGAACAGACATTAAAGACAGATAATTAATTTAAAAAAAAGACAAAACACAATTTGATGCTTTAGGGGCTCCATTCGGTATTAATATAGATATCCGGTACCCATATACAGGGGCGGGAGATGAGATATTGAGGAGAAAGGGTTCAGTAATTCTTCCTCCCAAATTTCCACGCCTACAAAATGAGTATTCTTTTTTATCGTATTTTGAAATCCTTAAAAAACTTGAGATAACGTCAAAAATGTCGACGGAACCCCGCTTGGCGGAGTTCCTTTTCTCTGTGTAATCTAAAAAAGGTTATCTGAACCTATCCCAACCAATAGGTTAGTAAGCTTATGATGTGTGTCAAAGAAAGCAGGAGAAAAGACAGAGACAAGATCGACATTTAGAATTGACAGATGCCAATAAAATGGCCGTCAACAGAAACTACTGCGTTCCATTTCACACGTATTTTATAAATTTTTGACAAATAAAACTCCTATATTTACCAAAATTGCGTTCCACTATACGCAGTTTTCTGGTAATTATTATTATTGTAATTAAATCACAACGCATTTTCTAGATCTACAAATAGTCTAAAAGGTTGAAGTTGAACCCCAACAAGATCCCTAATTCAAACCATCATTAAAGTCAAGTACCGGATATGTATAAGCAACCACTTAATTCTTCGATTCATCCATTTATCATTTTGTAGAACTAGCTTTCATCTTTTAGAACCGCAGAAGCCGACAGTGGAATCTGCTGCAGGAATGTTTGTAGGAGCCTACAACAGGACGAGACGTGGTCGGTTAATTGAGACGTACAGAGGAATACGGTACGCAGAGCCTCCGGTGGGAGAGCTCAGGTTTCAGGTAAATAAATAAACTTTGGACACTCACAACCTCCACCAGACTAGGATAAATATACGTTGGAAATATCAGGAGTAGCAAAGATTAGATCACATTAGTCCAAATGTCAATCCGGCCAGGAATCGGAGACACCACTTAGCAAACACGAGCGATAACAACAACAACCGGCCATCATAATAGTTAGCTCGGTATATTTAACAATTATTTTGAAAATATCTATTTACGTTTCACGTTAAGTTTCATTGTGTAACGGGTAATTGAATACATGATCAATTTTTCTTCTACACAGTGCCGTCTCCGATTAACACTCACGTACGGACAAACCGCACCCTTAGAATGAAAGGGACTTAACTCAAAAATTGCAATTTATTGGAAATGACGAAGAAAGTTTTCAAAAATGTATGGTCTTGAGTAAATTTAAAGAGACTGATGTATGAAGTTTCCCCTTTTTCCCTTTCTCACTTATAATTCGGGCTCTTTTTCACCATGGGGTTTTAGAGTAGGCTTTTTTAAGTAAATTTATAGTAAAATCTGGAATTTCAGGAATTTTGAGTTAAGTCACTTTCATTCTAAAGGTGCGAAACATACATGACGACACAACGAGTACAAACAAGGGTTCCGTCACAGAATTAGCTATCTCTACAACGCCACCTATTATATAGTTTTGTAACTTACGCTATCATATAAACCTGGCCACTGTTAATATATTTTATTTATTTAACCACAGATATGTAGGATGGATAAATGAATGATATATTATCTATGACTCCAACCTCTCATGGTGCGCTCACGTAAGAGACATCAGCCGTAAAGTGCATTTCACTATGCATTCGCTAAAATGCCTTCAAAATTTCTTGCCTTTTTACACTAAATTCACGCTATCACTTGCACTTGTTCAACCTATATTAGATTACGCTGATGCTTGCTATTTAGATGCCAATGAGGAGAACTTAAATAAACTTGAGCGCTGGCAAAATCTCTGAATTAGATTTATTTTTGGTTTACGAAAATTTGAACGTATCTCCCATTTTCGCAAACATCTTAAGTGGCTCCCAATTCGTTTTCGCAGAAATACTAGGGTCCTATGTCTCCTGTACAAAATTCTTCATAATCCAACTTCACCTACGTATTTACGACAGCGCTTTTCCTACGTCCGCCCCTCGTGTGTTCCTTGCAGAATACATCGCAAATCCCTCCTTAAATTTCCTCCACACAAAACCGCTTCCTATTCCCACTCCTTCTTTGTTCATGCAGTAAGACTCTGGAATTCATTACCGTTCCACATTCGTGAGTGTAAGACAATATCTACTTTTAAATTTAAAGTTAAACAACACTATCTTTCCCTTTCCTAAGTCCTTTCCAATTGTTTCATTATATACAATTTAATAATATTATTCACAAATGTCTCACTTCCTTATATACTATATTTCTTTATATATTTATTCCTTATATATATATATTATTATTATTTATGTACTAGTATTTATATGTGTATATCATACATATGTAGTATAATTTTATATAGATTGTGTGCACGTAAATTTGCCTCTCTTACTATTGTTCAAATCTAAGGTCTGCTGGAAGAAATTTCATTTTGGAATAAGCAGTACCTATGTACCAAATGTTTTAGATAAGTTATTAATTTAAGTTTACCGTGTACATAAAATAAATAAATAAATAAAAATGATACCGTTAAATCCTATCAAGTACGTATGTATATTAAGCGAATCAGTAGCGTACAAATATTAGTTAACTACTATTAATTTATTTTGTAAGCCCTAAAATGTTGGACATTAACAATCTCAACATATATCAGCGCCCATTATTAATAATTGGTATCTCACTATGTCATAAATATGATACATGTTTTAAGTAATTTATCACTATCCACGAAATGTAAAGCTCACATCCAGACCTTAAATTTTATGATAAGGATTTAGTGAATACCTACTAAATAAAAAAAAAAACATTGTCGTCCTCTTCATTTTCCAGCCTTCAAGACTCATCTACAACTACAGAGATCCGCAGGATGCGTCCAAGGATGGTCCAGCGTGTCCACTAATATCCTCGCCAGGTTATTATGTCGATGAAGACTGCCTCACTGTCAACGTATACACTCCGGCAAATCGAGACAAGTAAGGCTTATATTACGTAAAAGCTATAGAATATCTTTTGAGTCTGACACCTGGTTTAATAGCTGGCTTTGAATCCAGCACCACTTTTGTGACTGGTGTTGGAAAAGAAAAACATCATGAGGAAGCCTTAACATCTTTTGCCCGTTCAAGCCTTCGGTACTTAGGCACTATGAATTTTATATCAAATTCAACATTAAAACAAAAACAATTTTAAATCTGTAAACTTAAAAACTGTATAGCAGTTTATTATTTAAGTAATGAACAGACGCGTTCGCAGGACGAATCCGATGTTCATTTGATGGTCTGTGAAGTATGCCCATATATTTGTAGTCAAGAAGTGTAAAGTTGCGAGGACTTGTATCTTTTTATTTCCAGGTCCAAGCGTCTGCCAGTCATCTTTTACATCCACGCTGGAGGATTTTACTCGATGACGGGGCGGAGTGATCTCGCCGGGCCGCAATATCTCCTGGACCGTGACATCGTACTGGTCACCATTAACTATAGACTCGGTACCCTTGGTAAGATCCGAGAATTTTCATTATAAAAGTATCCTTTCCTAAAGTGGGGTGTAAGACTTTTTCATTTTTGAATTAGATCCTAACCATAATCTTTCTTGCTCTTGACGGCCCATTCTGGCCAGCGAACGAAATAATGGCATTAGATTCCTTCTATCGAAGATCAATAAACTCTGTACCGTCCATTTTACTCTCATTATTACCAAAGGTACCCTTGAATGGTGGTAAGAATTTTTATTTAACTAGCTAACTAGAAGAACCTCAAATTAACAGCATACCATCAAAATCATAAGTTATTCTAAAATATTTCTAACATTTTCTTATTTTGCCTCAGGATTTATAAGTACAGGTGATGAAGTTGCACCAGGCAACAATGGGTTCAAGGACCAAGTAGCGGCGCTTCGATGGGTGCAAGAGTATATCGGCGCCTTCGGAGGCGATCGCAATCTTGTTACTATTGCCGGCTGTAGCGCTGGATCCATTAGCGTCATGTTGCATCAGATCTCGCCTATGTCTAAAGGTGTGTCCAAAGCTTTGTATACGAATATGATGGGCAAACTTAAGTTGAACTGATAAGCTTAATACCCATCCTAGCCGACTGTAGAACACGCTCCTGAGCATAAGTGAGAAGACATGTCGTCATCCTTCACGCTGTGCCAATGTGTAATAATGGTGTTATTAGTAGCCAACCCGAGTACCTAAGGTCTTTGTACCAAAAGTTCGTATGCATCTACTAAGAACTTACTATAAATATTACTGGTAACTACGCACTCCTGCACAAACAGGCAAATTTGCTTCCAGAAACCACCTCTTTGATAGTAATTCGATTCTCACCAGTTGACATGTACAAAAACATACAAAATACTTTTTACTGACACCGGGGGTCACTTAAAGTCAGATAGAATATTTTAACAATTAATACTTTCACATTAAAAAAAACTCTTTTCTTTTCTCTTCTACAGGTCTGTTTCACCGAGCCATATCTATGAGCGGTTCCGCCACGCTGAAAGTTCCAAACCCTACACACCAGCGCCACTTAGCTGAAAAGCAAGCGCAGTATCTCAAATGTCCATCAGATAACACCAAAGCTATAATCGACTGCCTTAAAACTCGAGACTGGAGAGACATCGGGAGATCAAGACCCATTTATAACGTGAGTTACTGAATTGTTTGTAAATAATTATGTGAAAAAACTGATCAAGTGTGCAGACTCGCGTGGGAAGCGTTTCGTAAATCTATCTGGATAGATTAAAATTATATCTGGATATAATTTTCATTTCTGGCGGTAACTTATAAACTATGCATTTTAAAACCTAAACCAACTTATGTTATGCAACCGTCATATTAGTAATAAGCCATTTGAAAAGGCATAGGATGCAAGCTTTTTTAATTACTTACACCCAAATTAAATTGGTTTATTTATCATATGGTCATCTACCTAATTGATTGTATGAGTATTTTTTCGTCGGATGTACGGAACCTCATAAAGCTAATTGAGAACTGCAGTGCTGCCCACAGACCTATTAGATTAGTCCTATTCTAAAACCTTTTGCAAAACTTCATATTTGGCTTTCCTTTATAAGCTTTTCTTTATAGGATCGTTTTGACATATTTCATATTTAATATGGCAATATGCCAATAGGATCTTATAAAATGTAACTTCTCAAATGATGAAGCTTAATCAATATTGGGAATGGTTGCAGGAATTTGGGTTTGATCCCGTGGGTATTTACACGCCAGTTGTGGAGCCTGATTTCGGCCAAGAACGCTTCCTGCCCATCCAACCGATGGATGCCATTCGGGAAAATAAGATGCACGCAGTTCCCTACATCATCTCCACTACCACTGACGAGTTCTTCTGGCTTGCTTTCAGTAAGTTCTCAATGAGACCCTTGGAGCCGTTAGGAAAAAAATTAAATTCCAAATGTAATCTTCATTCTTTAAAAAAATTATCCTGACAGAGAAAGTTACAATAAGCTGAGAAAAAATATCATGTCTAACACAATCCAGTACAGGAAATCAAATAACTTCACAGACCTGACGAATGATACTTAAAATTTCAGACCCACTACGTAATTCAACCCTCCGAAAGCAGTTGAATGAAGACTGGGATCACGTAGCGCCTATCTCCTTTATGTTGCCGCGTGACAAACCGTACCCGGCCGTCAGGAGACTGAGAGAGGAGTACCTGCACGATCAGCTGCTAGCCAACGACGAGAAAAGTGCTAGAGCGTTGGGGAGACTATACGCCGATGCTATAATGAGCTTTCCTATTCACAGGTAAGACCTACTGATGTTTTTTACCGAATTAGAAATAGCACATGTGAAAGGTTGGCAAACAAATGGAACTATTGGGAAATACCCTCTTAATTAGACTCCAAACGGAAGTACCTAAGTAGTGATCGCACTTGTTGTACTTTTGATTTGAAGAATATAGCGTATAGCAATAGGGGTTTTAAAATCTTACAACAGCACTAGTTAGCAGACTAGTAGGCAGATCTTTAGTTCAGTCTTGTTTAATAAAAGAAATAGTCTCGCGCACTTGCAAATATGAAAAATGCATAAGGGTGATACTTTGGTGTTAGTAAACCTTTGCAATGTCGATAGTTTTATTCATAATTACATAATTTGTGACAAATTGTTTTTTGATATTCTTTAAAATTATCCTGATTTCTATTACCCATAGATGGTATAGTATTCGTTAAATGTCGTAGAACGTAATACTGTCAACAGAGGAAGCATTGTATATTCCACAACATTCCACTTGTATTTATTTATAAAACAAATTTACAGATACCTCGAGCACTCTGTCCTGATGGCTAAAATGAAACACCTTCTATAATCTTGGAGATACTCTTTAGACTAGTATTATCAACCTATTATAAAGCGTTTTGTTCTACCCTTGAGTATTGACGAATAGTACAGAACGAAAAGTGCAGATGATAAACACAATATCTGGTACAGGATGGCCAATCTGATGTGTCGCCATTCGCCCCAGCCGGTCTACTACTACGAATTCGCCTACATCGGCAACCATAGCCACTACGAAAACCCCACTACCAAGAAACCAGTTGGTGAGTTTGGAAGAAAAAAAGCATTTACGTCGCTTTAAATTCTACTATTAATTATGTCTGTCCGTGCATTCTTCTGTACAACTGGCAAGCTTGCAAGGGAGTGTATTACGCCCTATTTATTGGAAGTTTCGAGACTTTACACTGTAATTTTATCACAAAGATATTCATGAAAGGTGCAATTAATTTTGATCCATCGGGCTGATTACCGTCCTCATTTTAAAATTGATCGTGAATTGTCATAACATGTTCATGGTGCAGTCAGAGGGCTAGTAGAAAAGGTACCAGTTGGTAGTGACCTTGCCTGCCGAGCGAAAGGTCCCGGGATCGATTCCTGGCCGGGGTAGAGACAGATAAATGTTTGTTCTCAGCACATGTTTGTGATGTCATATTTGTGAATATCCGTGCCACCCGCAACACAGGAAATCCTGGTGCGGGGGTGTGTTTTCAAAAAAATAGTTTTAAGTTTAACGGGTCAATCAGCTTGTTATAGGTGGCATGATGTAAAGAACTTAACCAGCCGTCGTATTTATCATTACGTAGCATATTAACACTTATTTCAACATTTTAACTCTAATGTACGCTATGTTCGGATATTGCCCGACTAAAAACTAGCACAGTCTTTAAGTATCCTTTCTTTGGAGTCTTCAAGAGGAGTGAATAGGCCAGTGATTCTCAACCTTTTTTTTGTTGCGGCACATATTTAACGATTTCAAAATTTGGCGGCACACAAAGAACACACTGCATAAATAGTTTATGACAAAAATTTTAAATATACGAAATAAACTAATATATACTACAATAATAACTAAACGTTTATTAAGGAATTATTTACAAGCTAATAATAAAAATATTTTTAATGCGAAATTTGAGCTTGATGTTTTTTGACAATTTCATTTATATTTCGTCGTAAAAATGACAATGCTATCACTAAAACAACACGTTTTGTACGCAGAAGTGGCAAGTGTGCGCCGACTTGAGACATATTCCTATTGCTATGCACGCCGCTTCATCATAATTTGGCACTAAGAAAAAACGTGTTGCAAAGCAAATAATAAAATAATTTATTTTTTTGTGGATTTAAATATATATTCATGTTAAAAATATTTTTCTTTTTAAATGATTTAATTTAATAATATTAACATTATTATATATTTGCAAAATTTGGCGGCACACTTTTGAAAGTGCCGCGGCCCAGTGGTTGAGAATCACTGGAATAGGCTATAATAATAATAGAGCGTTCAGCATCTTAGACTTCATCACCACTTACCATCGGGTGGGATTGTTGTCAAGCATTAATTTATTTTATGTTAAGAAAAAGAAACAGTCAAGACTGAACTCCTTTTTTTCCGTGGGGAAATCCATCATGGATACCTCTCCATCGCGGGGGCGACAGAGCAATTATGTCGGACTCCTACTGAGTAAAACCACCACGGTCTCAATCACGGGTACGCTCTCGCATTCTTCCGCGATCCCGACGGCGTTCTAGCCCTTTTGGAGACCGGTCCCACGGCTGGGATGGAGCTTGAGTTTCCCCATCCCACCAACGGTAACGTGTTTCAGCGGCGGCTCATCACGACGACCTCATCTACTTGTTCGGCTTGAGCTACCGCTTCCCGGAGATCCCCGCGGACGGCAGCCAGGACTCCCGGATGGTGGACGTCATGACTGCCGTATGGTACAACTTCGCGAGATACGGGTACGCGCTTGCAGTGCCTTTACGTGTTGGGCGACCTTCAATTTCTTCGTTCTGGTGTCGTGGTGTTGGGTTGTGGAAGTACTGGCTGGTGTCCTGTGCGCTTCGCTTCAACAAATAAAAAATACCGTTTTTAATACGTAAATAAAAAAAAAATTTATTGGTTATTGTTATTCCAGCTTTAGATGTGCTGAGTGCTTACTTGGATACACAATATTTTTGGGTTTGTCATCTTACATTCTCTTTTATATATAGATACGAACATAAATAAGTGTTATAAACCGATACAACTATTCTCTGATCTTCAGTGCATAAATTTGGTACTCTTAATATTTTGTGTTTACAGAATTGTTTACATTACATGAAGCAATAATATAAAATTTTATTGGAGAGCTGTCATCGCCGCATCAGGCAATTCTGCAGTCAGCAGTTTTTAACTGCTTGTTATTAAATCACTTTATTCAAATATATCACTGCTTCTCAACCTGTTTTCGTTCCCGTACCCCTAAATAAAACTTTTTATTTAGGAGCACTACTCTCCTGATAACTCCATACCTACTCCTAAAAGTGTGTCTTTTTTCTCCTTAGATCTAGCATCCTACTAAATTATTAGTTATAAGGTTCATTTTAAACTGCACGTTGTAGATATCACACATTATAATAACGTTTATGTAAGTTAACTATTTTAACTTGTAAGTATTCCCGCCATTACCGATATCATTTTCACGAACCCCAAATGGAACCCCGCGTACCCCCAGGTACGCATACCACGGGTTCGCTGAATTATACGAATGTCATTTAAATATTACACGATCGATATTAACGGTACAGAGGTACGTTTAGACCGATATATAAAATTGTAAATATATATGTTTATACCCAGCGACCCAAACCCGCGGTCGCGGGCCGACACGCCGGAGCTGCGAGCCCTCCGCTGGCCACCTATGACCCCGACGCGGCGCACCTACCTGCGCATGGAGCCGACCCTCGCCACGCACCAGAACCTTTCCGAAGAACGCTTCTCGGTGTGGGAACAGCTGTATCCTATACAATACTGATGTTGGATAATTAATACATTCCATTGAAGCTTCATAAACAGATATAAATAAAACCGTTAAAATATTCTTTTTTTAATTTGCCCCCTTCAAAATTGTCCAGAATATTTAAACCGATCTCAATTTATTGAGATATAATAGCAACAGATACAGTTTGTTTCTTCCTTCTTGATTGATTGACTGTCAACACACCGGTAGCGCCCTCGTCGTTACAATCCGATCGAACCAATCCATATATCGGGAATCACGCGGTTCAACTCATAATGCCGACATATCAAAATAGACAAGTCCTTTCCAAATGTGACATGATCCCAGTCATTCTGTGGGATTATTCCGTTGCCGCAATAGATGCGAGGGAGAGCAAAACAAAAATAAGTCTTACTAGCCTTGAGCAGGTATACGAAGAGTGTGCTCTGCGGAATCGTAGGTCTGCGCAGGAAACCATTGTAACGTCACTAGTGACAACGGGGTCAGTGACTGTATTGATTACCCGAGTGAAATCTTGCTTTGCATTTTTTTTAATTATGTTTTTAAATAAAGTGATTAAATTATTTGCTTCAGTGTTCAATATATACCTGTTTCAAGCTATGTGACGTCTACCAACCAGGTCCAGCACTTAGCTAGCGTGGTGGATTGTGAACCTTGAACCCGAATTCCGAACTGTGACCTGACACAGCATTGGGATAATTAATATAAGTTGTGACATAAGTATTGCCAATTTTATTTATTATAACGTATAGTTTAAGAATAATATTAAAATAAAAAAGCACGCAAAGAATGCATGAAATTATATATGTCTAATATGATTATATATATATATACACATATATATCATAATGATTATATATATACTAAAATAATCTTGTCATAGTACAAACCCGGAGCAACTTTAACCTCACAATGAAAATTCACTCGTCAATATTATACTTAGAAAAAAGATAAAACTTATATATATATGTATCGTGCTGGCCGGTGATAAACGGGTGCACACGAATAAAACATGAAACGATTTATACTTCCATAAAATCTGTTTACACCTAAACGTCAAATTACCATCGTGTCAGAATTTTGATTTTCAAAAAAAATTGCTGTCGGCAACACTGAATTTTGACATGACCTTGGAATTTATAATAGAACAGAGGAACATAAACCTTAACTATAAGAAATAGAGTCCATAATCGTATGTGTATATCGAATATTATAAATACTGTTTGCAAATTTGCCCTTGCGCATGCGTCCTGCTGTTTTACTTAGCCTTCATCCCCCTTGAATAGTGATGTTCCTACAATAAATACTCACGAAACTAAATTATCGATAAAATATTTTTCGTCTTTTAAAATTGAATATTATTTTACCTATTCATTTTCACTTCATTGCGAAGCGTACTTACCTGTATATTATATTGTACTATTTTATGAAATTATTCATAAGATTTATAAGTTCATATATTACGGAAGGTATGAAAGTAACGTAGGCACTCCACCAAATTGAAATAAATTTTGTTTACTCATTGTTTATTCGAACACCACTTTTGAAAGGGTTTTTAGGTCGACGCTTTTATTTTTTCATTATGGAATCATACTTGTATATTATAATAGTATAATATAACACCTTATATATATTATTATTTGAAAATGAAAATGAAAATGAACTACGAGCTTAAATACCATTGTATACAAGCATAAGTATAATATTGTTTGAGACTCAATGTAAATATCAATGGAATTTAATGACCATTTAATGCCAAACTCTTTGTTACTCTCACAAAAGTGTAAAATATATGGAATAGCTAAAAATAATTTCGAAGCAGATAGTACCTTATAAATTTATTTGATCCTCAATTATATCATGTAAAAAACTGTTTCCATTCATATGCACATGCACAAGAATTTTCACTTCAGTACAAATGTACCTAGACATTATGAGTTCGTCCACCTTCAGTCAAGAGTGAATTAAAAATAAAGAACTATAAGGTGATATTTGCTTGCGATTGTCACCTAATACGAAATACATTATATTTTCATTAGAGGTAAAAATAAAAACACTTAATTGTATTTTTACTATTGTATTACCTCCTAGCTACTAAAAGTTCTTAGTTTTACTTTACGAGCATTAATAAAATTAAACATTGTCAGCAGGTAAGTCAGGTAAATATATGTAGGAAACGATTATAAAAATATAACTCAACGCGGTTGGCCACGGATTTCTAAAAATAGCATTCAAGACGCATTCATATGAATGAGGTGTCGTTCCGTTATAAGTTTACTTTTTATTCCATTATCGACGGTCGATACCTGAGCAGCGCACATCACTCCGCTCCCCTCTCTGACGCGCTGCGCGGAGCCGCCATGACACTCCGGCGTGCCCTACTACGCGTACACCGCCGTCACGTTCGGAAATAGAAAGAATTTAGCAACGCTTTTTCGCAAACATAATCAAATTTGATTCGATTTCGTCGCCCAGAAATATCTGGACGCGACCATGTAAGTATCGCTGTGAGAAAAATATTAATTACTAAAGAAAATAATTCCCAAACATTCAGCATACACCTAGCCTAAAAAAACATTCCATAATTTCAATGAGCGGTTGGGAATACGCTCCAGGAGCGAACTACGGTCGTCTTTTTTTAATTTTTTCCTTCTCTCGGTGTTTAAATACGTGGCTTCAGAATAAAAATATTTAAATATTTTTTTTTTATTTTTCAGTTCTCGTGAGAAAGCAGTACAAAAAGCTTAACAAGATGGATATCAATTGGTGGAGATTTTACAGCATGGGAGGTGATTAAAATTTCTTGTGTTTACGTATTTTAATAATTTAGAATAAATAGTAAAGTGATACATTAAAATAAATATACACCAAAACATTATGTACATAAAAAAATGTTTGTCGCTAAATTATAAATATTTTAACAGAAATTAATGTTAATTAAACTTTTATAATAACATTTGTGATACAATAAATACCCGTGTAACTATTTACTGACCGAGCTGCATACTCAATGTACGAAATTAATTTCTGTTCTTAACACGATTTAAAAATCTATCGTTTTTATTGTAGTGCATTAAAAATGTTCGCTTTCCATGTGGAACAGCAGTCAATGCGTCATACCAACCCTGTGTGATAACCAATAAGTCAATAATAACTGAGTACCCAATTTTCTACCCTATCTGTACGCGTTAAAGTTTATATTTATCTAACTTACCCGACCAATTAAGACCTTCATCGTTTGCTAAAATATTTTTATGTCGCGGAATCAAGTACGGTATGCGCAAACATACGCAGAAAAGTAATAAGGTACTTAACTACAGTTCAATTAAGGTTGATTTTAGCTCATGTATTATTATTTAGTTACGGTTCAATGCGAATTGTATGCTCCAATAAAGTCCTAGGATTTAATTGGAATAAGCATTATTCAGATTTTAAATGCAATATTTTTCACATTATACATTGTTATTATTTTAAATAATAGTAATTAAAATATTTATTTGGCAAAATAAATCAATATTAAACTATAATTAATATTATATATTGGGGTTATATTTTGTATTTATTTACTTTGTGTTATTTGGACATAATTATATATTTATTTATTTTAAAATGTCGAATTTTATCATTCCGATTATCTATCGGTTTTAAATATAAATTCTAACGTTTAATTTTGTCTATATTATGTCAATGTCAGCGGTTAATGGTTTTTTGGTAAAGTAGTTACGGTAGTTGTACCTATCTAAATTTTCTCCTTGTTTGAGCTGTTTTTAATACAGAATTAGTTTAATCTGAGAGTTGACTGATAGTATAATATGAACATACGGTGACAGCACACTCAGAGTAGTGGACAAAAGGTCCTCGTTTTTGCAAAAATCTGACTATGTTCGTAACTCTTACCCTGACTCAAACTTAGCATAATTTACTTTTACTTATTACCATAAGAAAAATGTATAACTTACGTTATCATATATTGAACGTAAAGTTTATTTATAAAAAAAATATAGTTGTTGTTGTCACAAATATTCAGAGTAATTTCATTGTAACTTCCATCATACAGTGATTAAATGTAGCTCAGAATTTGTATGCATTATATAAATGAATTAACACTATCAGTAAAATGTCAAAATGTGTTGTAGTTTTATCTTTGATATAATGCAAATGTAGTGCTAAAACGTGTGCATTATGATACAATCTAAAGGTAACATTAGAGTCGGAGGTTATCTTAGGCTTTTGTGACGATCTGCAACTTCTTTCGCGTGCAGGCATTCTAAGACTATATTTTAAATAAAGAAGTGAAATACAAAGTTACTAAAGTTTAAACCGTCTCAACGTGGACCGTTATTTTTAAGATGTGCTCGTACATATTTATGACAAATATGATGACTCTTACTATGGGTTGCTTGCAGATCAGTAAATGTAGTATCTCTTTATTTGTAGTCGAAGACTTAAATTAATGTTTATAATTTAAAAAAAAACTGTAAAAATCGGTCTTAAGAAATTTAATAAAACTAAAACGCCTGACAAATATGAATTGTAATAGTTTGATTCGGATACAATTTGTAAACGTAATTATTATGTTTTCGAAGCGAAACAAGAGCAGATTATTAATGAGGAACGACATTAAATTCCATTTACTATTTTGTAGGGTCGAGCAACAGCTGCGAGCCGCGCGATGGGTGTGCGGCCGAGCGCATGTGGCGGAACGCGTGCAACATGCTCGTCGCTCCCGACGCGGACGACGCATGGAAGCAGATCATAGACGCGTCCCCGCCGGACGACGTGTGGCATTCGCTGCGAAACTGCGTGGCATATCAAGTATAGCATAAGATTTTTGTTAGTATGAAAATACTCGAGAAAACTCGAAAGTATAATTATCGTATAATTTTATTTTAAGTATAATTTTAATTTTCAGTTTAACTTATCGAATTTGTCGATAGTAAGCAATAGGTACAGTTGAATAGGTCGCCGCCGATAACTTTATTTCGCTTTTAGCTTTCACCCGTTAATTTGACACTGAATCGTGATGAGTATTAAGTATTCAAATTCTCGCATTTTAGCAGCCTGGTGACATCTTTGGGATGTCTGTTTGAACTGTTACAAATTCTGATTAAACAGTTTCGTCTTTGTACAAGAAAATAATAACGACAAACTTAGTTCAGTCAAAATAAGGAATATTTAGTTTCACGAGTATGCAATAACTCAAACGTTTTTGTCTTAAGTAAATACCTGTAATCGTTTCAGGCAGGAGTCTGGCAGAATTTGCTGATGAAGGGCATAGATGACGTCATGCATCCAGCTGCATTCAAACTCGCCGTTGTACTTCGTCACACACCATCTGAGCTTTCCCTCAAGCTGTTGACAGACTTACTTCCATCTCATCCCCAGTCTGTAAGAGTCGGATTATATTTTCATTTATTAAACCATTGTACTTTTTAAGTTAATATAGTATCTTTTTATATATATATTTTATAAAATATTTTCATAAATCTACAGACTAAGTGGCAGACTAAGTTGACAGAACTCTTAACTCCAAATTAACAAATCAAGCATCCAATCTTATTTTAGTTTTTCAATGTAAATAGAAAACAAACGAATAGAAAATGGACCACCTGATGATAAGTTGTCAACGGCGTCCATGGGCATTCGTGATACACCGATTCATCACCGATGCGTTACAATCCAAGGCGGAGGCAGACAATCCGCTTTTTAACTGGCTCTCCGGCACTGGTAGTGCCGGTTAGTTAAAAACCCTAGCACTGTGCATGAGTATCCTCAGAATGAAACTGGGTGATAACCAGAGAGAGTGTCGTAATTCATCTGTTTAGTAGGGCACACTATTAGCTGCGGAAATTACTTTGTATTCACAGATACGTTACATTCCAAAAATACTCCAGATACTTAAACCCCAAAATATAATATCTTTAACTAGAATAAAACTAAGTTGTTTCATAAAGACCGTGCATGGGCTATTACAGCAACATAAATTCCATTACGAAATTAATAAATGTATTTTTGTTTCTCCCGCAGCAAGATCTAATAGCCTACATCATAGCTCTTCTAACGGACGATGAACCGTATTGTGGTAATTGCAAGAATATCGACGTTGCCCAGGGCAGCCATGTGGTCTCCAACTTTAGCAATACCACGCAGGCACCGTTACGTGACGTTCAGTTGTTTGGCGACTGCGAGCTGGCAGTGATGGCCGCGTCGAGAGAAGAATATGATGCTCACGCGAAGCTAGTGAGAGCCGAATACTCGCAGCTTTCGCATGATAATTATGTAGAATTAAGGATCAA
Organism: Megathymus violae; assembly: GCA_003671415.1. Lineage (NCBI taxonomy): Eukaryota > Metazoa > Arthropoda > Insecta > Lepidoptera > Hesperiidae > Megathymus > Megathymus violae. Next base: position 1,080,985 of record PDGT01000082.1, on the reverse strand, counting down.
GGTATGTCTTACAATATGGTGTATATGTCGTTTGTTGATATCTAGATATCACATGATATTTTGCTGCAGTTTATTTATTTTTTGATATATTTGATTATATTTTGATTGTAAAAAGTGTTGGATGATAGCAGTAAGTAGCAATACATATATGACAGAGAAATATAGATTTGATTGCGGTTACTTCTTCAGTAATTTTAATACTGACTATTTAATATTGTTTACCCGTTGTAAAAGATTTTATCTGATTTTATCTTAAACTTTTATCTGAAGTTTAATAATAATACTTTATTTCAGGCCAATCAGCCTACAGATTGTTAGTCATTTTAAATTTTAGGTGTTAGTGAAATAAAATAAAACACATAAAAAAATTAACCTACTTATTAATACTATGGACAGGAGTGAGGTCTCCACTCTTCAGCACTGCCAATGCTTCACACTTGCAACTTTAGCTAATTCTCATTAATATTGTTACCAGATGTCAAAAACTAAATAAGATCACTGAACACTAAATGAAATTTTATAGTATCAGGTTAAAGATAAAAATTTCTTGACATGCAAATTGCAATAGCTTAAAGTAACTTTAAATGCTTTCAGGTTCTAGACCAATTAAGCCAGATCCCGAAGCTATACAATACAATGGAATTCGAGTGTTTCGAAACAGCCGCACGTGAGAACATTCAATGGGAAATCAACACCCTAAAAGAACACCTCATGTCGGGGAGGCAAGACTAGGGGTGTAGCCAATGGGGGTCAGATTTAGAAGAGTCCTAAACTAGCTAACTAAACTAGCTAAACTCCTTTATTTAGCATTGCCATGGTATTTTAAGTACTTCATGGTATTTTAAGTTATTCGATAACCAGTAGTTGAAAGTCTCATGTTTGTTGGTTGTCACACCATTAGCAGTAACTGCAATGTGTACCTGCTTTATTAAAAAAATGGGTAAATTTATATCATTTGGATAACTCCCTTTAGACAGAATAGACAAAGAGAAAATTAAGCGATGATCTAAACATTATTCTGAATGCAAAGTGAAATATTACTACTATATTCCGGAATTATTTTTCGACATTTCAATCCAATGGTAATGTTAGATAAAGTTGAGTAAAAAGATCTATCAAATCTAACCCTCATTGTGACTCACGGTGAACATTGACATTATTAGGTTAAGTGAACAAACTCCAGTGAGAATCACCGGCATAGCTGTGAAAACTTGGAATTTATGCAATTTTACGGATTTGCAAATGTTACTAGAGTTATATAAGTAGCTATAATTACATTATTGAAGGAAGTTTGTTTCAACTTTGGTCTTCATTATAATAATATATTAAAAATGAAACAGTAGAAGCTACAACGGCGACTACAGTAAGAATAAAATAGTTATGACACCAAAAGTATTATATTTTCAAATATAAATACATAGTTTCAATGTACGTAGGTTAAATATATGAATAAAATTATTTTTAAATCCATTGAATTTGTGGTAATGTTTATATAGAAGTGTATTTGAATTCAGTTAAATTTTTTCAAATGTTTATGTTAGGATCGTTAATAATTTGTAATGGGTTATAAGCGCTTTAAGCGTAACATAATATGGCGAAACCTTTATGACTTAGCTAATAACCTTTTAAAATTAAATGTTTATGCCTTATACATTATTATAACAGCTAATTGTACTTTGTAATTGCTTTTTTTTTGCGCCTAAACAAGGAGAAAAGGGCTACCCTCCGGAGTTGCGCTGGAGGGGGGTGGTGAATGCTCATGTGGGACTCCCGATAAACTTAGGGGCCTATCCACTAAACACCACCCGAGGCTGGTTTTGGTCATACGGCCTCTAAACCTTCATGGGACGCGACCCCCTTAGGGAAGAGGGGCGCTTTGGAAGATTGTTATAAAGTCTTAATACATAACATATAACATAGAAAGAACATAGACAATCCTGAACTTACATTGTTTATATCATAACGATTTTTTAATTGATATTTAAATGTCGATTAAATTCGAATGACATCGATTCTAATCGCTTCGAGTTTTTGTTAAGACCGATTATTTTGTTAATATGATCAAACTTTTATAAAGTTAAGTTAATACGTGTGAAGTTAAGTTATATTTTTATGTTTACAAGATTTTATTCATTGAATTTTCATAGTTCACATTTTTGACTTTTATGAACACATCTTTTTTGCATTTGAAAATAGTTTTTATTATGTTGCAGCCGGTAGCAACGCAGTAAGTTTCGCGTGAATTTCGAGCTACACGCGTTTAGTTTACGTCGACTAGTATTTTAATCAAACTATGTGAATAAAAAGGGGCAGCAATAGTGGTCAAAATATATACTTCGTAAAGATAGGCTTAGTGGACTTTAAAATTATAGTCCAACAAATATTTGTTATATAGACAGCACGAATTTTATGAGTCTATGTATATGCGGAAAATAGCTTCCGAAACCACGGCATGTACTCGAAAAATTATTTTACCATTTGAAAGGTACATTACTCCAGATAATTATATGCTATATATATATTAAGTGTAAGTATCATAATTAATCGTTTAATTCGAACAAAGTCGGGACGGGCCGCTAGTTATATGTATATAAATGGTAAACATTGTCTTTACTAGTGGAAGTCTAGAACGTTCTTTTTAATGATTGTCGCATTGAAGGCCAACTGGTTGTACATGATAATGTAAGGTTATTTTTCAAAGTGTTGTACCTGAATTTAGAGAAACTTGTTAAAATAAAAATATACTTGAAGTATAAAAATTATAAATCATATTATATTGTAATTAAAATAGGATTGAGTTACCTTTCATTAAAATCAAAATTTATTGTAATATTCATTAATACAAACGCTTCTCAATGTATGTTTATGCTAATGTAAAATGTCACACACCTTCGTGCTAGTTGCTATAATGATAATATAATAAATAAATATGTTTATTTTATATACTCCAAAGCATTTTGTTATTAGTACTTCATTTACAATTAAAATTTGTTGGTTTGAAGTTCGCAACGGATTTCGGAAAAATAATTAATTATGTATTTGGAATTTGGAAACGAATATATTTGGATTAGAATACAACGTAACGTAATATAGTTCCACGTCCATTATCATATTTATTTCACTAAAATCAGTAGCAATAGGGTAATAATTATAGTAGTAGTGAGTATTGTATACGCAGCGGATTATTATATGAGAAAAAAATTGCAACTTATTCTTTTTACACGATAGACGTGATGGTGAGTGGTCACCGTTACCAATGAAGACATACAAAGCCAGGGGAAGTGCGATGCTGGCCTTTTTGAAGAACGCCATATCGTAATGTAGAGGAAACGCCTCAGAAGGTGGCCCATTCCATAATCCGCAGGTCCGAGGCAAAAAAGAATGCGTAAAGTGGCCGGTGAGCGATTGCCACGTGTTAAGGTGTGGATGAATCCTTTCAAAAGTTTTTGGCTAGTGGTCGAAGGCACCAAGGTGAAAAGTTCCTCAGAACACTCGCCATTATATAGACGGAAGAGTATACAGCGGGAATCTGTCTCTACGGAGACAACAACGGTTGCCTCATTTGGGCTTTGAAGCATTGCTTCGCCTTGTTCAATACACCGAGCTTTCTCGAAGATAGTTTACCTCTTCTCTTTTCTTTTCTTTTCTTCTCTTCTCTTTAAATTACCTCTGTACAGTCGCTCGACATGTCAACACAAGATCGCAATGTTTTTACTAATGGTGAGAGGTGTGTTCTGGAATTGGTGCTGTAATAAATGGGGTTCTTTTAATAGAGAACGCACAGGCTTGTGTCTTAAGAAGTTTACACTGGGCTAAATTTAATCGGCCTAACTTGGAGACCCGTTCCAGAAAGAGCTCGTGTTAAGACACAAGTCTGATTTTATTCTTTTCCACTTATTATCGATCTCTACGTCAATCTAACAATTCGAAGCCATAGAGTAGACCGTCAAAGGGCGACGCACTAGGTAACGGTTCCCATGTTTGCTGATAATCTGGAAATAATTATATTTATTAGACTTATGTGGAATGGTTTGTTATATAATTTACCCGCGGAAATAATTACAAACTATAATTTCTACTATTACTACTATGTGTCTATATTACATCATGACATAAAAATTTTAAACGATCGGTTATATTTATTATTTTGTCGGTGTTTGTGCAGAAACTAAGACTTAAACGAGCGGTAGCATTTTATTAATTGTTAATTCGTGACAATGTCACTTATTTTTTGACATAAAATATACAAAAAGCAATTTTACTCTATAACTTCCATTATCGATAAAATTAACAAAAAAAAATATTTGAATACACGTTACAAATAGTTGGTAATTGTAGCGTGTCGGTTAATATAATTATATCTTATTATGTCTCTGCTTGCCAAATTTTTAGTTGTCCATAATTTTTATATACTCTGTGGCAACTGGACAAGTAAGTGATGCGATTTAAAACATGGCGTTTTTATTCGCTGTCAAATGGATTGTCATTAATAGATTTTAGTGAGACTTGTTAGCTTGCATAAAATAATCTTGTTAACATACAATATCAAAGTTCGATGCCTAATAAGTGTGTTGAAGATTGAAAGTGTCTTTAGCTGAGGTCGCTTGCAGGTAAACAATGAAGAGAAAGGTCATTGATCGTCGCTTAGGGCTCCCGGGAGGCAAGGCAAATGGCGTCGCAGGGTTTGTGAGTAAGCTTGTTGCAATATACGGGATGATGTTCGCAGGCGTGTGTGATGTCTTGGCGCGAGCGGAACGAGAGGTCTCGATGGAACGACGGACACCACGGCCGCGGGCGTTCGCCCGTGTGGGAGCCGCGTCGCAGCACCAGCGTCGAGAGGCGCTCGCCAGGCAGAGATCGTCATCGCGACCGTCGGGAACGCCACGACCGATACGACCGCGAAGAACGCGATAGGGACCGCCGCGAACGCGAAGTGCGCGACCGTCACGATCGCGATTTCGACCGCCGCCGCGACCGCTTCGATCGGTCGCGCGATCGCGAACGTGAACGCGAACGCGATCGACCCCGTGAACGGCGTCGCTCAACGCCCCGCCGCTTAGATGAGAAGGATATCCCATCCGCGCCGTCGCCACCGAGTATCAGTGGAGAAGCCGATAGAGTACCCAACTCTGCAGTCAGCAGTAGATCCAATAGTAGAGACGAAGATGTCCCTAATTACGATCCAAAATTTGAATCTAGGGATACCGAGGATCCCCCAATCGGCACGCCGGGTGATTGGTTCTGTAAATGTGGTTCATACAATTTTAAACGGAGACAGATCTGTTACAGGCGTAATTGTAACGGTAAAAGATCAGAAGGTACGATATATGCTGGTGAACCTGATAGGGGAATGATTTCAGAGAGTAATGCTGGCATAACGAAGCGTTTGCTGTTCAGAAGGTTAGATGCACTCACCACCGAAGAAAACATTCTGGAGGCTATAAAAGAAAGATGCTCAAAATCAGTTTTAGATTCAATAGCAGGTATTACGATAGGTCGGGAAACATTGACAGGAGCATCAAAATGCCTGGCATATATTAATTTTAACTCTATTGCAGATTCAACAGCTGCACATACAGAGCTGTCGTCATTGCAACCACCACTTAATATTGATGGTAGAGAAGTACTGATTTCGTTCTATAATGAACCACAAAAGGTACAAAAGCCCATTCAGTCAGCTCAAACAGATTATAACACTTACTATGCTCAAATGGCTACTTTCACAGCCTCAGGACAAACTTTGTCAGAGGCAGATAGAGTAAATGCTGCAGCTGCAGTGGCTCAGTCTGCAATTACAGCTGCCCAAGCTCGGCAAAATTCATGGACACCAACAACGGCACCGGTCTTTACTCCTGCCACTGCTCAACCGACTCCAAGTGTAGCAATGCCAACAGGAGATGGAAAAACTACATATTCAGCACCAGATGTCAGAACATTTTTGTATGATGAGACTTCTGGCTACTATTATGATCCAGCAACTGCACTGTATTATGATGGTAACACACAATATTTCTACAATAGCCAGATCAGCCAGTACATGTATTGGGATGCCTCTAAATCAACTTACATAGCTGCAGTTCAAAACCAGAATGGGGCCCAAAGTACACAGGCTGCTGTACAAAATGCCACTTGTGAGATAAAGGAGCCAGAGGAAAAGAAAAAGAAAGATAAGGAGGATAAAGTGAAAGTAGCAAAAAAGATAGCCAAGGATATGGAAAGATGGGCTCGGACATTAAACCAGAAGAAAGAGAATGCTAAGAGTAATATTGTTATGGAGCAAGTATTAGACACCGGAGCCAGTAAGGGTTCTGCTGATATTGGCTTCTCTGTTCTCGGAGCTGGGCCTTCATTGTCGCATGTCAGGGAATTATCTCCACCCCCTTCAACAGAAGAGTTTTTGATCAAAAAAGGTGAACCAGCAGTCATTGATAATGATGAAGGTATTATTGACTGGGCTAAATTGACTTGCATTTTATGTAAGAGACGTTTCCCTTCAGTGGAAATTCTTACAAAACATAAAACCATGTCAGATTTACACAAACAAAATTTAGCAGAATTTAGGAAGAAAAATGATTTGTTGCCACAGACCAACGGGTATAGAGATAGGGCAGCTGAGAGACGATTAAAATTTGGAGAAGATGAGACCCCAATTGTAAGAAAGCGTTTTGAGCCTGTTGAACCAATTAGTCAAATTCAATCACAGCCAGCACCGTCAGTTGTAGATACAATTGGTGGGAAAATGTTGCAAAAGATGGGATGGTCAGAAGGGAGAGGTCTTGGCAAGGAGGAGCAAGGGAGAATAGCTCCTATAGAGGCAGAGCAGAGGCCGAGTTTGGCCGGGTTGGGTCAGAAAAGAGGCATTTACACACCCACACCTGGATTAACATACAGAGATACTGTAAAGAAACTTATGATTGCCAGGTATAAGGAAGTGATAGGGCAAGAAGAAGGCAAATAGGTGGGTTTTATTTTGATTGATTATTTACATCACTAATCATTCTATTTCAGATTGGACTATTGAGGTCAGTAAAATATTAATTGCAATGTTTTAGTAAGACTGGCAATGACTTTATGCTTTCAAGCAACTGCTTCCCACAATTTTTTTCTACCGAATCTAAAAAAAATTTCAAATCCATGTTAATATATGCTAACAGGATGATACATTTGAATTAATTAGCCATGATATCTTATACAACACTAAAAATATACATTTACGTATTTACCGAACAACTTAATTTAATGGCTGTAAAGATTTCTTAAAATTTCAAATAATTACAATTGTATTAAACTGTTGTTTTGTTGTTTTTTACTGTACATGATGCAGTGTAAATAACTTCAGTGAGCAGTATTATATGTAAGGTAGTTCCACCTAGACTGTGAGAGGTTTAAATTTGTTACATTTTTTACCAACGAAAATGAACAACTTTAGCAATGAGATTATTTAGAAAAAAGGTGCTTCACCATCCTACTGTGTCTATGCATCAACAGTAATGGTTTCTGGGCATTATCATACTAGTAATACCACTTAGAAGACCTGATGTTTAAGTTATTAATGATACTATTACAGTGTATCATGCGACCAATATTCAAGGTAATGGGGCTCTATCATATTTAGCTCAATGTCTAATGTTTTGATTCTGGTTTCACTACAATAGATTCGGTGGTGCAAGCTTCCTACTGGTCCAATACAGACGTATCGGTCTTCGACATGGTAAGTTTTAATGTCTAATTGAAATTCTTAACTAACGTGCCTTTCTTACAGCTTACAACAGGTAAATATTAGGCTTTTGGAGACCAGTGAAGAAACAAAGTCTTTCTTAACTAAAAAGTAGCTTTTATTTAAACCTTTTTAAGTTATCATATGACAGTTTTAGTAGATTTTACAAGTAGTTTGTTTTTCAGCTGACAAATTAAATTTAAATATTTGTATTTGTTGCATAAAAAAAGGATAAGTAAGAGAAATTAAGAGTCAGTATGTTATATGTTAAATCATACAAACTTTATATTTGATATACTATAGGTGACAAATCATGTCGATTTGACATGATATTGATGACTGACAAAAATACTTAGGTGCAGTGAATCCTAAGGTAACAAAAAATTTTCATATTCATAAATCACCTTTGACATACTTATAAATAATATTCAAGCGGAGATTTTAAATATTTTACTGAATGTAAATGAATGAGCTAATTGTGATGTAAAATAGTTTATCACTGGTGCATTATTTACATTGGAAGTTAGTTTTACAAATCATAATAATATCATGAAGATGTGAAGAATTTATATGTTCATGGCAGATATTACATAGATGAATGAGAATGAATCCCATGCAGTTTTTGTTCTCTTGAATCATAAAGGATTAAATTTGATTTGGTTGGATATTGAGCATTTTCAGCTTCGAAAATGTGCTATCAAGACATGTCACAATTATATCTTAAATATTACTAGTGAATTAGTATTTTAACCAGCTAATTTAGTATTTACTTAATTTTTTGTATTATTTATTTACGGTACGGCTACTGGCAGAATTGCCACATCAAAATGTTCTGATTTTTTTTATATCCCTAAAATAGGTTTTATTTAGGAATGAAACGTACAAATAAAAAATTGAGAAATTCCTCGGTGAAGAGACATACGTGGACCAATTTAACTAAAGACTGCTACAATCCAGCTGTGATGCCACTGTGATATTTAGTGTCTGTGATCTGAGTGTCTGAAGAAACGGCGAAAGTGTTGTCTATAGCTGTACTGATGAGTTTGACCATTTGCGTTACAGAGACGACGTCGGGGGGCGGACTTCGTGCCAAACAAAATTAAAATGTTACAATAGCCCTGTTGCATATTCATAGCACATAGTGTATCGTTATGTTAGTGTATATCGGGGCATGGATTTTGAGTGAGCGCGTATGCATACCGGAACAAACGCTCGCGTTATCTGAAACGACGTCCTCTCATGGCCATTTGTCGTGGGACTTTAGTGGGTTTTCTGTTCTCCGATGTGTTTATAACTATTTTACTGACGAGTGGCGTGAAAAACCTTTCTTTTAAAATTAACAGAGAATGTACATGCTAATTTTATTTAGTAGGACGTAAAATATAATTAGGAATCTTTTTATGAAATGTTAAACATTTTTTTCATATTAGCTAGGTGTTAACATATAAAGTTGGACGAGTATAGGATAAGCGTATCAAAATCAAGTTGAAGCCCACTATTATCCCTAAAAATTTGTTATGTTCCAAGCTTACTGTCTATGTGGAGCCTAGACCATCTGTTTCATTCTTACTCAAGATTCGTGCTCGTAATAATTTGGCAACAGTAGGTGCACTGGTCACTCGAGACATAATTCTAATCATAGTCTGTGAGTTCAAAATATAATGTTGAATTATGGTGATTGATTCCTCTATAATAGTACCAAAATTTTATTAAGTATCTATAAACATATCTATTAACAATATATATATATATATTGTTATATATATATCTGGTCGTAATTTAGCACTTGTGTTTTTATTATATTTATTTATCAATGTTGCGAATTACGTCTCTGGTGATACTTTGAAATCGGTAACGTCGCGCGGCGTCGCGTCGCGTCGTGTTGTTGTTTTAAATGTACATGAAGTATATTTCAAATCGTTGTGTACATACCTTTTTCCATAGATAATTTAGTGCCTTACAATTTTGTTTCCTGTATATTATTGAAGTAATTGTAATGAATTAGTTATTTTTTATTATCTGCAATAAACAAAAAATGTTTAATAATTTAATGCGAATCTACAGTGATTTGTAAAGCTTTTCGGATGAACAAAATTTAATTTTGAACAGTTTCGGTTTTGTATGAAAATTCATAAAGTCTATTTATTTCCCATTACTAAAATTTATTTTATAATATTAAATAGAATCTAGTCCTTAGAATTCTTTGATGTTTTGATTTCATTAAATAAGATAGTCGCAACGAGTAGCTTTTAAAATGGCTACTCGAAAAAACTTAAAGTAATAAATATTTTAACAGATGTTTCATTCTTGTGTACAATCTATAATAAAAAATGTGAATAAATCGATCGGTAGGTACAGACCAATATTTATTGATGAAACAAAGGTACATTGATCCACTAGTAGTAATAGATAAAAATAACGAAATTCTTGTGTATTTGTGTATTCCAATATTTGGTTAACTTTCGGAATAAATTTCAACACAATGAATATTTGCAGCAAACATAAGCTGAATGTGTAAGAATTTAATTAGTGTTTTTGATATAAATTTTTGAGATATAATTGAGTGAGTAGATACGTATTGTAATTATTATGTTCAAATAATTTCTGCTACTTACCAACATTGTTGGCGCGAACTATACATTGCTTATAATAGTTGAATCCCTCCCTACACGTAGCACATAAAACGCGCAAGTGTTGTTTTAAATATGTAAAATGTACATAATAACAGAAAATAATTTGATGTGACAGCTGTGGGAGTAGCTTTTTGTAACATTAAGACTTAGTATATGCCTTGTAAATGTTGCGTATAATAATTATGGTGTATTCTATAGTTGTAAGTTTATACTAAAAGCTAAAATATAATATTATTTACAGTCTTAGTTGTTTTAATTGTAACTCTTGCGAGTCAAGTATGAACTAGTTTGAAGGTAGGAGTGTTATTCTGAGCTGTATTGGCAGTCCTAATTGATATCATATATTCAATGCACTATTTTTTATGTACCGTTTCTCACATTGGTATCTTCCAAAAAATATATGGTTTGAATTGTAATTGGGGTTGGTATAGTATACTACTTTTCTGTGATCATTTAGGTATATTAGCTATTCTGTTTGACGAGCACCGAGTCACTAAACTTTCAAAGGGAATAAAGGAGTAATCATTTATTCGTAAGAATAGAAATATATTTCTCATACACGTACCTGCAATACTAACTAATAAAGATAACTATAGCTCATGTTCATGCAACACCAGTCTATGATACATTTCTTATTACATTGAAAGATCTGTATACATTTATATAAAAAAAAATATACGATACCAAACAGGAAACTATGATACTGATGAATATATGACGCAGTTATAACAACTGTACAACAATCATTTATTGACATAGATTGTGTTCTGATTTTAATTCATTTATTACATAACAATTGATACATTATTATTTTTTTAATTATGCACGTTATTGTTATTTTGTTTCTAGTACCATGTCAACCCAAACCGTCCCACTGTTGGGCTCGGTACTCTCACAATGAGAAATTTTCAGGCCATAATCCGCCACGCTGGCCATGTGCGGGTCGGTAGACTTCACACACCTTTGAGAATATTATGGAGAACTCTCAGGTATGCAGATTTCCTCACGATGTTGTCCTTCTCCGGAGCAAGTGATAATTAATTATATTTATTATATGGACGTAATTAGATAAATTAGAGGTACGTGCAGGATTCGATCTCGCGTATTCCGTGCGGGTGACCTACGTTCAAATCACTGGGCTATCACTGCTTAGTTTGCTAGTATCATGTACCTACCAGTATATATATATTGTCAGTGGTAACCAACGCTGGTATCACTGATAGGAAGCAGCGCAAAATGTAATATAATATCTGACATCGCATACGTATGGACAGGGAACCAAAATTTGATCTAAACGGACCCTTTGTCAAGAATCATATTGCTTTAGAATAATACCTCTTTGGCTAACCGATTACGTTATGAAAGTTGACATGTACTTTTAAAATATTGGTAATTAAACCTATTATGGTAATATAATGTTAATTACAAAATTAAACTGAAATGACGTAAATTGTTTTTCTTCATTTTGCACTTAATACTAAATTTCTAAATTATTTGGTCCAACATTGCGAAAACAAATTTCTTGCATTTTACTCATATGTATCTTATCACATTCCGTAAGAAATCATTCAGAGTTACCAATAACTCTAAACATATACTTACTTTATAATAAAAGGTAATTCATGATTACTGTATCTGATAACATTAATATAATTTCATAAATAGTAACAAATAATTAAATGGCGGTGGAATATGTTCTAATAAAAAACAGAATAAACTGATTTGAGCATATTTAACTTAACAACAGTTTCAAACAATGTTTTAAAACTAGCGATTTTTTAATTTGCGTTACAAAAAGGAATAATTATAAAAGGATGTTGCTAAGAATGCATTTTTATATACGCACTAAATAAACACGCTTTAATTTAGCACAGATTAAAATAAAATATATTAAATGTATCCATTTGGAAGCCGTCGTATTATTTCAACTACCTCTGTAGGTAGAATATCCGTACGGATTGAGAAGTAAGGGGATATGGTAATGTTCGCCCTCTTTCGTTTTGAATACAATCTGAAATAACGAAAAAAAAGACGATTAATTGAATAGAAAGAAACTTATAGATAACAGTTTAAAACCGTAAATATTTTATTATGATAAGGATTATCACGATATGTTTATTGAATGCCGATAAGTCCACAGTCAGTACGTCAGTTTAGCCGTGACCACTTTTGATGTCACAGAAGCCTTTAAATAGTTATTTAATAACGTGTATAATTCACGATGATTTAAGCTTAAAATCATACGTGCATCATGTTTGTGTGGAAGCTTAATGGATGATGTAGGTAGTCTTAAAAAAAAGATATAAATCGGTCATGACAGAATTTTATAATACTTAATTCCAAAGCTCCGTATTCAAATGGAGTGTGATTAATAGGTAAATAAAGCTGAAATGCAAACTCTCTTTAGTACAAACATCTTTTTGTCTATACAAACGTCCTGTACTCGTGGGGCACCCTGCTTAACATCTGCTATAGGTGATCGCTAGGTTTACACTGGAGACTTTCTTTACAATCCTGATCAGGCATCAGGTATCGTTTTCCTTTTAAAGGCAATAGTGACATAATTTTAATGTTTTCTAGCCGGGTTCACCAATTTCTCTTTGGCCGGCGGTGCCTGGATGACGCTTCTCGAGTTACTTAAATCTATGGGTGGCGGAGAACACTCAAGCTCACCATCAAGTACTCGTAGCTTAAGTCAACAAAACTAACTCACCTCAACAAATGGATACAACGTCTCCTTTCCCGCCTTTTCATAATAATCGCCAATTTTAAATTTTAATTTGTAAGTCCCTTCTCCCATGGACTCCTTTGAGAACGGAAACTGTACTCTGCCGTCACTAGATGTCACTGTGGTGTGCCAAAGCGTCCAAGTTTCATCTTTGTTCTTGTAAAGTTCAACAAATACGCCGATCGCGGGCCTTCCAACAGAAGTATCTAGAACGTGAGTTGAGAGTATGGGTCTCGACATTTTTTGTCGTGTTTACGCCTCGAGAGATAAGTTTACAATGACGAAGTGACCCGCCTGAGGTCGACGAGTCGGTTAGGACGAGGTTACACAGCTAAATTTGTTAATTTATTTATGTTTGCTTTGTAGAAAATAAAGTTCTTACGTAATCAAACGTTTGCACACTAAACAAAAAGAAAATTTAATTGCTAAGTTTGTATATGATTGTTGATGTTATCATATAGATCTATACCACAAGTTTATCGTGTAAATATATTTTAATTAATATCCTTTATCCTGAATTAAATTCATCGAATTCTGAATTAAGTTAATCGAAGGCATTTCGATATCATTAATTACGATCATGGGACGTTATAAAACCAAAGAAATGCTAAAACGATATCTATACTAATAATAAAATTCTAACTGATCGATTTCTGTATATGAACGATATATGAGAAAAAATATGATTAGGGGCCTTTATTAACGCAATAGAACCTAAAACAATAGTTGTTAGAATTTTTGTCTGTTTGTTCCCGCTTATCTCAGAAACGGCATAACCGATTTTGTTCTGGCTTTTATTAATAATATATTGCAGTAAGCGTCACTTAATACTTTACTCTACGAATAACCTACTCTGTACTATGTAAGAATGTAGAAAGAACAAGATGTCGGTTTTGTGATAAGAGTTTTGTTGAATTATAATATTAGAAGAGAAACAAGTGTTTTAGTTAAGTGAGATGCGTGGGGGCCTAACAGCCTAAATATCAAACTATTATGTAACAGATAAATTCTCACAAAAGTTTGTTTCATTACGATCCATCCATAAATAAAAAAATTATGAATTAATATATGTATTTCTAATTCACAGAACGAGAAAAACCCAGAAAAATGCAGATGTTATCTTTAAGCGTAAGGTAGTTTTTCTGAAGCGAAGCGAGGGCATTTGCTTGTTAATAATAAATGTCAACTTAGTGCAATTGATTTGTGACGCAACTTGTTTGTTGATAATATACAGGGAGTATGAGTACCCTCTCGTGTGGGTGCCGATAACACTTGTTATGTTATGTATTCTTAGGTATTTTATGCTGATTGCGAGATTAATGAATAATAGGAGTCATCATATTTATATGTCGGTACTTACCACGGACCTATAAATAAAAGACTAGCGCCATTCTAATCCAAGTAGTAGGTACACAGGGAGACTTTTTAATGTAATAATCCGAAAAACGAGCAGACGAGCCTCCCTATGGCAAGCGGTCACCGTCGCCCATGGCACATCAGTTACACCAAACACAACAATAAAGCGCCGTCGGCCGAGAAAGAAAAAGACAGAAAGAAAGTTCTGGCTCTCAAGCTCCCAGCTGGAATACGACAGCGGCTGACTGAAGCAGGATGGTGGTAGATAGCCAGGCAAGCTTCACGGAGCGATAATAATACCAGTAATAATATTAATGACCTAATAATAATACTGATGATACAATCCTTACACGAAGCCCTACCACCAAGCAGGCTGGTTTCTGTCGCCTTTTACGACACCCTGTTCTGGCAGCTTGAGATTGGGAACAGTATTCTAGGCCGCCCCAATAGGGCACACATTTATATATTAAGTCTATTGCATAATTTGAAAGCACTATAAGTATTGAAAAATTAATCTTGTCATAGCACTTCTATATTTAGGACTGACATAAAATTGGTTTATTTCGTTTTGTTTATAAATAAATAACTTAAGTTTGTCTGTTTTGTACGTTACTCGGCTGTATTAAAAAATAGACATGATTTAATAAATAATTATATTAATTAAATATCTACATAATGTGCTTTTATTATGTTAATTGACGTGTAACTAATCAACGCCGTCGGAATGGAGATCTATAACGTTCTTTTTGACGAATTTCTTCTTGATGTACAAATCTGGATGTTGGACATCTTTCCTGGCGCTCTGCCCTCTTACAACTTCATTAACGATCTTACTGGGCCCCGGCTTCCCTGTAAGCGTTTCGTCGTAACTAACAAAATTCAAACTAGGTTCGCCATGCTTGCTGTAGTCGATTCTCCAAATAGAGTTTTCTGGATTTAATTTATAAGAAAAGTGCTGTCGTTTTTCCCCGAAAGGCATATCCGGATCTTCGACGGACATGGACAACTTTTCTTCGGAATAATCACCGAAATCTTTTACATTTCTACTCTTGTCTTTGTGTTTCACCTTGTGCGGGTAGAATTTGCGAAGCTTCTTTCTCCCGTTGTAAACCGCGGTCTGTTTTGATTCTTTACGCTTGATCTTCTTACTGTACTCCTGTGGCTTCGTTTCTATCTCCTTCACCATTTTTATCTTCCTATGTTTCTTCTTTTGTTTGTTAAAGTACCCTGAATCGCGTATTTTTAGGAAGTTTGACAAATCCTCGCTGTTGATCGTGGGAAATAAGGCTAACGCCGGCGCTTGGGTCGTCCTGTCTATAGACAACTTTTTGTACTTTATTTGCTGGATGGACCGCTCTATTAACTTGTTTAGTGTTTGATCGCTTGTGATCATGTCGCAAGGAATGCTCGGAAAGTTCTTGCACAATACGTTCTGCATCAGCATCAACACTTTCTCCGGGTTTTGTTTGTTCTCAGTTTCAGATTCCGGTGACAGGTTGTTGTCTTTTTGGAAATTGTACATCATTTTAGTCATTATTGCGTTGTTCCTCATTATTTTGGCTTCGCAATTTAATGATGAAATGGTGGTCAAAAGTAATACAATATGCAGCATCATTTCGATGTTATTAATCTGCAATGAGATAACGAATATAAAATAGTGTTACCAGAAATAAACAAGATAACAGTTGCTAGATATAAATATGGACCGCATTGGAGAAATCTAATTATAATTTATTCCTTATAGCAAATTCTTCTTACAGAATATAATAATTTATCTTCATCATTTATACCTGAAGAATTGGGACCCTCTTGGACGTCTTTCAAAAACGAAGTATAAATATAGAATCGGGATATATACTTTAGTTGATACGATTTTAGAAGTATCTAAAAAATATTCTGAGATTTTTATTAAAAAAAGCTTCCAAATCCAAAGCTTGAACACTATAAATAAATCTTGTCTGATGATTAGGTTTTAGAATCAGTTTGAAAAATCATGCTTAATCTAATTTTATATGGTTCAGTCAGAAACATTGTCATGACGAAAAGTTACTACAATTGTATGGTTATTAGTTTGAAATATAATCTTAAGTACCTAGTATGTGTTCTTTATAACTGCGAGTAGAAAATATTATTTTTCAGAGCGTGCCGTTCTATCGGGACTGACCTTGGTAAGGATTTGCAAACACGATGGTGATTTTGTATACGTACCACAATCAAGCAACACAATTCTTCGTCGCTTTCAAAATGATCAAGTGATCACTGGTTCGTTAATGGATGTCTCAACGAACGGCATCCCTCCATATAATCCACAATACTTTGGAATTTGCGATTCGCCAGCTCTGCTTTCGGTCGTTTCAGATAAAGATGTTTCCCTATAGACAATTCCAGAGGACAATTAATATGATGTTAAAAATATTCATTGTGAACTTGATGTTTTAATGTTGGCCTCGCCATCCTCGCCATCGCTTTTCGCGCGGTGAATAGAATCACTGTAACTGCATAGATCAATCTGGCAGTTAATTCGGCGGCTAGCTAATTAAATACTTATATTAAAGATTATCCTTTATTTTAACGTAATAAATGATGATATAAAATAGTACTTAGTGTTATAAAGGCGAAAATGAATTAAGCACGTTAGTTTATCTATGAGATTGCAGAAAGCAAAGCGGGGATTGAGGGATAATACATTTTTATGACGAATTTTACTTACCTAGATTTGTGTATTCAAGAAAGACCTCAAATGGAAGCCGTGGTTTCAGTAGACGTACAGGTGAATAGTGGCGGATATTTAGAGGATGTTGGCGCAAGTTCTCAAAACAGTGCGGGATGTTTGTCAAATACTGTGGAAGGTGTTTGTGGTTACGTCGCATAAACTTGTGGTTCTGAGGTAAATATTATGAAAATTTGTTGCAACTATAGGCGTTCGTTTCCTACGGCTGGAATGGCAAGGCAAAGGTGTATCTTCGTATTTCATGTAGATTTTTATTTTCATTTAGTGGTACTTATAGTGAAAAATTACCTTCTGATTCTTATAATTTAACTTGCATATCTACGCCCCGCAATCCAATTAACATTGATGATTCTTTGTTTTACTTTTTTTGTCAATAGCTGATAAACGAACAGATTGTTTTTTTTTTACGTATTATATATATGTAATTTAATTATATTGGACGACTATCCTTGCATATGCTAATGGAAAATTTAGGCCTCAGTGCTGGAGAGCACTAATTTAGGAAAAACATATTCATTCTTTAAGACATCCACATCATAAGTAGATGCAAACTTTGGCTTGACAAAGCTCTAATCCTTTGAGTTACGCGTCATGAATAAATACCTAAAAGTAATATTTAGCGTTAGGTATTACTTACATATCTAATATTAAGAAAATCTCTTCCGTAACTCATCGATGAACGGCGGCCATTCTGACGTACCTACAATAAAAGTAAAGCGTTGAAAGTTATTTTACGGTCTGTGGCATGAATGTGTCCAATAAAGTTTCCTTTGAAAACTTATTAAAATATGACAGATCTAACTAAATGTGCATTGCATAGACACTTTGGGTAATTCAAAGAACTATTATAATTCAGTTGACTCTTTCGAGACCACAATGTTTCTTTTATCGGTAGTTCCAGAGATAACACATATTAAATGTTGATTTTCGAATGAATAATCACACATCCACACATCTATGGTCAACCGTATTAAAATCCATAAACATTTCAAATATGTAGTCAATGGAACTTAAACACGAATTTGATTTTTAAAATTTTGAGTCGATTCTGTTTTTTTTAATTTGTCAAATAAGCAAAGAAAGTTTATGATAGAATATTATGACCTAATAAACTTACTGAACTTATAAGTACATTTCGAATAACATTTAATATAAAAAATGAGGAATGAAGAGCATGTTGTAAGGAAGATATTAAGTATGAACCTAGATGGCTATAGAGGTAGAGGAAGGCCAAATAAGCGATGGATGGATTGTGTGAAGGATGACATGGCTAGAATGGAAGTTACCAGTGAGATGACGTCTGATAGAGAAGTATGGAGGAAAAATACATGCTGCGCCGACCCCAAATAAAATTGGGATAAGGGCAGGAGGATGATGATGATTAAGTGTTTTATTTACTTTAATTAATAAATTAATTACCAAATAACATTATTATTATATATCAGATTTCTCTAAAAATTTTCTATCTTTTAGTAAAAAAATCAAATCCTTGCTACATTACGTTGCTGATATATATTTTATGTGACAGTAAAGTGAAATGTGTTGATATACACAACCTATTATGTTTTTCTTAAGAGTATTAAGCATATAATATCGTTCTGCAAAATAAATCCTGAAATTATTACGCCGTCAAAAATACTAATTATAGATAAGCGCCATCTAGACATACACTGCTTACTTTTTCAGTACCATCTACCGGACAATATGTACACTAAAAAAGTTTTGCGTATCAGTATACTATTCGCTAACAGATAGCGCTATTAATACTAAATAATTCTGATATTCTACGTTATTTTTGAGCGAATTTCAAATAAAATATAAGCTTTGCTTGAACGTTGTGGTAAAACTATGGATGACAAAGGTGACAGTGGGACAATCGAATTAATCATATAATATTTACAACATTAACGAATCAACAAAAGCAAAATGAGCAATAATTATGTCGGTCAGGAAATATCCAATTTAGAAGTTACTTATTTCAGCGGTTTGAAAATTTTGTCATCTTAAATCCTATTAATTTATCATATTATTTTAAATTATTATTTTAAATTAGTTATATAGTACCATTGATTTAATAATATTTACAAATAGTTTATGCTTTGTACTACAGGCTCCACTGTCAATCAGTACCTACTGTGGTATTTCGTTTTTAAAATCTCTATAAGTTGACTGCTGTACTCCAGTTACGAAAGATTAGGCAATTACCTTTAATTCTCGTATTTTTTTTGTATTTTATTCCTATGTTAAATAGTGAGCTTCTTTTCGGTTCATAGGTTCTTTCATTCGAGATTCAGAAGTCTCTTCATAAATGTCGGAGGTCTGTCACATACATCTAGTGGTAGGATTACGTAAGGGTCGTCGTCCGAGAAATATGCCACTTTCTTGATTCAATCTTGACCTCTTACTTAGAAGTGGTAAGAATCTCTAATCTTATTATCTTCAGTGATTTCCCTATTTTCCAGTCTTCTTGCAGGTTTCCCAGCTTCATACTAGTTATTAATTGCGCTATGCAATTATGCAGCCCTTACTTTAATTATTTATTAATGGTTTTATTTATTATATGATAACCTTGCCGTAGTGCTGGTTAACTTTCGAGATGAAAAATCATCGTCCACTGATCAACACCGACATACAGCTAGGGTAGTCAAAAGTTATCAACTTCATGGCGAACGGAAGTCAGGGTACTGAAATTAGAATAATGAAAAGCCCATCAACTGCTCCTTTGAAGAATTTAATTTAATGTCACCAAATGTTACGCAAGACGTTCGCCGCTCAACACTTGTTCGACTTCAAATAGGTACGCATACATATTATATTGTAACCAGCGTCGAACAACTGAAATTCTTATAGAAAATCAGTTTCCAAAAGGACCACGTTATAATGGACTTGAATTATACTTTGACAATCTTGTTTTACGCTTCGTGTACGTTCACAGTCTCTTCCGTGCGACTAAGTTTGCTTTACGATAGTGGAATGTGTTTCGGGTCAGTTTTGAGCTTTATTCCCTCGCAAGTGGGGTCGTTTCTTTGATTGGTACTAGGTTTTAAGCGCAAAAGGAAGTTGGCGTACGAGTCCTCGGGCAAAACACTCGGAGATAGAAATCTTGTTAAAGGAAACGTCTTTTTCAGCTTCCATTGTCTACAATTACTTGGCTTTGTGGTCTGAAATGTACGTTGTCTCTTTCTATTGCACTATAGGTTGCATAAAGCTGTCCCGATCTCGGGACCACTTTTGAAATTCAATTTGAGATTTCCGCTCGTTCCGACTCTTGTTGCGACGTTTCGTTGTTTTTTTACTGCTTTGTATTTAATCTGTGAATGTCACTGTCGTTAAATAACGTGAGAACTTGTCATTTTGACAATTTGAGAAGACCGTAAGAGAGAAGGAATATAAGAATGTAAGGGGCTTCATCCATCAATTAGTGCAAACCAACTCGTGGTGCGTCATGATGTGCAATGATTGAAGCATCGGCATTACGTCCTCTCTACAGGAGGTCATTGGTACAACCGATTTTACCCGTATTTACGTACATGGCGTTAACATTTATTTAGCTATCCTGGATCTCCTGCCTCCCCAACCGTGATGGGTTTTTACTTTTTCAGGAAAAGTATTGGAAAGTTATTTTCTTGGTCAACACTTGGTCATCACTGCATCTAGAAATATCGCTTTGTTAGTGACCAGCTTCTCAAGATCTATCGTTTGTACCAAAAAGGTACACGCACATGTGGCTAAGTATACCTATTTTATATACCTAATTATTATATACCCAAGTTCCCGGTGCTCGCAACTTTATCCGCCTGTATGTTTATTTTGATTTTTTCAATTTTTACTCATCAATCGCTTAATGTACATAAAATCCTTTGTGCAATATTTTTATTCATAAACCACAAGCATATATTTATCACAAACCTTAACATTTCCAAGATCCCTTTGTTTGGAAAACCTTTGAGCAATTATCATGTTACTTACTTTGAAGGGTTATTATAGAGACCGTGAATCAGATTTGGTTGTTCGAAACAATCTTAAATCCTTATCTAATTTGCAACAGTCCTTTCGGTGCTCCATTCAGTTAAGATCTCTCAGCAGTTTCAAGATACTACAGATAGCTGTTTAAGAAGTGCGTTGACATGTGGCCGCAATTCAGGTAGAATACATTCTTATAATAGTTAACCAAAGAGTCGACAAGATGGAAACTGAACGACAACTAGATGAGACGTCACACATACATACGTCAGACAGGATAAGTATGTATTATATTCGAATTCATACACACAATACTCACCTTAGAATATTTAGCATTAGGTTAAGCTGCCGACGACTTGGCCTACACTTTGAACTTGTTACTGAAGACTACTGCACATTCTAAATATTAAAAAGGCCTAACCTGATAGCCTAGAGATCCTGGCATTCTATTTCCCAACTTACGTCATAATTTATAAGTGTTGTGCGCCACGGCTGTCACGGCTGCCACGAGCCGACGTTCGGGTCGGTCGCGGTTGTCGCCGGTGGTGATGCGGGAAAAGATGGATATTATTGCATTTCGCGGTATTTACCGGTATTCGCGGTATGATCGACCCCTCGGGGGCATAGGGTTGGCGATATTAACAAGAGTCTAATATCTAATAGTGGATTTTATAAGCGTTTTCTTATTTCGGAGCGCAAACTAAGCTGTCAGTTTCGTTTTAAGTTGCAATCGTTAAGCCATGTCGGAGGCCCTTTATTAGTAAATTTCTTACATTCGGATTGATCACTAACTCCTCAATACAACCCGCATTGGAGATGGAAGCACTCCAGGTATCTTCGATTACGTTGGAGGAATCTGGAATGGGTTTCGCTGAAGTTACCTTTTGTCAGCCGCTTTTCTGGAGTGTAAAAAGTACTATACATTCGACTCTAAGCCTCTCTACTTGTGGTGCACCCTTCTGACTAACAAACTAACGACGACAAATCTCTCTAGACGCTAGGCTCTGCACCACCCAGGTAGGCCAAAGCCACTCGTATATCAGGATTCTATACCCGCCTGGTAAGATTAAACAGATACCCTCCTTCTAAACTCGACCGTGAGATCTTTCGAAGATGTTTCAGTTTTAGTGATGATGGTGGATGAATTTTTTGTTGGCCTCCAACGCCTTTGTCGTCTGGACGTCTCCGAGCAGTGGTGTCCACTTCCCGTAGGTTGGCCGAACTTTTCTTTTTTCGACTATTAATTTAAAAAAAATGATCATTAAAGATCCAGTCGCATGAGGTCGATATTTGGTTTGAGTGATTTCTTGTGGCATTTCAGACGAGCTTGCAGTTCGATTAGTACTGGAATTGACGATTCTTGGTCGGGCAAACATGTATTGACCGGACAAATGCTTGTTCTCAGGTCATAATTGTTTGTGATATGGTTTATATATACCAAAAGCACCGGCAGCACAGTGAATGAACCAGTACCCAGTGCGACGTGTAGTGGACTAACTGCAAATTACACGTTTTGTACTATTCTCTTTTACTTAGTACACCTCTGTAGATAACAATGAGTTAAACGGACTATTGATCCTATTTATTGACAATATTATTGTATTTCATTCCATATTTTCTCCAAATTGTCAACCCTAACGCATAACTGGTAGCTGACCGTCCCTTCGCAGTTAAGAAGAAATAAAAAAGTAATAAAACGCAAACGTCGCGGCAAAGGGTTCCCTACCCTAATTCTTATCCCCTCGAGGAATTATCCGCAGAGAACCGATGATACTATTTGCATAGCATTACTCATGACCGCAAGATATTGAGCTGTTTACAAAACACGTCCTAACTAGTTGTTACTGATTTAGAAGTAATCGCCGGTGCTGTCTCCTTGTTGGTTACTGGCCACTACAGGTCATAGTTATTTGTAATCAAGTTTAACGGGACTGTTTAAATTGCGTCAATAAACGCGGTAGGATATTGTTGTAGAAGACAAAAATAATATTTAAATGCATATTGACGACCCCATAGCCCAGTTGATAGTGACCTTGCCTGCCGACCGAAGGGCCCCGGGTTCGGTAAATAAATTCGATAGATAGATAAATGTTTGTTCTTTCGTCATGGGTGTATGTAATGTCATATATGTTTATGTCCATGCTACCCGCAATACAACGAATCCTAGTGCGGGGGTGTGTGTGTCAACGTTTATTATTATTATTTATTCATTTATAACATTAATATTTTTCTTTTTTATGTTACTAGTCGACAAACGAGCGGACTAACCAGCTCATGATATGCGGTTGCCGTCACCCATAGACTTCAGTAAGACCAAAGGAATCACCGCAGTGTTGCCGGCCGAAAACTTCAAACACAAGAAAATATTTTTTTGTTAACAGGTGGACTATTTAATAGCATTCTACACTGTCTATGGACGTCAATAACAGCTGAGGCATCAACGACCCGTTGTCAACAATTATGGATTGTGAAAGAATCACTAAGCAACACTGACGTCACTGTCTCATACACTATTCAGCAGGATAAACCACGAGTTGGAGAAACTCTTACTCTCCAAGTTCTTTATCACAAATCCGTTTTTACGAGCAAAATTTGATTCTAGTACTTTTGTTCAGCTCGTCATGGGCAGGTCCACCATCACACTTTTTTGAAGTTAACAGACAGGAGAAAGATTACCAAAAAAATTAAAACCGTGTCGACGGTTAACACATTGCAAAAACAGCCGGAGAAGCCAAGCGCACGTGGGGGCAGGTTGTTTGCACAATTTACGATTCCACGCTCCGGTGCACGGCGTAGTGTGGAGCTGTCCTAATCAGTTCAGTGCGCTCGACGGAGCCCATTGCATTGGTTACTTTGTGAGTGGACCTAGTTTTTGCACAGAAATTTAATATGAATATTTATTGTGTCGCTTGTGAATGGAATTATTTATTTGATACGTCACTACGTGTTTCGGTAATAACGAAGTGTCTTTTACTACACTTCTGAGAAATGAATGTGTTCCCGCGGAATTTAAGATAGAAATTGGTAGACGCAGGCGTTTTTTAACAATGTTAGGTGGTTTAGTAGCTCTCAAACTTTCTTAGGTCAGAGAAAACATCTTCAGAACAGGTCAAATCCGCACATTTCATTGTTGAACGAGGCGAACTCACAGTTGAGTAAATGTGCCTCTGTAGTTACATCTTTGACCTGATCAGTTATAGATGAATCCGAATCTAACCGTGGTTCTGGTTGCTATAAACCCCAGTACAGGTTTCCCAAAGACGCGAACTTTTCTCCCGGAGAACAAATAGAACTAACAACGATGCAAAGGGTACCACGGTAGCATACCTACTAATTTGGTAAATCACATCCGCATCATTATCACCGGGTTTATGAGGTAAAGATTTGGAGAGTTGAAAATAAACACAGTAAATAGAGAAAAGAGCCATGTAGCGTTCAATAATCAAACAAGATTGAGTTTCAACAATTACCGTGTCCAAATTAACGCCGGAACCATAAAAGTCGTGTTACTTTCTACGTTGGCCTACTCCGCTTTTCATTGGGAACGCTTCGTCGGTTAATTTGCTGTTACAGAGGTCCTCGGCCAGTGGTGGTCACTAACATCAGTTGGCACATCGCACTAGGTTCCTAAAATTCAGTTATTTAATTCCTTACATATAGTTTGGTCTGTTAGACAGAAGCTACTATTAATTTCTATGGACTTACGGCTCGACGAACATCCCCCGTTCACAATCATAAAAACAATTGTCAAAATGCGTGCACCCTCACAGAATCAAATCCGAAGCGAGGATGACGAACTGCACTCAATTACATAGAGAATCCTTAGATGTTATCGCGATATTAAATATTCACACGCGGGTGCCTCTCGCCAAATATATATAACCGAGAACAGAACACATCGGAAACGATTTGCCTTACAACGACTAACGACATAATAAGGCAACAACAATCGCGTTGCTAAAACTATCTTGTTACGAATTATAACACAACAGTGTATTGTGCGAACTATATTGCGGGTCATACGATACGCGGCGATTTATTTGCCTTTGTGAAACTTAAACTTATATTGCGTTGAGGTTTACGGATAATAATTTAATACTAGCAAACGGCCCTCGCTTTTTCAGAAAAGCTTCGCCTCACGCTTAGAAATGGCACCTGCATTATCTGAGGACCGGGTTCTTTTCGTTCTGTGAATTAGAAATATATTAATTTACGTTTTTTTTATTTCTGAACGGTTGCAATGAAACGAAAAGGAAATGTAAATATTGAGTGATGCTCCCAGCTACTTTAGTGAAAAACGCACAGACACACAGACAAATTCTAGCAACCAATTTTTTTGGATCTGTTGTGTTAATAAATGCCTGTTTTAATAGTTTTTCTTATATATTTTTCATATACAGAAAAAGATCAATTCAATTAAATTAAATTCAATTTAATTCAAAAGATCAGTTACAATTTTAGAATTTGTATATTGGCAACACTTCAACTTTACGGAATTATTTTCATGTGTACCGCAACTATTTTAATTTGTTCAATGACAATATGTATATGATGCTAGGTGGTTTTCGCGGTTCAGGGCCCTTGGTCAACGCAAGGCATCACCGGTCCGTTGTCGGTTCTCCAGTTGCAACCGACAGGCATTAACAATTATTCCATGTTTGATTTTCAGCAGTGTAGTAGTTGGCTGGGTGCTGAGTTCGTAACCAACGAAATGAATGGTGTACCATTGGGTTATCGCCAGGTGATAAAGAGCCTGTTGGTGTTTCTACTTATAACTCTGTATCTTGATAAAAAATAAAATACACTGCGGTAAACGTTTATTTTAATTTACATACGCGCTATATACGTACGTATTTAAAAATTACAGACGTGACAGGTATTGTGCGATAAAAGATACCACCAACATTGGTCCTTCGAGCCGCGTCGTAAAGTATCTGTTTCTTTTGCTTAAAGCAAACTCGTGTTACTGAGTTATTTCGGGTTGCCAAGAGAAAGGACCTGCTTGTTGACATTCGTTAGAACATACAAAACATCGACGATGCCTTTTGGTGTTACGTAGGTATGTTTAAGAACGGTGGAGCTTACTTACCATACAGATATTTGTTTGCAGGTTGCCATTGCCTTCTTTGCAAGCTGCGAGGGAACAAGAAAGATCGGTTTGAACTTAAATACGGATGAATCTTCTTAGACTTTCATTTAAATATCGACGATTGAAATTTAGAATAACGCTAATACTGTGGTGAATGGTTCATTCTCGTTGACCGGCAATGCATCGGTGAAATGGCTGATGTTAGTGATATCTAGGAATAGCGGTAACCACTTACCAACGGGTGAACCAAACTCGATGATATACTCGATGATATAGATATAGGTATACGTATCATTTCAGTAGTTCCGAACAGGGATAGTTTTCTAAGTAAGTTGGACCTAATCTTTTTGCCGTTGGTAACTCAAGATTAAGACTGCATTCTTTTACCACCAGAGAGAGAGAGAGAGTGAATTCCGTTATGACAACAACAGTGTCTCCAAATTTTAATGTTATTTTCACGTTATCCACTTACTTACTTACTACCATTTATTTACTATAAAAACCGAATCACTGGCCTTTTATTTATTTGAATTATTGACTCTTAATTCAAAGTAATAAGATCCACAATTACACATGACAAATTGTTAATAGAAATGGGTATCCCGTTTGGTGCGCGTTAAAAAACAAAGACTTTACGGTGAAGGAATTAAAGTTGAAATTTCAACATCGTATCTTTGGAGACTTTAAAGAAATGTTTGCATGAAATAAATGTGTACGTGCTGGTGACAAATGGAAATTCAAGTTTCTAAATTGTCCAAATATGATGGCGGTTGTGACGGTGGTGAGTCAATACGAACGGTAAACACCAGCGAGGCGGCCGCGCGCGACCGATCGGGTTACCTGCGCGCGTGTACCGTCGGACACAACCGACTTTAGCATTCAACGATCGCTATCGATCGCTATCCATCCAGCGTTTCCAACTCCAATACACAACATAGGCCTCACCTAAATAAAACTATAATTATCAGTTTAAAAATAAATGATGATGTTTCAGCCGCTCCGATTGCACTCTTGGAGATTCTCCTCGATCCGATATTTACTGCATCTTGCTAATGTTATACTAATAATATATAGGTTCATCAAAAAATGCAAAAAGAGTTCCGCTTCAGGGCAGGTGAAGAGTTTGATCGATGATTTGCTGGTCGCCCATGTCGAAAGCTCTGGGTAACCCATCAGATGGCCCCTCGGTGATATTTTCAGTCCTCCAGGCTACAGATAGCTCAATCCAGCAAATAACCCGTTTTAAATGTTAACAAATTTTGATAATTTCTGCGATATAATTTTATTGATTTAAAATTGCTACAAATTTGATAATATCTCTATACAGAATGACAAAACGGATTTTGTATAATTATATGTAATCCAGATTGTTGTTGACTGTACAAAATTGGTGTCTTCTAAATTGGTTAATGGCGGACAAACAGAACAATTCAGTAATGTATTGGATTATAGTTGCGTCACTCGCCAGAATAACAAAATGGCGTTCTTGTTGTGTGCTTGTGTGTAGCTTAGGTTATGTGTCACGCGTTAGCTCTTAATGTGTTTTCCAGTTTTTAAATATACATTAATAAATTCGTGACTGTCGCTGTACTGGTGACAAAAAAACTCGTAGATTAACCTAGATTCATTAGTTTTTTTGTATACAGACAAAACCAAGTAACCTGGATCGTCACTGCTACTCGTAGATAATAAAACATCAAAGCATCACCGACGCGTTGCTGCCGTAGTACTTACTTCATGTATCAAACTTATTACAGAATATTATTCATGTTACATGTTAAAGTTTGGATGTTTTCCAATCCGATCCTTATTGGAACAAGATAGTGAGCAATGTGGTGCAGTTATAATAGATTGTAGATGTGGAAGGTAAAAATTAAATTACAGATGCGTGCAGTAATTGTACATGTGACTTCAGTACGTCACACCATTGACAGACAGACTCTCCGTTTCGGAGCGAAACACGTGTTGTTGACGGTATGTGTGTTGTTTTTGTTTTTGTGTGTATTTTATTTGTCATACATGTATGTTTTCCTTCGTGGGAGGGAGGGACGTTCTGAGCACCTACAGAAGTATATACCATCATACATTGTGCTTGGGGATTGTTGCAAACTAAATTAATACTAATTTAATAACAATGCATTTCTGCAAAGCAACGCCTGATACTATCAACTAAATTGTGCAGACCACATACCATACATATGGTGCTACCATAGAACAAATGCAATAAAACTGTCTAATTTGCTGGCCGTACCTTGGTCATAGAAGCATGTTTCTCGGTCGGCCGAGCAAACAGTTGCTCAATGGACAAAGCTATTTCGTACGATCAACCTTACATATATCTGGCAGGTTATTAATAAGGATTCTAGAAACTAAATTAAACTAATAAACTGTTTGATTAAGATCCACTTAATTGGAGACTACTGATTTAGCTATCTGAAGATCCTATAAATATTTTAAGTAACCGCACTGTATGTACTGTGTCGTAGTAAAGTAGTTCAAATTCAAAATCATTTAATCATTTAGGTACTTTTTAAATACACTTATTCACGTATTTTTTTGCTCGTACTACTGTTTCGAAAAGGTGCTATATTTTATTGTATTGGGGAGAAGAAACGATGAAACAAATATCCTTTCGTTTGAATATTCTTCAGTTAGAACTCAACGAAGATGTTCAAGTTTAAAATTAGTGAACTTCGGTGAAGCAAAACATCGTGAAGAAATTTAAATACTTCGCTATGATGTAAAGTATTTCTTTCGAATGGGTTGCATGTATAAAATCCTTTTAAGCACGATTTGAAGCGATTGTGTGATTCGGTTTAGATAGTGCTGTTCATGTCGATGATGAGGCGTAGAGCAACACAACTGCCACTGAATTACAATGAGATTGTAGTTATACATGAGGATAGTAGGTACAAATGTATGTTGTCCCAATTCTAGATTTGCGTGTACACAGAGATGGGGCGTGCAAGTATCATCGTTTTTATGTAAATAACCGACAAACGAGCAGACGAGCCACCTGATCGTTAGTGGTTACCATCGCCGATCGACATTAGTAACACCAAAAGCGGTACTAATGCGTTGTCTGCCACGAAATAAAAAGAAAAAAGGAGAGGAAAGGAATGTACTGACTGTCAAGCCCCCGGCCGGAAAACGTCGACCGTTTGGCGTTGTTGTGATGTAGAATTACTTTATTATTACATATAATTGACATGGCAGAGTACGTTACATACCCTACATACGTTTTTCTACAGCCGACAAATATGTAAGCAGTCCATTTGACAAACTTGGCAAGTTACCGAAAGACGATTGTACGTCAATAGTTCTCGGGCTCAACTTTTCTTTGTCAGTACCAAACAAATGAGTCTATGTGTACACGATGTTGAGTGGCTGGCATCTCTCCCGGATAACCGCGTCACCTATATCGACCTGTTCACGGTCACCAAGAAAGCGAGGTATAGTTTTCTTTACTTTTTTTCCGTCTGTTCAATTCTTTGATTCCAAACTTGATACGAGTTAGCCAGACACGCTTAGGATACAACAACATACAACGATTTTATCTGAGTGCATAAGAGCGCAGTGATCTTCCAACAGGAGGGCCAGAGGACAACAGGGTCGAATGGGAGAAGTTCGTTTGGACTCTAGGATAAATAGAGTTACAAATATCTCTTTTACGCTCCTAAATCTATTATTCAGAGTCGCCAGGTATGTGGTAGACATTATGCCTGTTTGCGGCTTTCATATTAAAAATATCTGAAGTCGTTTTTAAAAACTTATTACTTACTTATACTAATCTAATCCGATTGTTTTATCGGATACACCTCACAAGACTGGAGACATGTGGCTACCAGTTGCTACGTCACCGAGGGCAATGCGTGTTTGTCAAGCGGCGCGGGCGGCGAGTCAGAGGACAACTTCACTTGCTGGACATGAGCGCGTCTCCACAAACCGCACAGGGAGGAACTCATTCTCAGATTTCAACCAAAAAAGTACAGTGTCATATAATATATTCCATCGATAATACTTGAGCAAAGCACCAGACATTTTGTTATATTTACAAAAAGGAGACCAAACGAAAGGCAGAAACATAGGTTCTGGAATTGTCAGTCAATCTATCTGTCTGTGCACATAAATGTAACGTTAAAACCGTTAAAGAGGTTTAGTCGATTCTCGACATATTTGGGACTTAGCGGTAACCATCTATAATGCTACTGCTGCTCTTATTACAGCAAATGAACTTGTCTATGATTAATTGAATCGGAAATACCCGTCGGTAAAATTAAATATTTTTCTAATTAAAATTAATAATTATTATTTATGGTGCAAGTAATATTTATAAACGTATTGCAAAAACTGGCATGTTAAAGCTCTTTCAATATTCGGTGTGGAGAAATCATGTCTAAGTTAATAATTTACTTAATATTCAATTGGCACTTTACAGTAAACAGGCCTTGGACATTACCACTTTGATCATATCCAATTAACAAAAGAGGTAATTTAACCTTATCATTAATGTATCCATCAATACTATAATTTACGCTTGCAAGCTATACTTTGGCGCTTTATTTTTAAAAACATACACCAAGCCGCATGAAATCGGTATCATATGATTTCAATACCTAATCAAATCCGTCCCTGAATTGCCACCATGACTGTATTTTGTTAGTCGGCTGCTTTGTCGCGGCCTCGCACACTTTAACAGTTCTCAGTCATCTCTGTCGCTCGCCACCGGCCAAACAAGGACGGCACGACGCCACGTACAGAAACAATATTTGATCACTTATTGGCTACAATGGGAACGTACGAGGGCTTTCAGAAACTATATTTGTTTACTTAAATTTGTGATATTTTACGCTGTTTACTGTGTTCGCGGCGTGGAAATTTCTTTCGGAGTTTTTGTGAACGCTGTGAAGGTTGATTAAGGGTCGGTACGTTCACTTTTAAGTTATTATTTGATACATTCTTGTGATTAAGTATTTTCTATGCCAAAATAACGACTTATATTCGTGCTGGCTGCTATAAGTATTTATTTTTGCATAGTATCGTGCATTTAACAGGTCGATGGGCCACGACAAAATTTCACGATTGGCTTTTGACGAGACTTATTGGAGCCGGCTCGCTTGACGTGTCCCACAAAGCAAGGAAAGGAAAGGACCCATGCAACTCACGACCGCGCCCAATGTTCCTATCTTTGTCGACGTGAGTCAGACACGAGCCTGAGGGTTAAGCGCTAAAGGGTTAAGCCAACAAAATAAGCATTACTATTTCTATTAACACAAAAAACATTTAGCGACGAACGACAGGCGCACAATAGAACATTACAGACTGAATAAAAGGAAATTTTAATAACCACCGGTGAATGTTAACATGCCTTTAGATATCAAACTATCTCCCACGCAAAATTGTATTATAATAACATACGAGAGCGGAATGTTCAAATGTGACTTTTATTTTATGTGCAATAAGACATAACCAATCGCATCAGTGTATTGACGATGTAAACAAAATATTTCAAACGTACAAAGGTTATAATAAAAATCTTTTCATTCGGTCGATTCCGCGATCGTTACGAACAATGCGTAATTGATATGTCTTTACTGGTTTCAAATAACAAACGACCAGCCTCGGAAGACACGCTCGGTGGTTACCGAGGTTCGAGTCGATTCGGAAGCACGAAGTTTGAAGGTTCAATGTATGTTGGGTGCGGGAATTTTACCTGCTATTATGTAGAAATTTTCATTGAGTGGGCTAAAGCTTTTTTTGCGTTTTGAGAATAATTAGAAGTATTGCGGTTGCAGCTGAGCTCGGAGGATTGGATGACAGTATCTTTGTTTATTGAAATCAACCCGTTGTCGCTAACTTGTCGAGTTTGAGACCGCAGGATGGTTAAGCCGTAGGCTTGGGACAACTGGAAAATGGGAGTTTTATTATCGATCGGGTAAAAGATAAAACTACTGAATACATTTTTTAAAAGTTTCTCCTTTCGCACGATTTCTCTTCCGGAGCACATCGGCAGATTGGTTACCTCTGTCAAATATAAGCATTTGGAGTCGTTAAATAGTATTAAAAGAGCTTTTTACAGGAGCATGATATGAGTTTTTTTTTGTTAATATAAATATATGTATTTTTTAGTTTTAAAAATCGTAAATTATTACGAAAGACAATCGACAATTGATATATTGTTCATTAATTATAGGAGTGTTATAGTATAAAAAATATTAGATATGTACAAGCAAATAAATGACTTATCGTTAGGCTTCATACGGCGATATTTTTTATTTTATGATATTTTATGGGGCTCTGTGTACGTTTTTACAATTATGTCCCAAAGTTAATACCTACTTAATTTACCTTTTTACAATGACATGTAAAATTCATCCATAACAAAGATACGTGGAAGTAATAGCACCGTTACCACCCAGATTGGTTTACAACATATTTGAAGAAGATTCTTTCGCCACTACTTCCTCTTAGTTATAATACACATTACGAAATTGAAAAGCAAATTATGAAAGTTAATGATTTAATAAATTTGAATTTACCTACTTCTGCTATCATCCATATTTATCAGATTGTAATATGGTAGGCATTTTAATAAGTTCATATGTGTCTTCGTGTCGCAAACTTCCCAGTAGGAAGCAGGCAAGCAGTGAACCGCTTCTCACGATAGTCGCTGGAACTTCACATGGTCTCTGTACACTCATTCAGCAAGATTTTAGCAAGATTCAACAAGATACTTTGATTTATCTTAAGGTTCTTGCCGTACTGTGCTTCCAATATGATAAATAGGGCGATAATTAACAAAATATTAACATGACAGTGAAAGTAACAATTAACTGTAATTATAATTAGTGTAACAGCTGTTTCAGTGCTTGTGTCTGTACTCGTTTGTTTTAACATAAGCCGTTAATGAAATGTATTATTTTGGGCACGCCTTTGTACAGTCTAACATAATTTAGAGAAAAATAAATTGATTCCCAGAAAATATCGTAAAAAATATTCAATCAGCTGGTTCTCGTCTGAGTAATTATTTTAAATAAATTATTTTTAAGTTTTTACTTACGACAACAATATGGCGGCAATTCGAACTGTCAAATATCATGCCTGTGATGAATTATCTGTGGAGTTTGAAAATCTATATTTACGCTACGCAACAATTCCATTTTATTTTAGGTACGTTTTTATTTATGAATTGGTATTTTTTATTAGATTAGACTTTCAGTAAGAGAGATAAGCAAGTAACATTTATTTAGTTATTAATCCGATATACTTACATATATAATTGACGTTTGACAATCACGACGTATTATATCAATGACTGTCATATGCATCCCACTGACTATCCATAGATCCACCATCCGCCATAATGTTTCAGTGTTACCATATGTTTACTCACAAATGGAATTATTGCCATTAAAGCAAGCTGAAATCTAGAAGGTGAATAACAAGGAATTGTTTTGATTAATATGATCTACTTTCTACAGTCTGTACCTGGCGACGCCCAGGCTTCATACATTTGTGAAACATCTCCTTTTAATTTTCATTTTGAAATGTAGCCGTTTTCATAATATTTTAATATAAGTATAATAAAAATACGAGGACTTTGTTCTTTCTATTGAGTTTTAATAGCGACCCCCCCTCCACCAATTATCGAAAACGGTTTATAGTAACCACGCCCCACACAAAGCGCACAATGGGGTACTCTTTAAATGTTTTAACCACAACTTATTATAACCGTTCATTTACCTCCGAGCCTTAAAGCGATGCCGTAAGTGCTATAATTACAGAATTACAACAAAAATAAAGGCTCGAGGGTTATTCCATGGCAATTATTAAGGGGCTATTATTTAAGTTCTAATATAATAATGGTTATAATAAAACAATCGCAAGAGAGGCCGTAATTGCACTTGTGAGAGTCAATGGATATCGTGTGGCGAACTTTTGTGGAATTTGAATGGCATTGTTCTCGACCCTGGAATGGGAATCGTCCACACGCGCTTGTTCAAAGTCAATCGAAGAAAAATGTTGATGCAACCCGTTATTTTTTTATATTAATAGCCGAGAAACGAGCAGACGAGCCACCTGATGGTAACTGGTCAACGTCGCCCCTGGACATCAGCAAGACTAAAGGTATCACTGATGCGTTGTCGGCCAGGAAATGAGAAGAAGGTTCTAGTATTTACAATACTTACATGTTTTTATATCTAGTATTTT
>PDGT01000082.1:1007634-1028422 GCA_003671415.1 Megathymus violae | reverse complement strand
TGTAGATCACGAAATTATGTCACGGTTTTAATATAAATAACGCTAAAAATTAATAAGATTACTTTATTAAGGAGTGCTGGACAGCGTGACGGAGTGGTTTGTCGACGCGTCTGACAATTATGCAGATATTATATATGCCTACCGTCAGTGTTTTATTCTCACACGTGCCTGTGTACTTAGATTGTCTGAGTGATTTATTGGTAACAAAAATTCACTGGTCGATCTTAAGTGATAATCCCTTCGGAAACCAGAGTTACCTGCATCCCATCAGGCCCACTTCAGAGCACAGGTGTTTGTACATAATTGTGAACGCCCAAAGCGTACACCACCACGCTGCACCAGCGCGAGTTGATGTAGCATCATTGTCATCGATCACCCTGAGCGTTGTACAATTCACAAGTTATTAAAACGTAGGTCTCTGCAATTGCTTTTGTAAACATTATCACAAACTTAAGTGTGTAATATAGAATAGAATTAGCTTTATTGTACACGTAAAATTGGTAGAAACACACCAGCACATTATTATTTTTAGTTAATTAATTAAGAGTAATAATTTCCTGACTAAATTCGGGTACAGGATAAGCATAATCCATCCGAATTTATTATAACAATATTTCATCGTTATTAAAATTCTACAATTTCATTTGCATGTCCGTCCTCTAGAGGAGCCTCGTATATACAGTGCAGACACAATAATACTACAGTTCCCCCTCCCCCCACTACACCCACACCCCTCATTGTAATATAAATCGAATACGGGGAAATTTAAATACAGTCGACAACGTCTATAACACGTATCCTGTAACGAAGAATGTTCTGCTTCGTTAAATCTATGTAATATACATAGAATTACATCCATAATAATAATTTAGTTCACTGTGATTAGTTACAATGCATAATATAATTTTCAAATGACTCACAAGGGATTATACAAATTTTAACTATCATTAAGGCTAAGGTTACTTAAATCTATAGGTTAATACATGACAAAAAAAATTTTAGCTGTTTATCTTATGTGTGTATGTTTTAACAGATTTTCTATTTCTTTATATGGTAGCTATTATCGAGGTTTAATGCTATCAATAAAAAATATTAAAACTGAACGCTATTTCATTATTAGGGTAAAATTTCGACCCCTGGGCGAACTCTAAGAAATGCTAAAATGGTTGAACAACTTAGCCATAACCACGATCGAGGTAATGGTCGACATGTCGTCCCAACAATATAGTACCAGTATTACAGGAAAAATAATTCGTTACAATACATAATAATAAGCAATACACATCGTGTATTTAACTCTATAATGACTATAGAATAAAAAAAAATATGCGGCAAATAATATTAACACAGTATTTTTAACAAACCTGGCATACATATATTACAACGATATGTACAATTGCATATTTTCTTTATTGATACAACAATAGCAAATAGGCATTCCGTTTAGTTTGACATAATTAATAGTTATTTTAAAAGGTCACAGATTAAAGGTATTTCTGATAACTGTGCTCGAACGTTTCACTGTAAGTGTCTGCAGCCTCAGTATTATTTAAATCGAGACAAATTCTAAGCAGAATTAATTCCAGATGAATTGCGGAAGCGTTAAGTTTGAACGCGCCGACGAGATTCGACAATGCCGAATGGCACATCGCGTAGTCTCAGATAAACTGTTTTATTTATTTATTTATTTCATTGCACCAACAAATTGAACACTAATACAAGCGAAACAGAAAAAAAAATACCATTTCAAAATAAGTGTTACCTCAGTTACATGCGCAAACCAGTTACCTACAGTAAACAGCATTAAAAATATAATAAATCATAATAACTAATTAAAATCGTTTATAACATAAATTTCATAATTAAATTGAAAATAACAAGCACATAACATAATTTGCAGAATAATTAGAAAAAATAATGTAAGGAATTAATGATAAGAAAAAAAACGATAACAACAATTTAAGTTAATTACAATTTAAGATAAAACAATTTTAGTCAACTTGTCAACTTGAACAGTTCACTATCTTCCAATGTGATATAATGCCATTAAATAAAAAAAAACATTTTATTATTTAATACAGTTTATTATAACACACAATATTGTACACATAATACTTATACAGTGTTAAGTAATTTTGTGCAAATGGCGACTTCATCGTTACATGTACCTACGTAAACTTTGGGAAAACGACAAAGTAAAATGGTGGAAAGAGACACAATATACCAATCATAAATATAATGCTAAAAATCATACACTTATTCAACAGTACACAATATTGTTAATTAGTTAATTAATAATAAAAGTACCTACTGAATAATAATGACAAAACTATACCTACCTACTCAGGTTTACAATTACGAATCCGACGTACCTATAAAGTAATTATATAGTAATATGTAGTATATTTTTAATTACAAGTAATATTGGAAAAGTTACGCCATAATTCCACATAAATAAATGTAAATTGGAATTGATTTACAATTTAATACGTTATAAAACAATTTGCAGTAATATCATTTGCGAAGATGTCACCCCTGCCGCCATCCATTGTAATTTAAATCGAATTCCGAGCAAATTGAAATATTTCAATTTGGTGTCACCTTCCTCCCGCCCTTCTTCACACCGAATTAGATTAAGATGCCGTATTACCAACTGATCTGACACTTTATTTACCTGGCTACGAATTATAGCGGTTCACAGCTGGGCGTGAGCATCTTGACGAATGGCGCGGTCTGGAGAGTCTTCCACCACGCTGCCTCAAGTCGGATTCTTGGAAAGGTACTCAAGACTCGAACTGGAACTTATGTGACCCTAAGGCAATTAACAAAAGAGTTAAATTTCAGCATTGAGTTATGTAGGTTCCTTCTAAATTCTATTGCATTGATGATCCCTTCCACGGCGCATTTTTTACATTGTAATAGTATCATTTTATAGTAATTTTTAGAGGAAAGCGGGAGTAGCCATATTTTTTTTATTTAAGCAGTATGGCCGTATTGGGGCGACCTATTATACTCCTCCCAATCCCATGCTGGCAGAACAGGGTGTCGTAAGAGGCGATAGAAGCCGGCCTGCTTGGTGGTAGGGCTTCATATAATAATTATATTATGTCTGGCTAGCTAGCTACCACCCTTCTGCTTGAGTTAGCCGCTAAACGACTCGTCGTGTTCCGGCTGGGGGCTTCTTACCTTCTTCTCATTTCCTGGCCGACAACGCATCACTAATACCTTTGGTCTTGCTGATGTCCATGGGCGGCGCTGACCACTTAACATTAGGTAGCTCGTCTGCTCGTTTGTCGGCTATTAACATAAAAAAATGTACTGTCCTAATTTTGGGTTAAAATTTTTTAACTATTAGAAATAAATCTTACAGAATCTTTAAACATACCTAGATAGGCAAGTTAAATATAACACTAAAGTAAATTTAAAATATACATATGATTTTTAAATTACCTAATTTATATTTTATGAGGTCAAAATTCAACTTGCGTTCTTTTGTACTCAGAAAAAAAATTACATTGATGTACCTAATCATAATTAAACTGCAGTGATAAACCAGAGAGTAAACGGCTTGCGAATAAACACTTCATTTCCATAACAAACATGTTCACAAGTTCAGAATTTACAATAAATTTTTACGTTTATTTTTATGGTTGTCTAAATAAATAAACTTTCAGTCAATAACTGAACGCTCTGTCATAACGAATGTGTAGATAACCAAGAAATGGCTAACAAACTCCTATCTACCGTTGCCATCTCGTTACACCGATACGAAGAATATTCAATTCCCATATTACCCTCCGAGCTATTATTCGAACAATAACTCCAAACCTAAACAATAAAACATTAAAAGAATCCTCTACGCAAATAACAAACATAATTGTGTTTTTGTGCCTCATTCAATAGAGTTTCGTTCCGACAAAAAGTAAAACTGGTTCCCAAAAAAAGTCACCTTTATAAATTAAGTTTCATCGTGTTTCCACCAATGAACGCGCAGAGGCGGGGTCGTTCCGAGCAGCTATTGGTCGGTGATGTCCTTACATCTGAAAACATTTTATATAACCGGATGATACAACATATACAGTTAACACTACAGGGGGAAAAGGACGGCATGCGTTCGAATCATGAATACAGTGTGTCGCTTCGCTCTCGGAAGTCTCTTTCTAGCGCAACTGTCAGTGTTCTGGCGAGTAGAAGCAACAGTGTTGAAACTGGCGCGAACCGGAGTGACGCTTCGTAGTTGCGTTCTGCGTCATCGCGTATTATAAGCTGTAACATTGTTACTTACACTCTGTAATAGTGGTCGAAACATGAACTTCGTGTGATTATAGTTTGTAACTAATCGATTGTAATGGAAATGTCGCTGCCGAACGGTGTTGATGTATCGCAGCTGGTGCAGCATCCAGTGCTCGCCGCCCTGCCGCCCTTCTTCCTCAGAGCTTCGGAGAGATACCAGGTCAGTGAACAGTATTATCAGGTACGTTATTAGCATTTAGTAGACATAAAGTACAGCTGTTTATTGTGTCACGACATATGTAAAATTTTAAATTATCCAACAATTCCATTGATTCGTCTAATTAATTTATCAATTGAAATTACTATTATTACTTTAAACCTTAATCAAAAATTTAAATAAAACTTGTAATTTAAGACTGCAATAGGTATATTTTATGATTTAAATAGTTTATACACGTATGATATAAATTTTTATAAGCGTTTTAAAAAGGTTTATAAGACAACAAATGTTAGACTTTATTCGAAAATAAGTAGATAATAATTAAAACTTTTAAGTAAATTGAACAATTAATTAACATTAATCATAAACCTGTCGTGTAGGTATAAAAAATGTCATAGAGTTTTTAAAAATAGGTAATGTTATAAAGGTTTCATGCGAGTCTCTGCTGTGTCAAGTTATCTGAAACTGCTATGAATTTTTTATCATGTTAGTTAAACATTGAATTAACGAGTGTCTTGTTATGTAATTTAAGATAACTGGTAATATCACTAAATTCCTGTATTTAAGTCGAATGGTTAATTTTAAGTAATCGAAAATAATTGTAAATAATCTTTTATTGACATGATACAATGAGCTTCGGTGTATTTTGGCTATCACGGTAATTTCAGTTAAAATTATACACAGTTTCGTAAGCGAACGATTACATGATGAATTAACAAATCTGCGCACTGGCCGAAAACTGACCGAAATAGATTTATCATCCTGTAATATATCTATTTAAAAAAAATTAAATATGTATCAGCATTTTTGCCATGAAGCTTCTTATGAGTATTCGGTGCGAGAATATTGATATTCCTTCTATTATACTTTAAATATTCATGACAGTCTTCAAACAAGGCTGAAGTATTTCTGGGATAGATTTTTATCCCGTTTCCTGTAATGTATCAGTCTGTTAGGAATCCTTGAAGATAAAGTATCACCTGACATAAACAACGAGAAACTTTATGTGATGGATGTTTGTACAGAAATCGTTGATCACAGGATTCGAACTGGCTATCACACCCTTCAGACGCGAACAGCGCTCACGCGGCGCTGCAAGCGTTGCTGCTTTGCAGAGATAGCAGTGACGGTGGTAGCGAGCCAGCACCGCACAGCCGGCTCTACCATCTGGTGAAAATTGTTGATTTATTAATAGTTTAAACATACTGATCAAACTATTTATATTTTTCTGTAGCTTCATACTGATTCTGTGAATACAACTTTGTATTAAAGTCTGAAGGGTGTGGGGTCTCTTTACTATTAGCTATATAATTATAGAGAACTTTAGCTTCATGGAACAGTTTTCAATTACCTTCTTATGTCGAAAATAGTGAATAGGAATGAGTGTTATTTAAATAGTATCTATATTTATATTCAAATGATTTTTGTCATTAAATTCACACGACATACTTGGTGCTGTACTACGACGCGTCTGCTCCATTCTGTCATCACTAGCGTACAATAGTCGTCATATTTAATTATGCATTTGGTATTCACAGTTATGATATATCATCACGCGATATCGTGAAATTAATACAAATCCAAATAATGCCAAAAATTATAAATGAATGTTGTAATAAAAATGTAATCTTAACATATATGTATAAGTTTAAATCATAATTATTTAATATAGTAAACGATCATTATCAGCCGGACCACTAGCGGGTTGTACTTTCATAACAAAAAAAAAATAAGATTCTGCCTCACACTGGAAAAACGTGAATTTAAACGGTATTCACTAACGAGTGCTCTTTTCTTTTCTATCAAGGTCTATTATGACGCAATGTCATTCCAATTGATCTGTAATAAGATAGTTAGATATTCGAAATTGATTTACCAACTAAGCACAGCCGCAGCTTCGACCCCGAAACGAGGCCGGCGGCCGCCGCCCGACGCCTGGTGGTACACTAGTAGATATTATCCACTAACTATCTATGTCTATCCTATAATATTATAAAGAGAGTGGTTTTTGAGAATTTTGTGAGTTTATGTATATGGAAGGTAATCTCTGGAACCACGGTGTTTATTCAAAAAATTATTTTACCGCTTAAAAGGTACGTCACTCAGGATGGTCATGCGCTATAATAGTAAAATAAAATCTGTTTGAATGCGATAATTTCAAAAACTAACACAATGATTTTCAAACGGTTTTTATCAATAGACCGACTGATGAACGGGAAAGGTTACGTGTACAATATTAGGAAACTTTTATATGACGTTTGATAAAAGTGCTGATTCAATTACTAGGTACGTGTGAACGGAAAAATCAAGTTTTCTGAAGTGAAGCGAAAGTATGTTACTGTTAAATAATATGTAACTAAACTGCTATTTGCCTCTATCTGTTCTTGAACTTAATTCGATATATTTAATAATTAATTCGCGATATATTTCAATTCAATTGAGCACTATTTAGAGAATTTTATCCAAAATATTTGTTGCTAGATATTATTTATATTACAACTTTTTACATCTGCCCCGGTGGACATGAAACTGCTACTTTTTTATTAAACATAAAAATGCCTCATAAATGTAGGTAGTCGTACATTGAATAGAAATATATTAAAAAAATGCAATATCAAGAATAAATTGTACGTATTCTATTACACCTATATTGTTACCTAATAACACAATTTGTTGTAATTATTTCAATGTATTTCCTGGTAAAAATACGCCTTTGTTACTATTAGTTACATTACAATGCTCGTAAACAAGTCTATAATTAAATTACAGTATTGTACGCATTGTTACCGCTCACGTTTGGAAGTCCTTGATAATTTTACGGCGATTGTTATTTGTATCTTATTGGGGCTTATCCTGTAATTTGATATTTTAATTATGATATCGCGCTTCCGTAGGGTGACCGCGATACCCAAAATAAATGTTACCTTGTGATATTAAAGGTTAACCCTTCGCTCTGAACCCGAAGGGACTCTCACCCAGCCGTAAAGCAGATGCTTTGCTTATGTATGTTCAATTAAAATATTTTTTATTCATTTGTAAATGTTTTTCTGGTTCTGATAACCACATTCAAGGCCCTACACCAGTTACACGCATATCAATTGAAATTGTGTTCAGTTTTAATGTTTAATATACAACCCTCATGAAGGAACATGCTAAATGGCATTAATTTTGTAGCAACTAAGTATGGATTTTAAAGTAAAGTAATTATACATTTTGGAAATAATCCTGAACAACGAATGTTTCCAACGACTTCCATATAATGTTTTAATCACAGAACAGACATTTACATTTTAAGTTCCACAACTTAAATACCTACATATTGATTCAATTGTAAAATATTGAGGGTTTGTAATGAAGCCAAAATTTTTTATGTTAATTCTTAGTCGGCTAGTGAGAAGACTGGCCAACTCACGGTGAATAGTCACCGACGCATATACACGTTTGCAACATCATAAGCGTAACCGATGTTGGAAACATTTCACGGCTGCTTCTTAGTAAAAATCCCTCCCACGAACGAGTGCTGTCGCAATTGAAGTGGGTGAAGCAGAACCTGACCTTCAGAATGGGCAACAGTTCGTGAGATGTTCAGGACACCACGGCCGGGGGATGTTGACTTCGACTCGAATCGTGCTTGACATAGATTCAAAAATGTACGGAGGCCCTTATAACGCTATATTGAAAACATTTCAAAATTAATAACAAGAAAGTGCGATTTAAGTTAACCGGCCAATATCGCTGATGTTTTGAGATGTTTGAATGATCACTAAGTAGTTACACTACACTACAGATAAGTATAATAAGTATAACAAAAATATATTATGCAAATAAGTGTGAAGAGAAGCGAGTTACTTATCTGTACAGTCGTACTCGTGATAAAATGTTTCAGTGACTTCATACAAACATTCCTCTGTTATAACAGACTTTTATTAGATTGAATTATAAAAGTAGGTAATATATGCATATTATAGAAACTGGGTAAGAATTAACCGTTTACTAACTACCTATCGGATAAAATTTATCAACTAAGTTTAAAATCAAAAACAACAATAAATAATAGATATAAATTATTGTTTACGCAAGTGGCATCCCTTAACAAAATTAATCAATTATAACGCTTCTTACGTCATTTGAATAAATGTTAAAGCTAATTTACTTAACAAATTACTTTAAACATATTATCAGTTAACCAAAATTACTTTTTACTGTCATATTTTAGCTCATTTTAAAATTCTAAGTCAAAAAATTATGTTTTAGGAAATCTATGTTGAGATAATTCTTTAGATATTATATACGGGTAAATGTAAGTATTGCAATATTTATTATTCTGGCAGATATACCACAGAAACGGAGAACGGAGAATTTTCACACGTGTAATGTAATCCAATTAACTGGCCTGACAGACTTATCTGTTAATTTGATATAACTCAACATATTTTCGTCATTCAAAATAAGTTAATAACATAGATATTTTGTATATATACTTACGCACCTAAAATTTACTTCTACTGCCGTTTTAAGCAGCTGTTTAAACATTATAGAGAAGCAACGGGGAAAGCAACTCCTCAGCACATGGTAGCCGAATATTTTTGTAATACCTGTCGATTAAAAGTTCAGAAATAATGTTGCTAAGAAAACATATCAACAGAAATTATTATAATTGAGACGTCCCGATACAGCCAAACTGCTTTTTTTATGTTAATAGCCGACAAACGAGCAGACGAGCCACCTGATGGTAAGTGGTCACCGTCGCCGATGGACATCAGCAAAACCAATGGTATCAGTGATGCGTTGTCGGCCAGGAAATTATTAAGTAAAAAAGAAAGAACGAACTGGCTCTCAAGCCCCCAGCCTGAACACGCCAAGTCGTTTAGCGGTTGACTCAAGCAGGAGTGTGGTAGCTAGCCAGGCAGGCTTCACGGAAAGATATTAATAATACCAGTAATAATATTAATGACTCAATAACAATACTGATAATATAATCCTTACGCGAAGCCCTAC
Source organism: Megathymus violae (assembly GCA_003671415.1). Taxonomy (NCBI): domain Eukaryota; kingdom Metazoa; phylum Arthropoda; class Insecta; order Lepidoptera; family Hesperiidae; genus Megathymus; species Megathymus violae. Next base: position 1,018,971 of record PDGT01000082.1, on the reverse strand, counting down.
TACCAAGCAGGCGGACTTCTTTCGCCTCTTACGGCACCCTGTTTTGTCAGCATGGGATTGGGGGGAGTATTCTAGGCCGCCTCAATACGGCCAAAAATATATAATATGTATAATTTGACTATATATTTATAATTCAAATTATGAATATTAATTTATTATGTGGTTGCTAATATAACGAATATTATACAAATTTAAAATGTACTGTTAACATTTATAATAAAATTAAAATGTAAGTACGTATTACATTTAAATAATTACATAATTAGAGTTATTGTTTCTAAAATTGTAAGAAAATACTTATAAAAAAAAGATTAATTTTGTCAATATATGTCACATTTTTAATTAGCATTTAAATAATTAATTAGGTTAAGTTTCAGTGTCGGTATAAAAAATCTGTTGGACTTACCGCTCTCGGTACGGTGTAGTTCTGTGCAGGGAGACAGACAGGTGTGGAGATGTTCTCAGTATGTGTGTTGTTCAGTGGGAGGGTTGAAAAATAAATTGTGCCATCGCTAGGACGCACAAGTACAATACTTAGTTAACCTCAGGTTTTCCTCGTTTGTTTTAGCGGAATTTTGATAAAATATTACACCACCTTCCCGAAAACATGGGAGACTTGAAATTTTGGACACAGCTTAGATTAGGATGACAATACATAAAACGTTCAATTATTTAACAAATAGTTTGCGAATATTACCTCGAAATGTCTGTAACGCATTTTCGTGCTCTATACACAGAGTTACTTTCACAGCTAATATAATAACCCTTTTAAATGCCCTTTTAGCCATAACAAGCGGCTAATTAACAGTTCATAGAATATTTATAAACGACCTCCAACGCTACTGTTATATGGGTTAACAGGTACCGCAAGCAGCACACAGTATATCAATTAAAACGACTGTGGGTGATTGCTTTGCGAGTGTCGAGGACCATAACGTACATAATAACCAACGTTCAGCATCGGCTCGTAGCGTGCGCATTATCAGTTACGATTTACGAGCGACTGAACCACTCGCGGTTTCCCCTTCAGCCGATAATTAATCGATTCTTTTAACTAATGGTTAATAGTCGATTTTTTTTTTTTTTTTTACTTCAAGTGACTCTTTAATGAATCGATGTTGTACTCGCGCGGTTGTTGGGCGGGCTCGGAGCGTTGTGGCATCTGTGGCTCGGAACGATCGCGCTGATTGTGTAATGTTCAACGTATCGAGTTATTAATACTTGTATTTACAATTAACGCTGTTGTGTCTGTGCGTTCAATAAATAACAATAATTATTTTATTCGTTTTGTTATCAATATAGCCAAAGGAAAATACGAATCGTCTCCATGTCTGTCGGCTAGGGTGTCACGGAAAACGATTGATAAATTAAGATGATATTTGACTATTTGACATGATTATAATTTGTATTATGGAATATGGTGAATAGTTCTATTTCCATAGCACAGAAGATAAAATGAAGTACGAAATTATTTTTAAAAGTTTATTAAATAATTATTTGTATCTTTAATGTGTAAATATGTTTCTTATTTGTAGATTGAATAATATAGAACGAGGAACATTGATCACAATAATCGTGAAATAAAGAAAACATTTAATTTCTAAACATCAGTATTAAATTATTTCGGATGAAAAGGGTGGTTGTATTATGAGAACTGTTCCTAAGTGACGCGAGGGAAGATTATTAGTACTGAGTGAAGTCTGCGAACCCGCTATAAACCAGAGTGGTGAACTAAGTGATTGTTAGTTAGCAAAGTTCTATTGTGAGAGCCCACTAGTGGGACAGTTCTGTGTCATTATATAATTTTCATTTGTTCCTCTACTGATAAGTCTGCTGTAAGTACCTCTAGGTACCTATGTATCGCGCAAAAATGTTGCTATCATCAGAATGTCAGCTGATAAGTTCCAATTTATTTACTTATTTATTTATTAACACATAAAATTGAGACGAGCTGTGAATAGAAACTATACAAAAGTTTTAGTGTACCCATAATTATAGGGTGCTGCAATGTGCGCAAATATGAAACTAGGCCACTAATAGTTAATGGAAATAAGTTTGGTATTATCCAAATGTTAGCTAACCCAAATATATAATATTAATATATTTTTTGAACAAATTAATTAATTGTTATTGTTTAAAGCGATTACATGTTTTTTTTAATTTGGTAAGCGGGTCAGTTTTATCAGTTTTTTGTCATTGAGTTATTAAAGGATATTGTAATGCTTGCAGAGTCTGGCAAAACAGAAAGCTTACCAAGATTTGCTTCACAGTATGGTAATATAAATAGGTTATATGTTTATTAAGAGAAAAACGAGGTGACAATAGGTAGCATCGCGTCGTTTGGTTTGTATATTCCTGTATGGTGCGATGGTCGCGGTGGGGCTGTAGCGTACCCCCAATTTTCCATTTATATTGGATTTTTATTGACAACAATATCTTCCGATTCAATGAAACGGTTTTATTGCGACCTTCAATCAAGTTCCCTATGTTTCGGGGCTGCCCTTTTAATTTTATTACTAATGAGTCACGAGATACCAGAGCTTCGGGTTCAAATCTTACACACAACTCTGAATTTTTTTGAATTTGAATTTGAATCTGCCAATCCACTGTGTGTCAGCGTTGCTAATAATGACCACAGGCTCTCTCATCGTGAGAGGAGGAATCGGAATCTATACTATGGTCGGTTTACCTATATAATTTCATTAAAATATTTGTGTCTTTTGATACTTGTGCGTTGATGTGATGTTATATTACATTTGGTTTGTCGTCATGGTTCGGAGCTGTGCTAGGATCCAATCGATGGCGTAATTAGTGAAGTTAATAAAAAAATTATTTATTTTGCAAATAACAATTCATACTATATCCCAGCATTATCCTATCTCATCTACCCTTCATATCACATCTTATCTACTCACTCTTCATCGTTTCAGAAAGTCCTAATTGTTGTCGACAGAACACAACGAGAATGGGATAAGACTGTACTTTAAATAATAAAAAATTGTCACCTCCTCGTCTACTTACATCCTAGAACTTTGTACGAAACTATCCATACGTATACGAAAACAAAAAAAGATTTAAACTGTACCATGTTTTTTTTACATAAAATAAGTTAATGCTCGACAACAATCCCACCTGATGGTGAGTGGTGATCAAGTCTAAAATGTTGAACGCACTAACTTATAAGAGCCTATTCATTCTCCTCTGAAAAAAATTGAACTGTGTATCGTGGAACACGGAAGCCGTCTAATAATAACTCTGTACCGACATGTACATCAAGCACTCACGTCACTCACAAAAATGAATAATTTAGTAAACTACTGGGAGCATCAAACAACGAAAATATTACATTGAATTCGTGAAGTAATTTTTAAATAACACAAGTTATAACACAAAGTTAGCGAATATAACTGATTGCACGTACATTACAAAACCATATCGAGTCGCCATAGAACCAAAATATACAAAATTGAAATGCGATCGTAATTATCGTCCATAACTGTTTATTTGAAATAAGTAAAATAAGTTTATTTTCATATAGACACTCTGCAGCTGCAGCATTTGTACCTAGTGCAGGTTGATGGACAGCATGCCGGCATTCAATATACATATATATATATATATATATATCGGCGATGCCAGTAGTATTTAGCAGCATTGTCGAACATAGCGTGGGCGTATAATCGTTTATCACTTTTAATTGTAAACAAACACTTCACACCGGGCAAACGAAACAAGTAACAGTTCCCAGTGCGGAGGAACCGATCTCTTCGGCCGCAGAATGTAAACTGTGGCTCCATCCGGCGTCACTCCACTAGCTAGGCTCTGTTGTAACACGATGTTATCCGAGTATCGACGTCATCGCGGCGGTGCTGCCATCACTCGGATATCGTGCTGTGTTTCGTTTCACGTCTATACTAATGACCATCTCCGACATATACATATATTCTGTACAGTGATGAAAATATTCCAAAGAATTGTCGTCGAACCTTAATGTATTCTAAATGAAGCAGTATTCAGTAATATATAGTCGTGCACAGTGAAGCATTTATTACTAAATATCAACATATCTTGTTATCTTCTACGCACGCACACACACACACACATCACAATAACATATTTTGTAAAATAAGAAAATTATTTATGTTATGTTTTATTAAAGTTATAAATAGGACACGCTCACTCCTCGTTCGAGATGGGCGTAGGCGTCCACGAGAAACTTTCATTTACTGGAGCCGCTTACTTATTTATCCTCTTGTTAGTAATATGTCAAACTAGCGGCCCGCCCGGACTTCGCTCGGGTGTACTTTTATTTTTAAACATTTTGAGATATATTTATAATTTTATCCTTCTAAAGGACGGAAGGAAGGTATGTATTGTTTTTCTTTAAATTTTAAATTTGTACTTGCCAACCAATTTTTTTTGTTAATTTTTGTCTGGTAATAAATATAGCCTATGTCACTCAGGGATAATGGAGCACTCTAATGGTGAAAAAATTTTTAAAATCGGTTCAGTAGTTTTTGAGTTTATTCGTTACAAACATACAAAAATACAAAGCTTTCCTCTGTATAATACTATTGTAGATATAGATAAATAAAAATATGTGACTGATTGTCCATTATCCGTGCAGAGGACCCCGAAGTGCGCTCGTTGCCGCAACCACGGGGTGGTATCCGCGCTGAAGGGCCACAAGCGGTACTGCCGCTGGCGGGACTGCGTCTGCGCCAAGTGCACCCTCATCGCCGAGCGGCAGCGAGTCATGGCGGCGCAGGTACACTCTTCTCTTCTTCTCTCCTATCCCCTCTTCCCTTCTCCTTTCTTCTCTCTCTATATCCTCTTATCTACTGGAGATATAAATTTAGTGGGATCCGCCCGAGTCATTACTCTTAAGAAGGAATATGTAGACTGCGTTTTTAACCTTAGTCAACCGAGCAGTTAACTGAATTCAACTGTCCAAAAACATATTTCATCTTACGATTAACTCAACCGATCGCTGGCTATCACCCATCATGAAATCCATTGCTTTTCAAATTCAAATTTAAAATCATTTAATCGTTTAGGTACCTACTCTGTAAATACACTTATACACATCATTTTTTGCTTCTAGTACCGTTTCGAAAAGGTACTTTAACATTAAGGAGAAGAAACGGCGAAAGAAACTCCTCAGCACATCTTTTAAAACAACACATGGCAACTACAAAGTAAGTTTAAACCTGAACCGGTACTGGTTCGGACCTGTTATATCCAGGTGTCCTTGACTTGTCTTGTTGTCTTTGAAGAAATTACTATTCGTAGGCCCAATAGCTTTAGTATTAGAGTGCCGAGTTGTGTATTGATTTATTTGGTTGTGTAGGTGGCGCTGCGCCGCCAGCAGGCGCAGGAAGAAAACGAGGCCCGGGAACTAAACCTGCTGTACGGCGGGCAGCCTTCCACCGCTCCACACTTCCCCGACCTGCCCGACGACTCGCCTGGTGAGCTTCCACTTATATTAACCTCTAACTCACGCACATGAAGAATACAGCGGAAATAAATACAAAATATAAAGCTGCTCTTCTGCAACACTTTTTGGCTTGAGAGCCAGTACATTCTTTCTTACCTTCTTCTCATTTCCTGGTCGACAACGCATCAGTGATACCTTTGGTCTCGTTGATGTTGATTCAATTTTTTCATCATTGTCAGTTGTCGAGATACTATGGTTTTTGTTTATTATTTTATTTTTAATTTTGTATATTAGTTTAATGCTGCTTTACACAAATGTTCGAGCTGCCGGCACGCAGGGCAACACTGAAAATCCACTTTGAACCTTTTTGGGGAGCGGCTTGGATTTCTTGATATTTGTATATTTTTTGTTACACTTTTTGATTTACTAAGGATTCACTTTTTTATATTAAGTAAAATTAGTTAACTGAGGCCCAACTTACTTGGCTCTATTTCCCTCAAATAAATGTTTCATTTTCTCTAAAGCCCGTTAATGACGAACAAAAAAAGAAAATCGTTTAATAAATAGAGGAGGTAAACTTGCACTATTGATATCATTATCACAATGCATAACTGTCCCGCTGTTAGGCTCGGGTCTGCTGTCTCAAGTCAACGGTATATAATGTTATATAAGAAGAATGTCATATGACAATGTAATGATAGGAGAGATTAACCTACGACGAGAGTTCTTAAGACTGAAAATTTTCACAAATTCTAATTGACCATCGATGTTAACCAGGACCGGTTATTCCACGTGGCCTCCACGCCTGCAGAAATATGAAGCAGCGGTCAGCCAAACCACCGTTGGTCACTTGTTCAATCGCTTACGATCGACCCAGTTACCCAAGTGCACTAAATAAATATTGCTTTAACGTATTAAAATATTTTTTCAAATCAAAAAACTTTGCACAAAACTGCAATACTAAAACACCACATGTTTCTTTAATTAATTTGCCCTTTGTACAAATAAAAGCACGTGGAAAAACACAATTTTCCGGCAATTACTGTGGAGCGATGTAAAGTGTTGCCACTCGCTAACTTCAAATGCCCTTCACCATGTTAATTCTTTGCCATTTAGAGAAGTAAAGCAACTTTTGTCGTGAACGCGTTCATTGCGTGGGCGCTGGGGCGCGAAATAAACCGCTTCTAAGGAAACGGGTAATGTGTAAAGAATTTATGCAGTTTCAGTTGCGATTACAATTAGGTCTCGGTAGAAATATTATGAACTAAGCCTCTTTATTGCGGATAATAACATAAGGCATCGCGAGAATAGGGGCTCTGTGGAGAGGAATAAATTTATTTTCTTAATATTTTTGACGTGGACGGAATAAATTATTGAGGGATTTTTTCATTGACGAACCAATAAAGCATCAGTGATAATTTTACCAACCTCAAATAATTATGAAAACACCATAGTCCTATTTGACGTTGATAACAGCCATCAAACTCGTTCAACTCACGAAACTCAAACATCCAACATTAATACAAATTTTTTCAAAGCTGAAAGTAACTGTGCTTGACTTGTGGTGGTTTTGCCCTAAATAGACTGTACGTAAAACCTCCCATTACATTACTCCTAACATTAGTTACTTCGGCATGTATGTTTCCGATCTGTAATAAATTAAATGAAGGTAATAAATTTCTCTAAAGAACATTAAAGAAAGTTGAAACTCTCTCATTACGCTATTGAACTATCCTTAATATTTCAAATTGATTGAAGTGATTACAAAATAAATAAATTGAATGTAACGGGTAATGCAAACTTGTGGCCCGGCTCTCTTTGCACTTGGACCTTTAAGCTACTATTGTCGGTCCTAAGCTCGTAGGTCGCAACTGTTGGCAAGTTTAATCACGACGTCGGCCAAATGCGGATCGACATACTTCACACACCGCGGAGGATATTACGGGAACACGATAATAAACGTGAGAAGTGACAAAACATTACTAATATACACATACGTTCGAAAAATGAGATGGGCGCTCCGTACCTGAACAGGGACCGCATTGAAAGTGCTCGAAGCTCAAACCACTAAGCTATCTCAGCTCGCTGCACCAATAATTACAAAGATCTGTAACGTAACACAGTGGAATCGACTCCACGGGTGTCTCTGCGCCTCCGCGTGCTCTCTGTGGCTGAGTGAAAACGACTTACGACTTGCCACACAGTTTCAGCTCACTTCTGCGGTCAGAGAACCCGCCGCCGCCGCCGCCGTCACATGCCTTGCCACCTGCGACTTCTGCTTAATTTTCTCCTACATATTTCGTAACGGAGTGGTGTTTGAAACGACTATTTCATCAAAGCATTTCATTTCATCCTTACAACGGGAGGTTAATCATGAGTTAATATTGTGAGTTGTTACGCTCCTAACCGTATGATTTCTATGCGGTCCAATTCATTCATTACATTGAAGATTGTTGTTAAATCACCGTCCTCTACAGTACTCATTCAACTAACCGTTTTTACAAATACATATTAAACTTACATCCGCCTTCCTCTGTTTCTATCTATGCAACCGTGAACCTCTGTTTTTTCAAAGATTCAGCCCAATTCATTAAAGAAATTTGTGTCTAGAGGCTATTCATGCAACATATAAAGTGATCAAAACTATTTTTGTTATATATATGTGTAAACAGTAAGTAAACAGAGGAAAACCCACGGTATCATGTCATATCGTCGATACACTGCGATCGACCAACTTGAAGTATATAAAGCTAGCGTGTATCGGCCACTGAATCAAACATCAAAGATAACACTATAAAGTATTTCTCAATCCTAACCTATACATGTAATTAGGTACCTATGTTCTTCAACTATGTTTAACCACACGACGATATACAGAGAGTATGCCTCTATAGCAGTTCCGGCGCTCAGCAGCAACACCCAACAACAGCAAGTACGTTTATATTAAGTAAAATAAAAATGGGGCAAACAAATCACTTGTATTACGAATTTATTTATATTACCCGACCCTCAAAAGGGTTAAAAACCGGGGCGAAGGCGAAAAGCGGACATAGTGACAGCATTCTTCGTCCGACGTTGAGGGGTTACTAATTAAAATTAAAACGTATATAATTATACAATTAACACAAAATACAATTTACACTTGTTTATCACACCTCGTGTGCTAAACGCGACATGTTGCCAAGTGATGAACGATTCAGTACTCGTCTAAGGTTAATTGTGATAGTATAAATATTCACATAATATAAATAAACTTACAATAAGTTGAATCAAGTGTTGTTTATGAATCATTTTATTGTACAAAGTGGGAATAAAATGTCATTATTATTTTTAAAACAAAATATTTCTCTCGTCATTAAAAAGGTAAATATTCTGCCGCTCTAAGAAATATAATGTTTAATAATAATATTGGTTGTAAAATCGATAAATAGAATAAACCAAATTCTCTCTTTCTATCTGTCTTTCCATTAATTTATTTTAAACATTGTAATAGTTTTTTACGTGAATTGTACACGATATAGAAAAAATCTCAGAATAGAAGTACAATTCAATATATTACCACCTTACATCCTGTGAAGAGAGCACGTAACAGGCAACAGACTCTGGGTAAAGTGGGGTGGTTATTATTCGTATGACATTTAACCATTGGCGAATTGCAAAGACGAACCTCTAAACCAATATTGCCGTTGTTTTGAAAACAAACAATAATGTAAAATCTATATAACGAGGTTTTGAAGCGGGTCACTTGTCATCAGAGCGGACGGCCGTGGTGGAGATTCAAAATAATATTCGCAACACTTAACACAATCGTTCGTTTAATCGATAGCACAAACAGATTTTAAATCGAATCAAGGATTAATTAGATTAATCAAGATTAGAAACGCAGTGAGTTTGATGACACATGGTGTTTGGCCACACAACCGCTGAAGGTGTTTTCGGATATGGTTATTATTTGACATCATAAGGATGCCACTAACGGTTGAGTAACGGGTAGAAATTTAGATACACATCACTGGGAACATGTCTTACAGAATCGGATTATGGTATAACAAATAGCCATTCGTATGAAATCTTACATACAATAAACACACAAATATATTATCTCTCCTTAATTAAAGATTTTTAACAATAAACACCACTAAACTACGTCAAACCTGTCATTATTGGTGTCGCAGTTTGACAACGAGTTTAGATAACAGGGTGAGTCGGATAAAGGACTCAGGCGCTTACTTTGCAGTTATGGCTCGTAGAGTCTTACCCTGATGCTGCTCCGTTTCAGGCCGAAACACGCGATGATGACGGCATTTCATAACAGCATACATACATGTCGTTATGTACTTTTATTTATAATAAATTTCTTTCTTTCTTTCTTTGTGCTCGCGGCAGGTTTAAAAGTAGAAGTAGATAGATTATTTTTATTTCACCGAAGCAATTGATTACTAACATGTACTTAATACGCACGTGACTGTAAAAAATACAAGTTCCTGATAACAAATTATTAGATTGATGTACCTTCTTCAACGGACCCGTGGCTAGTAAGCTGGTTAGTCGTGTAAAACTATCGCGAAGATGAGCGTAAAACTTATTTAACGATCGCTACCGCTTTAACTGCGACCACACCCTTACCCGCGCTGAGCGCCGTCGACGTCTTTTATACAGTTTCCAAGTCGCGAAATTTTTCTCCGTCGCGTTTAATTGCATCTCACCGTCGTTTCATTCAGACGAAATGTTTATAATTCCCGTGCGATTCATTTCTGCAACATCAAAAGCCCACGTTTCAACGCGATTTTCACTCTTATTCCTTAGCGAGTGAAGTCGCCGTCCATGGATTGAATGGCTGCCACTGACTCGTTTTAATCGTGTTAGTAAGATTTTTGGTTCTGAGACGGTCTCTTAGCTTATACGTTAATTTCAACTTATGAAAGTTCAGTGTTTTGACATCTTAAGCAGTGTTGAGTTGGGCCACACCCTTAGTTATACAAAATTCGTGCAGGTTTATTAATACGCAGTGACCCGCTCTCGCTTCTCTTGAGAAATTAAACGCTTGACGCTTACATAAAACACCCGAAACAATTGTGATTAGGTTTTATGGAGCATTTAAAAAATTATGTATTTTCTATTTAATTATTTAGATGTTATTTTCCTTAGATCTGTGAATTAGAAACATAGTCATATATAGCTTCAGAAAACCAATCAATGGTTTGTTTACTGTCCTCTGAACAGAATTGCCGCACTAACTGCCTGAAGTCTATATCCCCTGGCTGGCAAGTACTGCTCCTCCTTATATTTCAAAAATGTTTTCGACCTTCAGTAAATCCCATTGTGAGGTGGCCTAACGTTTAAGCAGTGTGGATCTATTGGCAGAGAGTGATACGCCTTTGAAATTATATCAATTTCTGATTAGATATTCAGTATTTGATTACATCGTAGGTGTTACGTGCATTTACATAACACATGTATACTAATAAATACAATTTGGAGTGTCTGTTTGTAATATTAAAATAACGGCTTTTTACTACATGCATATACATGCATGTATATACGGTACATATACCAAAATAACATTTTTTACAATTTTTGTCTGTCTGTCTGTTTGTTCCGGCTAATCTCTGAAACGGCTGGGCCGATTTTGACGGACTTTCACTGGCAGGTAGCTGATGTAATACGGAGTAACTTAGGCTACTTTTATTTCAACTAAATAACTTTTTTGTTAAATTCCACGCGGACGAAGTCGCCGGCACAGCTAGTGTTACATATAATTCGGACCCTAATATTTTCCTTTAAAAGTTCCAAGCTCCGTTATCGAAAGAAAATACGATAAAGCCATGACGGAATGTGGGGTAAATATGAAAAAAAACGCCTGATAAAAAAGAGTAGCTATAACGTTAATTATTGTTTCT
>PDGT01000082.1:975575-1007529 GCA_003671415.1 Megathymus violae | reverse complement strand
AAGAAGGTGAAGATATAAAGATATAATTAAATCTGTATAAGTTTAATATTTTCTTTCCGTCTAATCGCGATCTCCAGATCGGTTCGTTAGAATGAGAGCAACTCTGCAACTTACAGTCGATAAGTATAACCGATGGTATACTGCTGGTCAGAATAACACTCGACCGATCTTAATGAAAATCAGTATACAGTTAGAACACGAGATTGCCGAGATGATAGGCCATATAAAATATCAGTAAACTTAATTACGGTCTAATCACGGCAAACGGTATGATTTTTTTTAAATAAACATGTAGATATATATAAATTAATAGTCCAAACCGAACGAGGTCGGTGGGGGCCGCTAGTATTAGTATAGATTTGTACGTATGCCGTTGATGTGTAATTCCAGGGATGTATCACTCAATAAAGCTATATAAGGATAAGTAAGTATATATATAACCGGCCGTAAGGAAACAACGTAATGGCTTACGATTTGAAAAAACGCTCATGTCTACGGGAACTATAAGATTTCCATTCATAAAGTACCTAATAGTGCTTCGTTTAATATTGCAAAAATAATGTTTATTTATTAAAAATAGGCCTTCTAAATATCAATGGTAAAATATTTTTGAAATATTTCAGTCGTAATTACAGAAGAGCCAGTAAACGGCCGGCATACTGATTCCTTTGCTGACTGCGTACTGAGGCCATTGGTATCGGAAAAGGACAGAGATAGACGGTGAGCGCTTACCATCGGACGGCCGATCTGTTCGTTGGTCGGCTTTTACCACAAATAAACAGCTAGTTCTAAGTCAATCACATAACTTAAATATGTCAATCAAACATTCATTCATTAGTCAGTTCCACCAACGTCATTAGTTAAACCTTCAGTCGTTTAAAATATACCGTACATATGAAGAGAAGATATCATACGAGCAAATAAAAAGATCACTAAATTGCTCTTACATTTCTCCATAAGCCGAAGTTGCAAGATGAAAGCAATATCTGGCCATCATAAAGAAATAAAGTGGTCTCGCATGCCGAGGGGCGGCCTCCGGGAATTTCATAGCGCACTGTACACCGGGCGACAATACTGTAGCGGCGATGGGCCGGCGCGTGACTTGCGGGTACACCCGAACGATGTGTCCTACGTCGGGGAAAGGAGGTAGCGGTCAATGAGTTCTTTACAAAAAGAAAAAGGTTTATTATTTTTTATCGATTACCGAAGACAATGTAGCTGCAGTGTCTTTGTAGTTTCAGTTTAGTTAGCCATACAGCAAGTTTTAAATCTTTACACATGGTATATTGGCAGCTTATACCACATTATAAGAGTATATTAATGAATACGTATAATTCGATGATAAACAATATAAGCGTCACTGTCATGTTAGAATTTCTTCTGAGAATGAGACGGTTAACTATGGTTAACTACAGCGACTAATTCTGACGGTCATCTTTTCATTGACAGCCTTATGCAATTAAGTTTTTTCCTCAACTATCGTGTGGAAAAAATGGGGTTAATAACGTAAACAGTTGACTATTAAAAGCACAGTGAAAGGTAGCCGAATAAGTGAAGAAACTTAAAATCTTACACGATTACCATCAGATACCGATTCAGACGGATGCTCCACGAGCTGAGGACGTTGGATGGTAATTGGACTCAAGGATGAATATACTTAGATAACACTAATTACATAGAAAACTTTAGGTTTTCAATGATACGCTTTAGGTTGTGACTTGCGCCAGCGGTAGAGTATGACGCGCGGGTCGGCCAGTCGCGGAATGTAGCGTTTATGGCGACAAATGATGGCGGTTATTGCGATATTAAACGACGTTTGTCACACTCACATCCTTATTCTACATTTCGCTGCTGACTCTATATTCCAGGACAGTGAGCAAATAAAACGATGTTATGAATAATATTGAAAATTTTATGTTGATTATTTGTATGTCCACATCTCGGTCGTAACGGTATTAATACGTAAATCGCGAGTCTTTAATTGTCTGAATATTGTACTCTGGTCTCTGAGTATTTGCTGATTAATTTAAAATTATTTTATATTATTTTTGAACGTATTGGGGCGGCCTAGAATATTCCCCCAATTCCATGCTGGCAGAACAGGTCCTCGTAAGAGGCGACAGAAGCCAGCCTGCTCGGTGGTAGGGCTTCGCGTAAGGATTATAATATCAGTATTACTATTAACTCATTCACATCACTACTGGTATTATTATTTCTTCGCGAAGCCTGCCCACCTAGCTACCGCCCTCCTGCTCGAGTCAGCCGCCAAACGACTCGTCGTGTTCCGGCTGGGGGCTTGACAGCCAGTACCTTTTCTTTCTAACCTTTTTCTCATTTCCTGGACAACGCATCGGTGATAACTTTGGTCTTGCTGTTGTCCATGGGCGACGGTGACCACTTAGAATCAGGTGGCTCATCTGCTCGTTTGTCGGCTATTAACATGAAAAAATGTATCCTGGATGGGTTCGGTGAACCCTGTTATATATCTTTTAATTGAATGTAAAAAATTGCCATAAATCTCCACGTAACCCTTAAATGGTCATTTTGAGGGATCTACGTACGAAGAAGTATCACTGGCCAGAAAAGGTTCGGGATTTAGATTTTGAAGTCAATAGAATTACAAATTATAATTATTTATCCATATTAATAAACAAAATTGTAGTGTCTCTTTGTAATATTAAACTTTTTACTACATGAATATGAACGTATATACGGTACATATAACAAAATAACATTTTTTTAACAATTTTTGTCTCTCTGTCTGTCTGTTTGTTCTGGCTAATCTCTGAAACGGCGGGACCGATTTTGTCGGGACTTTCACTGGCAGGTAGCTGATGAAATAAGGAGTAACTTAGGCTACTTTTATTTCTACTAAACAACTTTTTTGTTCAATTCCACGCGGACGCAGTCGCGGGCACAGCTTTTATTTTATATAATAACTATCCCACTTCGGCCGCGTAAGTCTCCATATTGTTCCGGTCTAAAAGGAACTCTCGTAACTTCTTTATTTCCGCACCGAGCGGTTAAAGCTGCGCTGTTTGTCAATCAGTTGTGTTAGTTTTATTTTCAGTTTTCTTTCGTTATAATTTTCTAAGTCTAATCTCATTTGTCACACTCATTCCCCATAAACAATATCACCGCTCATACACACATATACACTTACATGCGCGCGTGCGCGCGAGCGCTCACACACACACACACAGTTACGCACACGTACCTACACTCAGACACACGCCATATTTGTACAGTACATAATATTTCAGTTATTCCTACGTATATCTAATTATATTTCAGCAAGTCAAACGTTCTTATGTTCAGTGTCCCATCAATCTTCCCGGGGTAGGGGACTGGTGACCTGTAACCCAGGTTTTCGTAAACCTACACCAGCTACCAGACTATCACTAGGTAAGACATCGATTATTTGTATCAACCCATGTGTAGATGTAACACTGTGAGTGTAAATAAATAAATTTTATTGTTACTACAAACGTAACTTTACTTGGTAATAATACCTTGTCGCGAACGCAACCTCCCGAGTCATTATTAAGCTAGCACAACAGTACACCGCTGTGTCCCACTGACGGCTCTGCACAAAGCAAATCAATCAACGCAACGATTTAACTACAGTTTAACCATCAACGTTAATTAGTTTTCCGATCGATTACGAACGAGTGACCCTCGCGTTCAATGGTGCGTATTGATATACAGATTGGTGTTTCAGCTTTGGTAGTACGTGACGGCTCTCCCTCGCGTCGTATTGGAAAGTACGATCCTTACGACACAAGTAGTAAATAATACATCAGAAACAATTTATGGCAGTTTTGATCAGCCTTTTTCAAAATTGTCATGTTTATTATATATATTTATTTAAACTTTTTCCGTGAATGATGTATCTTCTGATACAGACTTTATGAAATTCAGCGCAGTGATTTTTAAGATTATCGCGTACATATAGAGGAAAAGTTTTTGATACTGTGTAGTAATAGTTTTATATTAGATTTGAGTAAAATAAGTTTGCGTCGTTAAATTGTGCTGAATTTTGGGCGATGCGTTAATTACTTGCAATTTTTATTTATTATTATATTACTCCATTCGACGCGACTTTCTAATTGCGGAGTTTTAGGCTACTTTTTAATAAAAAATGTCTGGAATTCTCGATATTTTTTCATTAGTAATTCTAATATTAATATGTAATAAGCGTTCTCATATTTAAAACTTTTATTATTCATGTTAAAATCTTGAATTCACTAAACAACGAATACAAATTTTATGAACATTCCCAGCGAACATCGATTGTGTTGCCACACAAAGAAATCTTTCCGCTCAATAAGTTTTTACAGCAATCGGATTCAGATTTCCGATCTTTACAATCGAATTAGATGTGCGACTCGATTTTTATTATTTTGATACGTTCCGACGATAGCTGTCGATGAAAGGAATTATCTCGAGCGAGACGTATCATCTTTAATATATGATTTTGTGTTATGTAAATACCACAGTTTGAATTATGAATAAAGGATGATTGATAACCATTCATCAAGCTTCTGGTAATAGTTGATGTACCTACCACATCGCGTTGTACGAAAGATATAACATTAATATACGTAATTTAGAGTTTCTGAACGGAAACGAAGATGGGTTACCACTTGCTAGTTTTCTATAATTGTTAGCTCTACACTCGCAAGGAATCGCTTACATATTTGTTTTTTTAATATGTCACTTATTTATAAACATTACAATTGTGTACAAGCTTATGACATCAGCTTCTAAACGGTATCATTGTTGTAAATGTTTATTAAATAAATTAAAGCTAAGTAATGGAAGTCTAGAGAAAAATCATAAAAAAATTGTGTCAATACTTGGAATTAAATCCTAACGCACGGCTCGTTGCTTCATGGATCTTAACAACTTTATTCATTTTATCTTATCTTGTGAAAAACCATCCCACTCTTCTAACTTCTTCTCTTTACTTCTTCTGTGGACGTAGGCATTGGATTTATGGCTCGGACTCTTCTTTTCAGTGTATATCCACTTCGTCCAGAAACTTTTGAGCAATACGCGATGTATGACACCTGGCTTTATCGTGCATAGACAAGAATGTATCGCCAGTAACTCCGGCGTAGGGAACCGACCAGCCGTCAGGCGTCTTCCTCGGCCTCCCTTGGGCACGTTAACGAATCTGATTTGTCCCTATATAGAGGTACCAGCCCACAACATGCAAAAGTCGCCGCCGCCTATTTCAGTGAAACAGAACAGCGCAAATCACTCGCCGGGACACCTGTACACCCCGTCTCTCCTTTTACTGCCATGTAAATCATTCTACACTAATCATTCATGAGACCGTCTCCCATGTCCCGATAATCCAATTGGATGCCCTGGAGTGTACTGAAGGTACGCTTGCCGGTGGCCTCAATTTCGGGCCGGTAGCGTGCAGTTTTGGGGGGAGTTTGGCTGCTATTAAGCGTCTTCTGACTATTCACTCGCTGACCGCACCCCCACGAACAATTCTCAACTCCTGCTGCTCATCAACACCTGTTACATGTCTGTTCCTTGGCGGAGTGGAGACGTTAAAACGGTATTAAGTGCATTATTGGTGGCTGCCTCGCGGTCGCCGATCAAAAGCACTAGTCTCTTGATATCTTCTGTTTACCCCTGATACAGCGGACTGGCCCACATAAAGTCGGACAGCACCAGTTCGCTGACTAGGTCCTAGTTGCAACCGGTAACATTAATTTTTGCAGACGTCGTATACTTACATAGTTTCGTCCAAACAATGAATACAATTTCCAGAGATTTGCATAAGTCAGTTTCTGATGAGCGATTGATAAGGTATACCAATTGCCAGTTTTATTTAGGTAGTTTGCAGTACAATTCGTGGATACTGTCCAGGTCAATTTTCCTCTACCTGCATTTAAATTGCCTAAGTAAAATAGTACAGAGTTTGTTTTATTATAATAGTGACAGTTTAGAACTTATTTATGAAGCTTTTAATAGGCATATGGTTTTTATAAATCGATTACATTATTTTTAATGACTCATAAATGTTTGCGCCATTATTAAATGAGTCGATTTGGCTGCCCGCGAAAGTAAGTTACACTACATAATTATCTTTATTGCACACCTTCCACAGATTCAAATCGTCTGCCACTAGATAGATATCTTACGGCAAATATACTATTTAATCTTTCCCTTGTAGTATTCGCATATGAGAACGTTCGAGCACTTCGTATTATTAGGACTGTAAACGTCTATCTCCGTCCTTCTCGAGTGTGAGTCGTTAATGTAATCGCGTCTCGCTCGCGCACGAATGCGATACCATTTATATTTGGAGTGGCACTCGTGAGGTACGTTTACCCCTCTCGCTCTCACAGGAAGGTGATCTTCCCTCTCGTGTCCACTCGAGGGCAGCGTGGGAGGATGCAACCAGAGATTTCATTGTATAAAATAGTCGTTAAGCGTACCTGTGCTCAATGGGAACCGGTTTGAGAGGGTTAGGATCGCTTTTGATAAAGTTTTGCACGTTTTCACTGAATCCGTATTTAGCAAGGCTCAATTGGATATATTCCGGATGAATATTCGATTGGTCTTTTTCTATGAAATCGCTAATTAAACTGAAAACGCACAAGTAAGTGAAATGTTTATGCAGTAAACGGACGGAAATCCAGAATTACGAGCGCGGCTAGTTATTGCATTGCGCTTAAATAGTTTTTAAAATTGTAAAAGACTCATTCGAAGTAAATCAACCCTTCGTTAAATTAATAGGTTTCACATATGCCATTCGGCGCCTGTATTGACGAAGTCTTAAAAGCTGCTCGCAATTGATCGATACTTTTAAATAAAGCTGCAATGAAAAAAGATAATTTAGGTTATCATTAAAAAAAGAATTCAAAAGAAAACACTCAACCTTTCGCCGACAACCAATGTATTGAATTACTTAGAACTCGTAATAATGAGCACTTCGCTTTATAACAACTTGTTCGCGTAAAAATCTCTGCTATAGAATAACCTTCCTACTGACCGGCGTTGATACTTAAAACTCGATGGCTTTCCTTGTTAAGCGGGCGAGACTAAACACGCGGCATCTTCTACCGTTTACCATTCAAAATTTATCTCTATTACAATCACTCTAAGATGGATAATAGCATCGGGGACTAGGATGATCTTTTGCAGATACGTCACTTATTTCAATGTGGACTTAAAGTGAAAGTGATAGGGCTGGATATAGTTTGCGAGGGCTCGTCTATTTGTCGAAGAGCTCTTCAGTGCATTCCAATTTCGGGTAAGGTTAATGGTTCAATAATCGAGGTAGCCGAGAGGCCGGGGAGTCAGGGGGCCGAGGGGCGACGGGTGTGTGTTTGATATGTTCGGTGTTACTCGCAGATAACTTCGGTGGTGCTGACTGGATGGGGTATCGTTACCTTTTACCGTTACCGCGGTCATATTTATTGTACTAACCAGTTGTGTGCTTATACGAACTATACTTATTTTTTTGCCGTTATCAAAAACTGAGTGTTATGTTTCTATCAAATATTCGCAGTTCCTCACGAGGTCGTCTACATTTAAAGTTGATGATTGCCATAATAATTTCGTCGTAATTGTATCAGAGTTGCTTGGCATAATTAACTATTCCACGTTTAGTTGTAATTATACTTCATGCAAAATATAAAAAAATAATATTTATCTTTATAAATAAAACATAGTTTCTATCTGTATGTATGCGATAATTAAAATAAAACGTTTGACCAATAGGAACTGTGAAATAAAAATGATAATGTGGGAGTCTTCAAGAGGAGAGTGAATAGGCTATTCATAAGTTAGTGCGTTCCACATCTTAGACTCCATCACCACTTTCCATCAGGTGGGATTGTTGTCAAGCATTAACTTATTTTATGTAAAAAAAACTCACAAGGATTGTTTACGGATATGGATAAATACGAAAACTTTGTAAATAAGTTTTAGGTGCACTTGATATATTTTAACTTAAGCATCGCATTTCCGAAGGATACATGTTTATAAACAGGAACCTTCCAAAGATAGACACACTCGCGACGGGTCGCGGCGTGCGCCCACCCCGCCTGTTTCACGGGCGCTACTTCTGTTATATTTCCCTTTTTCCGCGAGTGTAACCGATACACGGGCCGATTTGATTCGCGCCGCGTAACGCGACACCGGCGCGCGGGACTCCGCCGCGCGGCTTCTTAAGTTTTTATTAAATTTCGAGTCGCGAAGAGTTTTTCTCAGTTTGATTAAACTCGGTTTCGTGTTGCCGTTACATGTGGGGTGGGTCGGTGATTGCGCCGCTCGTAAACAATACGTTTAGGGCATTCTGATTCGCAGCCCTCGTGGAGTTGTATTTTTTGTTCGAGTAGCTTCGGAGATGAAACGGTAAACTCGCTAGCTGCGTCTTCAGTATTGCGACTGAAATACGTTATAATATTTTATAGTTATATTTAGAGGGTACGTCCATCGTGAGTACCGTCGCGGACAGCTGCATGTTACACAGCCCCGCCTTCGACAGTCAGAGTCAAACGCGCTAGGATTTTTTTATCAGCGTGCACCGCGGGCTGGGGGTGTTGGATGGAAGGAGCTCATTGCAATTGTATTTACACTGTTGATTTCATCACCTCATAACATAAAACAATGTATGTATGTATTTGTCTGTCTGAAACTGCTGCGCGGATGCTCATACAATACAGTTTTAGCAATGCATATAGATAGTGTTTCAACAGGAATTTTTAAACGTATTTGAGAAATATAAAAAATAAAAAATAAGTCTCGATAAAACCGAGCTACAGTTGTTTTGGATGCAATTACTACTTTCTTACGTAAAGATTATTTCAGGAAGCGAAACCACAGCAGGTTCCTAGGGATAAACCTGATCGAGTAGTCACCGACTTACCATGAAAGCTCGCAACATTAGTTTAATCTTTTAGCTCAGTTTATATTGATCCCGCTTGGTGAGCATCCGAGGTGTCGCAGATTTGATAGAAAATATTTTGATTGTTTACAATGTGGAATCCCAGTCAGGAGATGCGTTTTTTTACTATGTCTTAATAAACCTATCACAGGTCGCCGTGAATCTTCAATGAGTAAGGATTGGTAGCGATATATACAACTAAGATGATCCACCTCAGTGCCCAACAGGAGCAGTAGTGCTTGACGATCTCCTGGTGGTTGCTACCTCCTTATCAATAAAAAGCAGTTGATAAATTAAGAGCTTGTATCGTTCTAACTTGTGTTTATTGTAAGTATCTGGTAATGTCCGCTGGTGATACCTAAATTCCTTATTATCTTTGGGGTATCTGTGATTTAGAGAGCACTTGGGAAGCCACATTTGTTATGTTTATGCATTAATTGGTCAACAAACAGGAAATGGCAAAAATTTCTAATGGATCTGTCGGTATACAGAAATTGCGGTGTTTCATTATTTACATCCATTTAAAACGGTATACTACGAGCACAGTTAACCGCACATTACTAATAAAAAAAAACAAGTAAAGTAACTATTGGACAGTATGACGACACTTAGCCGTACCCGCTGAGCGAGCGGTCCCAGCTTCGATCTCGGGCGGGGCAAGTACTTATGTGACAGGTAATCGTTTGTTCTCGGGTCATGGACGTTTGTGATGATAGGTCGTGTAAGACCGTGCCGTCCGCGACACAGGCCCAGTGCGGGGTGTGAGTGTGTTGCCGTTTACTTTATTTAATAACTAATACTTGAAGATTGAAACTACTTAAATGTAATGCATTAAATAAATAACAAACAACCTACAGTTATTAATTTACATAACTCCTATCGGATATTCGGCGATAATAGGTTTGTGAAAATACCATGGCGAGTTAATTTAATATTAGCTGTTAAACCAATAATAATGTTTTAGACAATATGATAACTTCAGAGACAAGTGGCCGCTAATACCTCCACCGATCTACATCGGAGCACCCTGAAGATACACTGTGGACCTCTTCAGTTACGAGAAAATTCCCCGGAAGTGGGCTAAAGAGTTCAAGAACATGTTCCGTTATGACATTATTGTTAACTTGTGCCCATAATTAACAATTCCAATATTTTCCTTGTATCATCTATAATCTATGAAATTATTTGTTAGTTAATTACGCTGGGGTGAGCAGGAAGGGTCAGCTCTATAACAACCCCTAGCGGGAACGTATCCCGCGCCCCCCGCCCGGTCCTCACTGGCAAATCATGATTCAAATTATCTACACAATGACATTCTAAACAAGCGATACACGACGCAGTACGGAACTTACCGAGGCTTAACATCGACATGTGACTGTTAAGGGAACAGACTAGACTATGAAATAAAACTTATTCGAACTTATTTCAAAATGTTGTCTTTGAAAAGTTTCAAAAACAATCATAGAACACACACTCGCAACCCCGCGCTAAACTTTCATGTTTAGTACGTGATATGGACACACACAAATGGCAAATAGATTCGAAACCAACCCGAGAATAAACATTTCTCTGTGACGGAAAGTACAGGAATTGAATCTGAGACGTCTGCTCGTCAGTCAGAATCACACTCAATTTTGTCATACAGTTTATACTTCCAGTAGTTTTATTAGGCAAGAAAATGACCTATTTTCGTATATTTCATTATGATAGATGATGTGATTATTGACCATAAGCCATTTAAATACATTAAATCACATTAATTAATTAAATTTCAATGCATCTAGTTCGTACACACAAACACGCGACAGATCTTCTTTTACTTCGTTACATGCATTTCTTATATAATACATCCTGTAAATGAGAGTTCCGTGCAGGATTTGAATCCAAAACTTCGTAACAAACCACTAGACTATCGGAGCTCAGCTGAGTACAATCGTGTGCTCAACTGTAAAGAATCGTGTTTATTAAAAACAAACTTATTAAGGATGGCACAGATACTGTTAGGAAGAGTACAGTTCAGTCGACTGTACACTCGCGCACAATGGCCGCACGAGTATTGACCGCGGTACGAGACCCCATATTAAGTACACTCGCGTAATTTAATTTACTGCAACTGTCACGTAGGGTTGGCAACACCTAGTAATTTATTTTAATTTTAAAACTGCTTCCTCTATGTACGTATATTTATTTCCCTTGATTAAATTCCCAATATTGTAAAATTAGCTTAAATTCTGTCTACGTTTGTAGTTAATATCTACTCCTTAAACTTCCTTTTTCATAATATAGTTTACTGTATATTCAAAAAAATATGTTATGTTTAAATTCATATTTACTTTCAACCTGAAAAACTTCATACTCGGACAGATAGAAGGGTCCATAAAAATGGAACGTTATAAAAACGTAACACCGCATTATTATAATAAGTATTTGTGTCAGATTGTACGTTACTTTCGACTGTAGTAAGAATTTCTATATTGTAAGCTCAAACATAATAATATGTATATATTTACAACTAGCAAACTGCCCTCGGTTCGCTTCGGAAAAACTACGCCTTATGCTAAGAAATAGCACCAAATTTTTTATTTATTTATAACTTTTTTTATTTATAGACGGATTGAGAAGAAACTAACTTTAAATATTAAGTGACGCTCACTACTATACATTAATGAAAACCAAAACGAAATCGGTTAACAACATACAAAAACAACACAACACAGGCAAACAGACAAAAATTCTAACAACTATTGTTTCGGGTTCTATTGCGTTAATAAAGGCCGCTAATAATATTTTTTCTCATATATCCTTCATGTACAGAAATCGATCAGTTAGAATTCTATTACATGTATAGATAAGGTATGGATAGGTCTAATACAACTCATTAATATCTTCACACGCACTCACACTCACGCTCGTGTGGTACTTAATATAGTGACTGACAAAAATACTTTACCAACAAATTTATCCCCCTTCATTGAAGTAACGTTCCGAGTAATGTGCATTATTAGTATTATAATTATAGAATTTCAGTAACGTTACGTAAATCTAATTGTTTCAATACTTACTTCAACAAGAAAACGGTCATTTGAAGGCACCATCCTCTTTAGTTAAACAGATCACGTCGGTAGGTACATCTGTTATTTTATTATATGATATTTCCTGATGGCCTGTTTTTCAATTTTAAAATACAACAGACAGCGAGATCAAGTGTCACCCACACCGCCCCAATAAATTAACAAGTATATCAAATAAATTTTGATTAATGGCAGCCCTGCCGGTAAGCCGTATGATTGCATTGCAATAGAATACTAATTCCTCAATCGAATGTACAGCCCCGAACACGCCCCCGGCGCTCTCGAACGGACTCTATCGTTAAACTATAGAGTTTAAATTCCCCTAATCGATTTAATAATAGAAGCGCCAAACAATTGGTTTTATTGTTACCACCCGCCGATTCAAAGTTTCTGGCTCCGAGGCCAACTTTAAAGTTTTATGGCGGCGTAACGTGGACCTTAGCGCCGCGGGCTAGGGTCGGGTTCAGCTCGGCGGCGGAGGCAGTGAATAGGTGTCGTAAACAATGTGCGCGGTGCCGGCGGGGTGGTATTGTCAGTATTGCTAATCACTTGAGCGGGCCGAGGACGCGGGGGTTAATTCGGAAATATTCGGGTTTTATTAATATCGCCCCCGCGCCGCGCGTCACTCCCTGACTTTTAATAGGTTTGATATTTGAAAGCGGTATTACGAAATACTTTGTGTTCCGCGGAAATTAATTCGGCGGAAATATTTATTTATTTGCATTCGATCACTGTGGAGTTGTCACTGCAGAGTGATAACGTCATTAACGGATTATTATAAGTGGAGAGGTGATGAACATTTGAGAAAAGTTTTTTAGGAAATTTGAAATTATACTTGATCAATACTGGAGACCCAAAAGAGGGTTTAAAACCTACAAACATGCCATAGATCTATGCGGAATTATTAATTTTTTTCTACTCAGTGTTCGATCAACAAAGGTTTTTCCCGTCACTCGCTGCCGGCTAACGGTATAAAAAACAAAATTATATATACCTACTAAAAATCGAAACAGCACAATGAACTCCAGATCACTCTTTCTCTTTCTCTCTTGTCTCTTTGACGTGCTCGCAGGGATCGGCTTCGTGGAAAAAAAAAACCATTTTCTACAGTAATCTACTAAAATATACCATTTTCTTATGTTTGGGATTCGCGGTCTCTAGGTGGTAATTCAGTGGACGTCCAAGTTGGGAATACAGTGATCATACATTGAAAATGTCTAAATATACATACGTACACGGTCACTCGGTATGTTATAGTGTTAACAATAACAACGTAGTGAACAATAAGTTTTCTAATTTTAAAATTTTATATTGTTACTACGTTATAGTATATGTCGAATAGTTAGATTATTTTTAAGATTTTTTCTTTTATCTGTAACAAAGAATGTATCTATAACTGGTTTTTGTCAATTATGGTGGTATGAGAAAGAGAAAAAGAAGAGGAATGACGTTACGTTGAAGAGTGCATATTTTAAAGAAGAAATTAAAAGATTTTGAGTATCAAACTTCGAATTTGTGGTTATATCCCTCCATTTATATATAGTTTCTTATCTATTGAAACAAGTAACCAATTATACCCAAGGGGTGGAGCGGAGCGAATTGGCTTTTTCCACATTTAAAAAGTTCTGTACATGTATGATTTGACAAATGCATCCAATATGTTTACAATCAAACTGTAGTAGTAACGAGGATGTAATTCATCCCGCACTTCGATTTAAATATTATGAGTTATTCGATTTATATAGTACGAGTGAGTTAAACGCTCGTGTCCAACACTTGCGCCGCCCGTTTCTCGCTGGCTCCATACCAAGTAACTTGTCCTGTCGGCGTACACAGTAATGAATAGTATACAGCGCCGTACACTGCGTGTTGTGCACTATGAATACTAACGGCGCGTCGGGCGCAGGCGGCGATACATCATGCATTGTCCCTATTATGAGATCTCGCCGCTTCGCAACCAGGACACGCCGCTGGCGTGGGACCAAGCGATACGCGCCGGACGGGTTTCGGCAACGCTATTGTTTCACAACACATATTACGCTATGGTTACATAATTATCGGCTGGAAAGCGCTATGTTCGATACTATGCTACCCGATGTCATCATTATAACGCATACTTGTCCCACTGCTAGGCTCGGATTTAGTCTGTCACAATGAGAAGGGTCAAGCCGCGATGCTAGCTATGTGCTAGCGAATTGGTAAACCTCACACACCTTGGAGAATTTTATGGAGATCTCTCCGGGATGCAAGTTTCGTTACAATGTAAAGCGAGTGGCGATTAATTTGTAATAATCATATAATTTGAAAAGTTCACGATTCGAACTCGTTTTTGGCGTGCGGGGGACCGGCGTTCACACCATTGGGCTACACCACTATTTTATAATATCAATGCTTTCCACTTGTCGTGGGCGCGGCTATCACTTGTAAAGGTAGGTAAGCACCACGTTTCCCGTAACGACGCGAGATTGGGATGGTTGTGATGGTCGACCTATCGGCCCGTGCCAACAAACGGCAAAATAATTTTTCAAATAGATGCAGTGGTTTCGAAGATTACATACCGCATATACACGAACTCTCAAAATTCGCAATCTCCCTTGATTATATATATGTATACTAATAAATAAAATTGGAGTGTCTGTTTGTAATATTAAAATAACCGCTTTTTACTACATGCATATGAACGTATATACGGTACATATACCAAAATAAATTGTTTAACGATTTCTATCTGTCTGTCTGTCTCTCTGTTTGTTCCGGCTAATCTCTGAAACGGCTGGACCGATTTTGACGGGACTTTCACTGGCAGGTAGCTGATGTAATAAGGAGTAACTTAGGGTACTTTTATTTCTACTAAATAACTTTTTTTTTAATTCCACGCGCACGAAGTCGCGGGCACCGCTAGTTATTAATAAAGATTATTGATGCTTTTATCTGTAATTCGCTGTGTTGATGCCACTTCTGAACTTCAGTACATAACACAGTCTTGCGTTGATCCGAAATTATTCAAGTATATCACAGAATAAAATACAGCAAGTGTTCGTGTAATATAAAGCCGTTGATTCATTTTTCTGGTTCAGTGTTCGATTCTTTTATGTGTGAAATTTAGATGCCGATTTTTACTGTAATTTAAAGACCTTTTCCAGAAGATACTTATACTGTGGTACATTATAAATATTAAAGAAGATGCCCGTGTTCGGTGAAGCCGGTAAAGTAAGGGTAATTTATAAAAAACTGACAAATTTTCACATTAACTTCACCCCGAGCTGGAGAAGTGTAATAAATAAAAACAAAAGCGATTCTAGCAACAAACGGGGCAATATAAAAACTCTTAATTACTTTATTATAACTGAATGAGCTTCGCCTAATTAGTGGCCGGCTAGGGCGGCCGGCCAGGGCGGGCGACCAGGCCGGCGCGAGGGGAAAAGTTATACTTTTACCGTTTTGTTTGTTTTTCAAGCAGTTAATTATTTTTAAACGTTTTGCTCGTGACTGTACGCAAACGGTATAAAAGGTCCGCCATTTTGGAATGGTTCAACATTTCATGTTTTGCGAATATATATGTTTTGATGCAATAGAAATTGGCCAACGAGAATGCTATTCATTTATCTCCCGTGTTATCAGTCGCAAATAAAATTGCAGTCTTCATGTAATCTCATTAGTATAATGAACCAGAAATTGAATTTATTTGGTTAAATGATTTTATTATTATTTTATATTTTAATCATAACCAAACACACTAATTAACGCTTTATTAGCAAATCGATTCCGTCGTCTGTCTTATCGAACTTTCCGGTAAAAAACCAGCACCAGTTATGGCCGCGTTAATGACGTCACTGGTACGTCACCACATACCTGCAATATTTGCTAGATAAGACAGATGTATGCAGTCTGCACTGAAATGGTACGCCGTGACCACAGGTGACCAACAGGTCTTCACGTTTGTAGCTTATTTAAATATAATTAATACCTATTGTAGGGCGGTTGCAAATGTTTGCTTCTTTCAAATTAATAAAATAGTATAATATGGGTAGGTATAGGGAAAAATTTATAAAAACAAGTTATTGTTGAAATGTGGACTAAAGTATTGAATTAGTTCACCGCAGCGACATCTATATTGTGACATTTAAACTAGTAATTTGAACACAATACATATAACAGGATCCATGCATGTTTGGTTAGTTAATGTATAACAACTTGTTCGCAGTGCCCAAGGTACCTAGACAAATGTATCGTTTTATTTAACAGTTCGAAAACTTATACCATCATCACAACCCACGACTGTTCCACTGCTGGGCTCTCGTCTCCTCTGACAATGAAGAGTGGGTGACCGCCGCCACGCTGGCTAAATGTGAGTTGGCAGATTTCACACACCTTCGACAATATTATGGAGAATTCTCTGATAAACTGATCCTTCATAATAATAATAAATAATAAAATCAATTTATTGTCTTTATAAATCCTTAAACAATTGGTACGTTTTTATCTACTTGGCAATATGGGGTGACTCAGCTTGTGCTACCGGGGAGCTGCGGCCCCGTGGAGCGCTGGTTTTCAGTCAGTCCCTCCTGCCTAAGCTGATATGCGGGAGTTTTGACATTTGATCCCCTGATCACCAGCTGGCATACAGTCATTGGTTCATTATATAAAAACTATGTAGTAAATAACGATAAAAATTAATAATTAAAAATAATAATAATATTCATCGAGCAACTGATAATTAGTTTCTCATATTACGACGTACATCATTTGAAAAATTACAGGTGCGCCCAGAATTTGACCTCGAGTCTGGTAGAGACCGATTACCTAATCACTAACCTACTACTGCTAGTCACGTCACGTCACGTCACGGTACAAACTGTATATTCGACTAGTTTAAGTGACTTCACTTATCTCATCCTGGGTGAGCTCGTAACTTGCTTTGTTGGTCAATTAAAACCGTATTTAACCCCATTAACGGGACATTTTCCGCGCGGACAATACATTGCGGCGTTAACTCGGAACAAAAAGCGGATGCCACTTGCAGCGGAATAAATCATCGTGTAACACGGTCGCGGCGACGGAATGATTGAGCGGTGCTCGGCGACCATTGATGGGTTTGTTTTATACGCAACATAAAGCTCAACGCGCGTATGCGACGGCCGTATCGTAGTGTATTGCAAAACGTAATGTTAAATCGAATAGAAAAATTAAAACCAATCATTAAATCCAAACATCAAACTAAAGTCCTAATTTAAATTTTTATCTTTAATTACAAAGTCTCACTTTTCATCAAATTCAAAGAATATTTGCTTCATCTACTTAATGTACTAATGTGTAATGTATAATGATAATACAATTATACAAAAGTATATTTCGGACGGGAGTCAAATTTTTGAGACTCTTTTGATACCAAGAGTCGATATTCGAATAGATGGGCCACAGATGAGGAAGCGGTTACTGCGCCCATGCACGTCCGTAAAACTTAAAACATCTCCGACACGTTGCCGGCCAAGATGAAAACGGAAAATTGGCTCTAGAACACTGCGACCGAAACACATAAAAATATTTCACAGTTAATTCTAAAAGGACGATGGTGGCTAGTCTAGGAGGTGTAAAATCTTATCACCACGCACGGGTACCGTAAAGAATAAATTGGGTGGTACAGAGATCAGCGACATCCAATGGAAGCGACCGTTTACCATGGGTTCATCCGTTGTTCAGCAGAATGCACCATGAGCTGGCATTATGTAAGAGCTCCACCTTCGTTGTTGAATGAGTTGTTCTATTTTTGATTCCCGGATATTCTTGTCATTTAGATGACAGGTAAATATTAGTCCTCCGGTTTTGATGTAATGTCTTGTGTATCTGATCTCACGTAGTATCAGGAATAATAATGTGAGTTAGTGAATACTTACTTTGGCCTAAGAAACATATGTGCTTAGCAGTCGACGTATAAATTTTTTTGGATTCGTACATAAGATAAGGTTATGCCGTCCCCTATTTAAAACCATTTATGTACATTTATTAAGAAACTTTGTTTGTTAAAAAAGTGTAATTATAAATTTGTGACTTCTTGCATGCCCAGAAATTTAAATAAACTGCTGGCATTTATATTAAAAATAAATTTGCTGAACGAACACAAAACTATTTTTAATAAAAATTGAGTACAAGGGACTAAAAATACATATCCTTTTGTACTTATGTATTTGTATTTGTAAAGTAATGTTGAACGTTCAATGTTCATTTCTACTGCTTGTATCAATACGAACCTCGGTTTGTCTTAAAGAGGTCGCTTTTAGCTTATTGTTTACGTCGCAATTATACTTATTTCTTAAAACGTCGTTTTCCGTATTAGTAAACATTTACATTTTACCGTTTGCATTGTACTTTGATATCAATAAGATGTATTAAGTTTGTTGCCACCGCTGAACCGGTCGAATGTAGGGTCATATGTTTTACGCCCGGTCGGCTGAATTGATAAATAGTACAATTGATAAATAGTATATATATTTGAAAAATGTGAATATTTACAATACGTTGCTCTACGCTGCGTCGCGCCACAATGCGCGCATATCTTTATAACACTGAATTCAATTTATCTGAAGCACTTGATGAATGCAAACGATATTTATCGGTAAAACTACCAAATGTTAAAATGTTTTCTGACTTTATTACGTTCATTCGCAATCGAGTCACGTGTACAGACGTACAGACGAATATTTTATTCGATTCGAACATCGAAACAGTTCGTTTGCGAATATTGAAATTATACGAGTTTTACAGAGCATAGTTTCTGCAGCAACTATTTCAATTTATCTGCAACTAACTTTATACTGTTACTGTTTACGTTTTGTGTCAATAACCGACCAACAAGGACACGCGGCCGTAAGTGATCACCGTCGTCCGTGGTCAACTAGAACACCATGACGTTGCTGACGCGTTGCCGACCGAGACGGGAGTGGCAAATTGCGTTACCGGTGACCTTGGGGAATGTTTGTTAAAATTATAAATAATGTAATAAATGTCATATAGCCCCCCACCTAACTTTAATCTTTAATGAGTGTGTTGACTGAAGTCCTTTTCCGGATCTAATTAAATATACCAATTTTTATTACCTTACAAGTTTATTTTGCCTATTTTCATAGTTTTATGTCTTACGGTTTCCTAATGTGGGGTAAACCAGCGGACATTGATACAGAAAAGAGCAATTAGAGCTATATACAGATTAAAGTCGCGTGAGTCATTAAGAGAAAAATTTAAAGAAATAGGTGTACTCACTGAAGCCTGTCAATATATTTATATAAGTATGTACAAGCAGAAAAGTGATACACATAATCATGAAACAATAAATAGGCATAATTTGTTACATGTTCATATCGTCTTCAAAATGTTCAGTGTTGTTTTAGGGGGCTTGGAGATCGTTTTTACAATAAGGTTTCTACAATAGTATACATGAATATATTAATGACAAGGACGCCTGGAAATAATAGCGTCGCGACCAGTTCCGCACAGGTCTAAACTTTTGTAATTACCATGTGTTGTTTAAAAGTTGTGCTGAGGAGTTTCTTTCGCCGTTTCTTCTGCTCAATGTAGAATCACGTTTTCGATACGATAGCAGTAGCAAAAATTACGTGCATAAGTGTACCAACAAAATACCTAAATGATCACCTAAATGATTTTGAATATGATATTAGATATAGTTGATTCTAAAAGAGGGTGGTAGCTAGCCAGACGGATAAATATTACCAACAGGTGAGTAGCGGGTCAAACTCTGCGGTTTATATCCTAGCAACCTTCAACTAGAGAGTCTTGGCGTGGTATTTAATCCGCTGTTCAGGGCACTACGAGCAGAGGAGGTGCACTTGGAACCAAGGATGGATGCAACTTCTTACACACCAAACTATTATAGCGAGATGCCTCTTAAGTACAATAACACAACAAAATATCAAATACTGTCTCGTTATTAATCACTAGATAATTTGACTAACAGCTAATAAATACTCCTTTGTCAAAAAATTTACTCTACACGTTAGCAGTTCCAAACATCTATTGTGTTCATGAAACTTCAATAATAACACACAATATTAAAATTACCAGCATTATAAACACCCCTGATGCCCGCGCACAGTCTCCACTGTGTAAATATAATATTAAATAAACAACGGTACAATGAGCCACAAAATTCATATAGCATCATTTACAAGCAGATGTCAGACTCAATGGTTTTCACGGGCGAATGAAAACGTAGCCCCGTCTCGCTCGCACGCGTAATGACATTCAAAATGGCCAGTATTTCTTTTATTCTTTTATTGTAATTTATTTAATGAATAGTTTGTTTGTATTGCAGGAGGATGTCGTAGTTCAGTTTTACAGTTTGTGCGTGTGTGCGTGGGTGTAGTTTTTTGCTTGTGTCGAAAGAATTCGAGAGGTGTGTTTTTCTTTCTTTTGTTGTTAATTTCAAAAGAATCTTTGTGGTATTGAATTGGTTCACTTATTCACTGTCTGCTTGTTGTTCCTTATATCGAGACCAATTGTTAGTAGTTTTGATTTCATCTTAATCATTATAATCTTTGGGTACTTGGACGCTGTGAAGGTTCTGTTTCTTTTATATTACCTTTTATGAGTTTGAATTACACTTGAACATATAAAAGGTTTATTTCAATCCGCTGACCTTCGATGGTTTTTGCCTTCATCATAAATATCAGATTCGAGAAGGGATCAAAATGATTATTATGTCCATTAAGATATATATTTTTGTATTTGTTTTCGCTATTAGTTGAATTATTATTTCCTTGATTGCGCCTTTTGAGTGTACTATGTTTGATTTTATTACAATTGAAAAACTGTGTAGACAAACGAAGGTTGCAGACAAAGTCAGCATAGTTGGCAATAGATAAAATCATTCGGATAACCATGATGGTCCTTCACATCTTGGAAAAAGATTTTAAGGTACAGCAGAAAACATCACTAGAGCCAGGGTGGGGAGTTCAAGATAATTTATAATCAAAAGGGTTTATAAAGTGTAATCGTTTCACACATCTAAAGTGAAGTGATCCTTTAGTTAGTTTTATAACATTTGATAATTATACAGAGGATCGAGACTGTTGCAAGACAATGAGTGTGAAATAAGTAGCAATGTTGTGAATTGTTAATATAATATATTTGAATAATTAATAGTACCTACTTTATTTAAATGCATTAATAACTATGCAATTCTACTCTGTTGTCTACATCTTGCTAATATGCATTCTGTTGTGTATACATTACATTATACGATATAGATTTTAATTAAGAAGGTTTACTTTCACATTTATTATGATCTCCCCTAAATCCCTCAAATAAATAATCGATATTACAAGGTTAACAAATAAATCTCCATGCCAATCGCTCAACATAACCGACAGGATTCACACGCTGAAAATATGGTTAAACACATTAATATTGGGCGCGCAGTCACCCGCTAAACCGGTGCCGATCGCTCGCGACTTAACCTCACTAATACGGTTTGGCGCAATTCAATAAACAAGTATAAAACTACTCATACGATCAAACTGTAATCGAATTCATTTAAACGGTGCGCTGCGGGGGCTCGCTAGATCCCTCCCCGATCCCCTCGACTTTAAAAAAAACAATAACATCGACCATTAAATTCGCACACGCCACTGAAACCGAGCGCTTTCTAATTGCTCGGCGCACAATGACTTGTTCGCGCGACAGTACTCGGTGCACAGCGCTCAACTCGGCGCTCTGTCGGCCCTCGACTGTGCCTGTTTCAGCCACATAGACGCATTGTTACGATTGTTCGCCAGAAAATGGCTGTTACGTCAACTTTAACTCGACGCTTTGTGTTGTCGCTTTGTCTTACCGATTGTACAAATGTCGACGTCGCTCCGCGCGGGACTACTTCTCTCGTTGTGATCTGATTCACATCGTGAATGTGACGCGGCGAGAACTCCAGCGCCGTGACTGCGTCGGTAGATGGACAGTGAAAGAGAGAGAATCGTTGTGCAATGCTACAGATCGATTCACTGGTGACACACTGGTTCTGTATATTATTTGAATCCGTTAATCATATAAGAATTGTGTAATATTTAATAATAAATAAATAAATAAACGGATACACACTCACATCCCCGTACTAGGATTCCCTAGTGTTGCGGGTGGCGAGGACATACACAGGTATGACACCCATGACCCGAGAACAAACATTTATCTGTCACATAAATGTCTGCCCCGGCCGGGAATCGAACCCGGGACCCCTCGCTCGGCAGGCAGGATCACTACCAACTGGACTATGGGGTCGTAATTAATCCAGTAGATAATTTGTTACATTACACCTAACTTAACTTAACAGGTTACTTTAACTATAGTTAGTAATTAGTACCCAACTTCAAAATAAATCTTAAATGTCCATGCGCCCATACCCCTCACTCTGGAATTCATTCGTGTTAACATGGCATGACAATACACTAATGTGTCATCAAAAACACTCATGGCCCGTGAACAAATATTTGATAATCTGTGCTTATTAGCAATAACATTTGTGTACAATAAACAGTATTCATATCGTAATGTCACTTGGATGTTTGTCGCGGTCGGTCGGAAGTCGAACATGGTACCCCTCGTTCGGCAACGTTGCTACCACCGGGCTGTAGGATCGTTAAAATGACATTATAATTGTCAAGTGTAACCAAAAATTCCCAACTATACCGGCAGTTTTCCCGTCGACATATTAATGGTTCAAGTTGCATGATTACTAATATATACCCAACTGTCTATGGGAAAATCTTGTGATTCGCTTTTTTTAGCTACTAAATTTTTGAATTCCATAAATAGGAAAAAAATAGTTCACTCAATGTGAGATATTAAGATTAAATTTAAATTGAAAAACAATATATTGAAATCCAATTTAAGTATTTGTATTAAAGCTAAAGTCAGTGAATGAGCTTACGAATCACGTGATGGTGAATGGTCATCCACGTATGTAACACCAGGGCTGGCAGCGACACGTTGACAACTGTTGTGTAGGAAACTTCTTGTTTATTAGTTCAAAATTCAAAATTTCAAAACCATTTAATCATGTAGGTATTCTGTAAATACACTAATTCACGTAATTTTTTGCTTTTATTGCCGTTCCGAAAAAGTGCTTTAATATTAAGGGAAAGAAACATCGAAAGAAACTCCTCAGCACATCTTTTAATGCGTCGGTTAAAAGCTCCAAAGGGCAACTCCCGTATCAACTTTGTAACCTTATTGTAAAAACGAACTCAAGCCCCATAAAAAAACGCTGAATTTATTTGTAGACGATATGAAGATGTAACCAAATTATGCCAATTTCTTGTTTCATGGTTGTGTGTATCACTTTTCTGCTTGTAAATATATTTTTTTAAATAAATACTAAATAACTATAAATTTATTGACTGACTAAGGTGAGTACACCTATTTTTTTTTATTTTTCCCTTAACGACTGACGTGACTCGTAGTGCCATAGGCCTGGTCCGTTCAGCACAGCAAACCACGAACAGGGAAGATTGATGCGCATTCAAGGAACGATCAAGCCCCTCAAACCTTTGATGCAGTGCAACTAAATATTATAATCGTTATAAAAATACTGAGAAAAACTTACGTAGGTACTTTTTGAAATACTTTCCATTGAACAATAACAAACTCCCACACTCGCTGGCCCCCGTGCAAGACTTGCACACACCCGCGTCGCCTTTCATTCCCTTCCCCGTTCGCACTTTTGTTTTCGACTGTATTATTTTGATTTCGAGTGTTGTGTGCTCACGGTGTTTTCGAAGTATTTTATTTTTAAGTCGACTTTTTGAACGAAAAGTGTTTCAGAGAAATGCTTTGGGGGCAAATTTGTTTAAAACAAGTTACACGAGTGTGCTTTTAATGAGCGAACAAAAAGTTGTTTGGACTAACGCCGCAAATAAACTTTAAATAACTATTGTAAGTAATGACATTTCGTTTGAGTACTTTACGTTATGAGATTATTGATTGGATCACTGAATTTTTGGAGGTTGTGCATTAAAGAATATATGATATTTATAACAGCGAACGAAATCTATTATACAACTAATAACAAAATAGATTAACCGACAAAGACACAAAGTTAATAACAACACAAAGTATTTTATATTTTATTTTATATTTATAATGCTATTGACAGATTAGTGAAATTGAGTTTTAAAAAATAAATAAATAAATAAATTGTAATGTATGTCGCTCACATTCTCATGACGTTTGCATCTGTGGTGACTCTTACGAAATGTTGATGTTTCTGTATAAATATTAATATAACAGTGTACATTTTGTTGGTGCAACAAATAAAATAAAATAAAATGTTATGGCGGTAATTCACACGAATGAAACCTAATCTAATGAAAGCATGTCTCATTACTGGACATGGCTGGCTAGGAAATACCTCTGACCTACTAAGATTACTGAACACATATTTTATGTAAACTTTTATGTTACGTGTTTCCGCTAAGCGATTATGATAAATGGTCGCTGCCACCCGACAACATTCATACACCAAAGGTATCGTCTATGTGATGATGTCGATGTATTGATAGAAAAACGCCAACAGTTTTCAAATACTGAAATTCGCCCCTTGTCCACAGTTCAAAAACGAGCGCGCATCACAGAAGTATGCTCCAGTCCCTCACCACCGACTGAGACGTCACAGGACCCGAAGACGCCGGTCGCCTCCCCGCCCCTCGCCACCCCGCCGCCACGGTCCCCATCCGACCACGAGCTCAACGTGGAAGAAGAACTCGAAGAACACTCCGAAACATCCCTAACGCCGGAAAACCTCTCCATGAAAGAGCAAAAATCCGATGACATCAAAAAAGAAGAGAACGAGAAATGGGAGAGTCCTGACTACAAGTACAAGTACAGACGCGACCGAAAGCCGGAGCACGCGCCGGAGGCGATGCCGGAAGAATCGGCGCCGTTCCAAAAGTCCCCAGTCGACGTCCTGATCAAGGTGTTCCCCCGTCGCAGCAGACAAGAGATCGAGGCGATCCTCACCAGATGCAAGGGTGACGTCGTCGCTGCGATGGACATGATGATCAACGGCGCCGAGTCGACGTACAACATGACCCCGGAATCTCCATATTTACAGAGTTACCAGTCGAAATCGGCGTTCTCTCCACTTTCGAATCAAAGCTTCAAATTCTCGCCGTCTAGAAGATTCCTAACGCCACCTTACAGCGGAACCGGTTATCTTCCCACCGTGATTCGCCCCCCGCCTGAGTATTTGTCGTCGTTTCTACCTCCTTCCGAGTTGATGTATGGCAGACAGCTCCAGGTTCCGTCGCCGGGAACATCGCCGACTTCGGATAACACGAACAACGATGGCTTCTCCGATTAGGGGCACCTGAACTGGACGGTGTCGTAGCCTGAACAGATGACGACTCTACCGCTACTAAAATTAGGAGTATTTCTTAGAGTGGTTTTCAAAGTGCTCTAAACTTTTAGTGTTGCCATGTGCGTTTTGTTGGAATGCAGACTATAATTTTGTTACGGTGCAAATTGACTTAGGTCGTGGTGGATAAAGCGTTTTTGATATTAGTTTTAGTGACAGGTAGTAGGTATCTTTACATAGTGAGTGTTTTGTAAATATCTTTAGTATTCTTACGGTCATTAATGTATTTACTTTATACAGAAATTTCAATAACGTTTAAATCGAAAATTGTTGAATGATATTCTAAGTATTTTCTTTGCATCCGCATCGCATTGAACTAAATTTTTTAAGTAGAAAATGTTTAAGAACAGATAAATAAAAAAATATTTCAGAAAACAAATTCCTTAAATTTGTTTAAATCGATTGTTCTTTATAATTTTGTTCTAGCGTTTGACGCGGCGATTGTAAATATATAATGTAAACGTGTCGGTACCTACAGCGTACGTAACACAGAACAAGAGTACCTTTAGCGTAGCCATCAGAGTAGTGTCAGCGATAGCGACAAGTACATTAGTAGTTAGAAAGATACTAACTACTAGTAAATACGTACTCGATATAATTACTAGTTAGCGCGGCAGACGCTGTTCGGCGATATATTTAGATATTACAATTTAAAATTTGTCAATAACTCGTTTCAAAACAGCGCTTCAACAATACATTATATCAACCTTCAGAAGTTACACTGACTCAAGCAGACGTGCCAATAATAACATAAATAAAATCTTATAAATATAAAAGTATCAATTGCATATGACCTAAGTCTGTCAGAGGTAAACTATTTGGCCTCGAGTCGCAATTCCAAATTCGAACGTTGAATAAGGAATTTTTATTGTACGGTATTATTATAAATTATCTGTCACGCGATAGATAATGAAAATAAACACAGGTACTATTGGTCAGGTTTGTTTCAAATGAATTAAAAACAACAATTGTGAAGCTATTTGAGTTATGCTTTAATATTATTCCGTAATTAATAATTACTTACTTTTTCAAATTAATCACATTTAAAATGATTAAATTTTAATTATGAAACAATCAAATTTATGTGTCGATATATTATCTAAAATAAATTATTATTATCTAGGTGGAAATTAAAATAGGCTTTGAAATTTGACTATATGAGTATGAGTAGATATAGGGATGTAAATAAGCAATAGAATGAAATTTTACTGTTCTGTAAAAATATAATTGTAAGTTTTGAATACTTCGTCGTGGAATAAACTTTATCTATTTGTGTTTATTTTATATTTAGTGTTTGTAACTGAATAGATATAATATTGAGTATGATTGAACATTTTACTTCATTATGATGGGTAGATAGATTTGAGACTACTCCATAATGGCAAGGAATTGACCCTGACTAATCGAAACTTAATGATGTCACGTTCCCTTGAAATGTTAAATGTGTAAAAACATACGGTAATTCTGGTTTCCCGTAGCGCCATCTGTTACCAAATAGCGGAAACTCGTCTTTAGACGAACTCCGCAGCAGGTACTAAGTAAGTGATATATAATGTAATTGCATACTCATTACGTTTTAGTGTTCAATAGTTATTAAAATATAGTTATAAAAATGTGTAAATAGAAGAAGACATGTTTATCCGTATACTTACAAGTATTATATTACTGTACATGTACTGAATGCATCGTAAAATAATATGCTCAATAAATGCATTGATTCTGAAACTTTCTTTGTTTTATAGCATTTTTCTGTTTGGCGAAAATAATATTTATGGATTTACACAATCGCTGCATCAGTTTCAACAATTTTTTTTATAAAAGCAACCAATAGAAAATCTATTTAATTTGATATTAGGGAATTCTATAAACAAATGATTCATTGTGACTAAGGGTTGTTTGAAACAAAAAGTATCAATCCAGTTATATTAATTTATTGACTGAATTGTCAATGAAGAATAAACGGAATACAAACACATACGGTCAGTAATTCTCTGTGCGAACCGCTTTGCATAAACGTCGCATGACAGAAAATTTATTAGCAGTTTAAACATAACAAAATTTTATAATGATAATAAACATTATAAACAAATTTGGATTAAAAATAATGTAAAAAAATATCAAAATATACGTATATCTAAGCTCCCATTCCGAGGTGCGGCGCCAGAGCTGCCGACAGGATTAACTAAAAGCAACCGTCATATTTCCTCTCCGCTTCAATAAAACAATCGAATGTGCCGGACGGCCCTCTGTTCGATATCTCGTCTTGAGTGCACTGACGTCACAACATGCACCTACATGAAGTCTGACCGCCCTATCAATAAGCGTCACTCGAACTAAACAATACCCTGTACGGGAGTCCACACACCCGCCACTGAAGATACGGCCCCCACCGACATCCAACCAACGTTACCCGTTCGTGGAAACGTTTAGTTTATGATACATTCATTGTTTCATAACTGCAAATGTTTGAGAACAAGAAAACTTCACAATTCATTCAATTGACGATCTGAAGATTTCGAATCCGATGCAACTTTCACAAAAAGAGCAGCTCGCCGTGTTTCACAACAGATGATAATGCAATTACAATATTAGAAGCAAATTCAATACAAGAGCTTAAATGCAATCGGCATGATTTGACAAGTTTCTGCACGGTGAGTTAATTTTATTCTGAGAGGTGCAATTCAATAAAATTATATATGAATTAAAAAAGAAACATATTTGTTGGAATTAATACGTCACCGATTCCATCCGTCCAGTGACGGCTCGGAGCGTACGATTGTAAAGTCGCCCTCACCCTATCCTACGTCATCGGCCGTCGCATTGGAATAATGGGCTTCGACCACCGTCTCAAACGGACATGTGGGCTGCGGAGTATACGAGGCCCTGAGGCGGCGCGGCGCATTGACCGCGTGACGTCTATAGAGCGCGCCCCGCGTCAGCTGTCCGCGTCAGGGAACGTCTCGCATGGGGGCGTCGTCGGCGCACAGATAACTGGCAGATCTATCGTCGTGGCTATATTGACGTGCCGTCAATATCAAACCCTTTATTAGCGACGATATAGTGGAACACGAGAATAGTGCGACCACTTTATTGGTGTCTCACGGTGTTTACATAGGAAAGCGCCGACGAAGATGAAGATGGGCCCGGCGCCTGGGGTAGAGCGAGGGGAGTGGTTGCGGCTTGGGTGGCCAAATAACTAAATGCGAAAAACGAACTCCTCTAAACGACTCCGATGGACACGTGCGACTGGTCCGGAGTTCCAGAGGACTCAAAGAGGACTCATGCCTCGTGGTCTGCACGGCTCAGATCCGTTACAGATTGGCTCGACGGACGATTTTTTGCGATACATCTATTTGCGTATGTTATTTTGGTTTACGTCATATTATATATTTATACTTAATTATAGTATTTTATTATAATATCTATATTTACATATGTGTTATGTAAAATAATATTGTATGAGTAGTTACGCCGTGTACTTTGATTGTTGGTATTTTTTATCTTTGTGGTAAAAATGTTGTCGATCAGTGTCAATTATTATCTTTAGTAATTTTTTTATTAACCAGTGGTCCGTCCCGACATCGTTTGGGTTCAACAGTTAATTATTATACAAATGCAAATAATATATAGTTCATCTCCATCTGGAATAATGTACCCTTCAAATTGTGATAGAATTATTCAGATATGAGATTACCCTTCGGATGCACACAATATCACAAAGTTCGCGCTTTATCTCTTAATAATGTTAGTATGGATTGTTTTCGCAAATTGTGAAAGTTTATAAAAACTAACCAAATGCCTAACGCCTGTCCTTAGTGAAAGTCAATCTTATCTTGTAGTATTAACTAAGCGCCTCTGCATTAAGTCCGCTGTTCTAAATAAATAAATCAATATTGTTCCTGTGACGGGGTTAATGATATACGATTGTGTAATTCGCGCTAGTAACGAATTATTTTGTTATTTCGTTGATGAACAACGTTTTATATTGTACAATATTCACTTTGCGGTTAACACTCGTATAGTCTACTACCCCGATGATGCTCTGTTTCGGAGCGAAACACGTGTTGGTATAGAAATATATATCATCATACATTGTTTGCGGATTGTTGCAAAGTAACTTAATACTAATTTAGTATTCATGTATTTGGTTATAATAAAATATTTGATTTATAAATATTGACTTTGTTAATAATATGAGTATAACGCCACCTAGCGGACCATTTCGTACTATAACGTTCGTCGCAACAAAACAAATCAACTGTGTAATTAGGTAGACCTACAGACCTACAGACGATCACAAAAAGATACACCAGTCTGTATAACTTCAAGATAATCTAGTTGAATACAAACAATTAAATTTAAATATAGTACCGATGTTAAATAACTTTTTAAATCAAGTTCTCACGCTCGAGTTACGAATGCGTATTATTATCAATTCGTATATAATATCGAAGTTTCAAAGTTACCTTTTTATCTTTCTAACGATCTAAGCAGCCGATCGCTCTCGCCGGTTAATCGCACACAACATTTAAAAACTATTTTACATTTTAATTTGTTAGCACGCAAGTTTGAACCGCGGCCGACCAGATCGGGAGCGCCGCGCGCGCCACGCGACCGGCTGCTTATGCTTATTGTGTGTTGGTTTAGAAACTTTAAAGGGTAATTTACACAGCGGCTTGCGCATGCGGCGCGCGGCTGCGGCTAGTTCGCTAGTTTCTAGAGTTCCATGTAGTAAATGACGACATGACACATTACTTCCAAATCAATCGCAAATTTCCAAATATTTGTGGATCACTCAAATGTCTGTCAGCGGAATCGAACCTGGAAACGCGAGGGCGCTCGACGTCACCGCGAGATCTATCTATATTTATTATTTCATACATAGACATAATACTTTTGAAACGCTTATCGACACAGGTAATTGATAAAAGAAATTAATTTTGGGTGCTCAGTGGCAAAACGAAAACTAAATACCATGTCGAGTTTAACATGTTACGTTTGAATAGACTGATTTGCGTTGACGGATATAATTTATTTAAAAAATATTCTTCTTATACAAGTAAATAAAGAAGATATACGACAATTGATCGCAACCGTCCTAGCTTTCTCCTAACATTCCTACCGCGTTCTAAAACTATGATATAGCACGCAATTTAGTCATTACTATATTATATTAGTTTCCAAAAATGTCATTAAATTTACACAGAGATTTAATAGTACTCAACGAATCCTATCTCAGGCAAGTCATATTCTAGTTGACCAGGTTTTTCGTTGTTATCTCAAACTTGAACAAGATCATCGGTCCTGTTTGGAGTCGGGTACAATACAATAGGTTAAGATAGTCCACGCTAGCGGAGTGCGCTCTGACGCATTCACTTGTCAGTACTCGGAGAACTCTCTGGAGTGCATGTTTTGTTGTGTATATAATCAATGTATATTGTATATATCATTGATGTTATGTAATGAACTTCATGTACACAAGATGCTTCGAAGCAGGGATGTTATGGAGGTCCGTAACCATAACCGATACTATCGGGTATCCGAAATAAAAATATGTCGGAAACCGGAACCGAATTCGATAAAAAAGTTTCGGATAATTTCAGTATGAGGCGGAGTCTAAATATAGCACGTTATGACAGGTTTACGCCGACCGAGCCGAAACATTAGCCGCTTCGCTCGCATTTTGGATAGTTTTTATTATTTAATTTGTTTTCTGTTATTACAAATCCACATGATACCTAGAAACAAAGTCGAACTTTGTAAATACATTATATTTTTTTACAAGTTGTAAATCATCTAATATCCATATCCGAAACTATCCGGAACAATCGGATAATCCGACATAACTTAATATTCACAACCGTAACCGGTAATATATTATTCATGTATCCGTATCCATATCCGGATCCGAAATTACAAATCCATAACACAACTACTACGAAGACATTCAGTAGCGTGCAGTATGCGATACAAAATTGGAACGTTCAAAGTGCTCCACTGTTTTTTTATGTCGTCAGCCGACAAACCAGAAGATGGACCACCAGACGGTCAGTGACCACACTCGCACATCTGCAATACCGGCGGCAAATTATGACGAACGCAAAGGAAACGCCGACCCCACTGTTCAACTGCTCCTCCAACCGGACCGCTAATAATCATAATCTGACGAAAACTCTTATCCTAATGACTGCAGTCCCTGACTGACGCCGCGAGCGTGTGACGCGCGAGCCGCAACCGACGCGTCGCGTTCAATGCGACCGAATAATAATGGGGGTGATTTTAAATGGTATTTAATTCGCGATGGGAACGGCGTGGTGCCGACGTTTTCATAGCACGTTAAGCTTCTGATGTCGTCCGATCAAGGGTTGCCATCGACAGATCGCGGCGGCGGCGGTACCGAAACAGGAGGTAGGTGGTAGATTAATTATTTATAATATTTTCATTTATTTAGTTAATTATTTATTTTTGTAATTAAATTCTCATAATTTTGATGTCTTATGGCATCCTAATGTGGGGTAAATTAGCTTTTTTTTTTTTTTTTTTTTTTTTTTT
>PDGT01000082.1:763944-974997 GCA_003671415.1 Megathymus violae | reverse complement strand
AAACAGAAAAGGGTACTTTATATTTCAGGAATGCGAATTTAGATAACATAGCCCTTAATTTTGTGCTAATGTACTCTATATGTTTACTCCAGTTAGCTGACACTGGCATTCAATTTTAATTGCAGAAAAGAGCAATTAGAGCTATATTTTATAATCATTTGAGTCTTTAAGTCTTTAACCTTTACTAATTACATTTAATATATTTATAGTTATTCGGTATTTAAAAAAAATATGTACAAGCAGAAAAGTGACATAATCGTGATACAAGACATAATTTGGTTACGTCTTCATATCGTCTTCCAAAGGTTCAGCGTTCTTTTATGGGGCTTAGAGATCGTTTTTACGATAAGGTTCCAAAGTTAATACGTGAATTGCCCATTGGAACTTTTAAGCGACGCATTAAAATACAGCTTATAGCCAAAAGATATTATAGTATAGATGAATATATATTATTATAAAGGACGCCTGGAAATAATAGTGTCGAAACTAGTTCTGTGCACGTTTAAACTTTTGCAATTACTCTGTGGTGTTTAAAAGATGTGCTGAGGAATTTCTTTCGCCGATTCTGCTCCTCAATGTTAAAGTACCTTTTCCAAACGGTACCAGGAACAAAATTACATAAGTGTGTTTACAAAATACCTAAATGATTAAATGATTTTGAATTTCAATATATATTTTATGTTGATAGCCGGCCAACGAGCCACTTGTCGATTAGTGGTAAGTCGTCACCATCTCCTATGACCATTGACAACCGAGGAGGGACCAGTGAAGTTGCATATTAACTATGAGCAGGTATGTCCTCAACTTCACAATCAAAACTCATTGAGAATATTTATTGACAAACCTACTAGAGACGTCTAAAGAAGCGCCTTATCCATATTTTATATTTAGATACATCCCGGAAAAGTTGCATTCGTTGGTAGCGATTGCAGAAATTACTAGTGAAATTGTTAATAAAAATATGTCTAATATAGAAATGAACTACATTTTAGATAGTGCTGCTATCTTGTGTGGAGTAGCAAAACAAAAACGCCCTCTAGTAGCAAGTTAAAGTTTGATTTTGCGAAATGTTTTTAGATGACGTAACGACTAGTGAATATAGATGTCACTGCAGTTAACGTTGAATGAACATTAGATCTTATTATCATTATGAAATAAAAAAAATCCGTATGTCACTGAAACCTTTCCAAATGAACACACCTATTTTAATATATCTTTTGTGTATGTATGTTTTAGTGGATCGTTGGATGGTTAAAATTCACAATACGCGATAGGGGATGACACCGCGATCTACCGAAATATATTGCAGAAAAACGTCTGCCGGGCCAGGTAAAAATATATAAAATTTTCAGACACACTACATTAGGGAAGGTATTTGTATTATATTGATTTTAGCCCTAACAAAATCCTAATACAAAAAGACGCAAAAGCCAATAATTAAGTAAAGTATACACCCACCTAATACAATAATACC
The DNA here is from genome assembly GCA_003671415.1 of Megathymus violae. NCBI lineage: Eukaryota > Metazoa > Arthropoda > Insecta > Lepidoptera > Hesperiidae > Megathymus > Megathymus violae. The sequence continues at coordinate 973,523 of PDGT01000082.1, read as the reverse complement.
TAATAAATATACAGTAAGGTGTACACCCACACCACTTTCGCAAGTGAAAGAATAACATTTATAGATCTGTTATTGTTGTCTATAATGCTAAAAATTACACTTTACCTTGAATATTTTTTTGCAAATATGTAATCGATGGGGACTTTCACATTACATTTATAAATTATATGATGTTCCCCAACTTTAGTACCGATTTTCACCTGAAAATACACCTGTATGCGAATTATTGGAACTGAATGTCTACTTCGACTGGACTGTGAACGTCATGTTACAGTTGATATATGACAAATAGGCCTAATTTTGTAATCTTTGATTATAGAAAAAGAGATTGTAATTCACGTTATACTTCCGTACCTCAACTGACTAATTGAAACTTAAAACTGTAAACTTATCTGTATTAAAACTCGGAAGGAATAAAACAATTGACATTTTGTGGAGAGATCAAAAACATTACTTAAAATATTCAGTTTACCTATCAGTACTTAAGACTATGTGTTTTTAATTTTTATCACTTTGTTGATAATAATCTATAATGGCATTATAAAGAGAGTGCAAATTTTGTGGGTTTGTGTATATATGGAAGGTATTTTTTCCCTTTGGAAGGTACATTATTCCGGATTGACAAAGGCTATATAGTAAAAAAAAAATCCTTGTCTCTCTGTGTAAATGCGATATTCTCAAAAACTACGGCACGGGCTTTCATCCTGTTTTACCAATAGATAGACTGACTCACGAGAAAGATCTAGGAGACACATACATAAGGAAACATTTATAAAACGCCTGATAAAACTGTGTTCAGTTAACGTTCAATTTGTGAACGTAAAAAACGAGTTTCCCGAAGCGTAGCGTTACTTATTTTAACGTATTTAATGAAATCAGTAATAACCTAGTATGACCTCCTGTTGCTCGTAAACTTCTGTGAATACTTATCTCAATATCTTTGTGAGTCCTGTCTCGATGTACACACACTAGGCATGTTTCAGTCGATATAAATATAAACCTGTAGACTTTATCTTAAATAAAAACTCTCGAAAGCAAGTTCCAGAACACGTCAGTCGTTACAAAATATCTCCGCGAGAGGTCGTCCACCTCAGCTGTATCGTGACAAAATGATTGACGGAGTTATCTCCGAGCGTGTAAGACGCGGGCAGCTCGCCGTCACGCGTGACTGATTAGGCTAAATTTTCCTCTCGTCACTAATATGAACATACGCTTACATATTTATATTGTGATACCTACCAACCGAAAAATTAAGCATTAAGCTACATCAGACGCGATTTTTAGATGTATGTGATGAGCGTCCGTTAATGATAAAACTTTAGCGGTTTCGCAGGAGGTTTAGCTTGGCAATCACCAGATCACTGATCCACACGAGGATAATGTGACGCGATACAGCCGACCCTTCGGTTATGGGGAAAGTTTCGAGTCCATCAATGTATCCATATCATTTATACCAAGAGTTTGACCTCATTCATCTTGTACTTCTATTACATTATCATCATTACAACTCATATTGTCCCACGACGGTCAGTGCGAGTTGGCAAACTTCACATAACCTTGAGAACATTGTGGAGAACTCTCGGTTTTGGCCACTTTAATTATAAGTTTGATTAATTAATTTGAAAAATCAGAGGTGCTTGCAAGATTCAAGCTCACTTCTCCAGTGCGGTGTACCGGCGTTCAAACCACTATACTGATACTGCTACTGCACTGCTCTTCATGTACGAACCAACCTCAATAATAATTACAGACATTGAGAAACGCCTATTAATCCATCTTGACTCGAGACTTTAAACCAAAACTCAAGGGTTGTATGCTAACGCAACCTCCACGTTGTAATTACTCTAAAGTGCTATCTATTGTGCAGACGACAATTTACTGCGGGGCTAGAAATGTAGAAATAATTAAGACTAACAATCAACAATGTCTTTAAATACGTAAATATCCATCGAAATGACTGTAAGTAATGAAATATAACGGCTACTCAAAAGGCACCAGCACACTGATCTCAGCGGAACGAGCTGGTGCCGGTCCGAGAGCAGGGAGCAGGGTATCCCGAGACTTACAGTTCAGAAGCACCCTTCATTTCGTGGTGAAACCGTCGATTTTAAATGATGAAAATCAATTGTTTGCTTACGAATAGATCGTCAAAAGAATCCATTTACAACGCACGAGTGTCAATACTGCGGAATGACATGGACACACAGATCTACAAACATTCTTAATTAAATAATGATCGCACCGATACCACCGGAGAATGTTATTGAAAATGACATTTTTGACAGATTACACAATTTAACACACTCGTGTCGTTCGGTCCGTTTTGTCTGTAGCGACATTTTCATCAAATGGACTGTAAAAACATGTATCATCAGGTCAGCGGTCACCGTTGCCCGTGAACATCAGCAACACCAAGGGCATCAGCGAATTTTTACAGAATAATTACTGCACTACGATTCTGCCGAAACATATGTAAAACTTCTCACGGTCGGTTTTAAAAGCAGGGGGGGCTTAGTATTGACGTCGGGATTAAACTGGACGGTATAGAATCCATCGCCATAGCGTCGTCCGTTGTTCATCAGGGTGCACCACGAGCAGGAAAGGTTGGCTTGAGTGGCTCGGAGTGGATGGTGCCTCTTACAGCCCAAACAACATTATAGTCATAATTATGGTTACTAAACTGAAAGTGGCATGTGACCCGAATAACGGCAACGCTGCAGCCATGACACTCGGCAATTCGCTTTACAAGTCCTCCAAGGGAGTCTAGCTAAGGGGAGACGGTTGTGTTTCAATCGTGTCGGACCCGACTGCCACTCTGTTAGAAACCATTAAACTTTTGGTGCGTAACATTGAGAATTCTTATAGAAACATTACTCTGCTCAAATTACCAATTATCTGCTAGCGTAGGCGTCTGATCATAACGTCAGCAATAGTGATCCATCCGACAAAAATAATACTGAACATTGGGGGTGAGCTTGTTTCGCAGCTCGATACCGGGATCCAATTGATTGAATTGATACCTAAATTGATGACAGCGCCAATGAAGCAATGAGCGGCACACAGGGCCCGCATCGTGCTGACGACTCCGCTACCGTACGGTCAACGTTAGGCGGTCGACGGCGTCGCGTGTTTTAATACTGTAGTTAAACTTACTAAATGTAATAACGGGCATTTTGAGTCTAGACTCATTGGAATGTCAACTGCTGATTTAAGCTGATCGAAGTATCATTCCGATAGTTTTTACAAATAAACAAACTCTCATCTTTTACGTCCGTTTATCTGTAGTGACATTTTTATCGAGTGGACTATAAACAACACGCATTGATGTTATTTTTATGTCAAGAAACTGTCAATAACATAGGACAAGTAACACGATGGTTATAGCCGCACTGTAACATACATACATACGGGAGCTCGGTGTACGGTATAAATGTTTGCCCCTGCCGAAGATCTAACTCTGAACATTTTAATACATGAGCTGAATTATTACCAATTCCGCTACAGAGTTATCAACTCCTCGTAGAGCGGGTAAAACGAACTCTTAGATATGGGCCTTCATTGGGCCTTCTCGCGATATAAATTCACAAATGAATCCATCTTATACGTTGCCTAACCTGCTAATTAGTGATCGAGGTAACGATTTAAGATCTCATATTTCGTAGGTTGCTGGGCTTTGTGCCGTCTAGAATAATTCTGACGAAACTGAAATGTATCGATTTCAACCCTAATATCGCATATGACCATGGGCTGCAGCGACCATCTAACGACATGTGGTTGGTCTTACGAGTGATCGGTCGCCGACGGTTTAATACATTAGAATTCCACAAAACTTATAGCATTTCAAAATATCCGCCACTCACATTTGTTTATTGTTCGAAGTACAGAAACAAAAGAATTTTAAGACGAACGTGTTAATCATATTTTTGATGTAAACAGGACAATGGGATGTCAATGTATAGGAGATGCGTTGCGATGCGAGAGCACAATATATCTTTATCGCTTGCGTAATTTATTTGTTTAGTATCTACCTACTGTAACAGAGTCAGTCTTGGACTGGTGAGCGCGGCCGACCCACCGACCCACCGATTTGCCGTGTGAGCATTACTGATTTTATTTTTCTAAACCCAATTTTAGGGGTGCAGGGAGAAGTTATATTTAAAATTGTGTTTCTTTTTTATATTGCCGTACCCTTGTAGATAATACAGCGAGTACAAAAAGTCATTTAGCAGTAGCAATAATTATTTTTTCATGATTAAATTATTTAAATGACGAAATTATTTTCATCTAATGAATTGGAGACCTTCCCGATTATCGAACGTGGACTTTGTTTAGCAAACCGTAAAAGATGTTATTGTATATTAACGCACTAATTGTTACAAATAAATAAATAAACACAGGTGATCGTGACATGATCCTTGAGTCTAAATTGATTAATACTCAACATGCATAAATAAAATAGGTTTTGAGAATGAGTACTCAAATTAATCAATCAATTAGTGGATAAGCACTCTTATTTCATTAATGAACATACATTGAAGATTTAGCACAAAAATTAATGGTATACTTGTCCTGCGGTAATCGCTATATCACATACACGATGAAACCTTCAAGTATATTGTAACAAGTTCATTAAGGAAATTGTTTTTCTTAAGTTTCAGTTAAGTTTTCAGAAGTAAATCATAAACATATTGTATGATTAGCGTAATAACGGCAATAATAATTAGAAAAAATATATATATTGCCGCAGAAAATGCTTCGGTTCCTATGTATATTGTGACGAACCGGCAATTTCATGTTAGATTAATAAAAAGCATCATGTGACGGCGGTCTCCGCCGGCGCCCGCCAGGCAGCGCTGCCCGTCGTGTGTCAACTTTGTCTAATGATCTAATTATGGAATGCGTAACGTTACACAGAGATCGCGATGTTGATAACGTTAACTTTTTAAAATAATTAAATATTGGACAATATCACATGAATAGTAGCATCACAAACTCACTGGCTTCTTAAGTTGACACAGAGCAGTGTATATTGCAACCTAAGAATTTACTGTAGGATATAAGTATTTAGAATTTTTAAGGATGAATTGTTGGCTATTTCTTAAAAGTTGACGTGACTTGGTTGCAAAGGCAGACAGTTAACAGAACCTAATGCCCTGGTGTTGTTAACATAAAAAAATCATATACAATCTTAACATTTAAACACCTTTCATAAAAATAATTTTTACTTATTACCTTTATCATTAATTCAATCATACTAGGGATGTTATGGATAAGAAATTTCGGATCTGGATACGGACACGGATATATGATACTTAACCGGTTAGGGTTAGGGATATGAAATTATCGGATATCCTATAGTTTGGTTACAGGCACGGAGCTCCATAACATACATAATTCATATCACTTCGTCTGATTAGATAGAGCAGAATGATTGATTGATTATTTAAAGGGTGTTTATATTTTCTGTATCGTTGTATTTACAAGCGCGATGACAATTATATAAATTTATTTTGTGTTTTATTTCTGTTCAGCTTTCAAGACGTAATGCTTACGGTAACTACTTCACCACAAAAGAAGTATCGCTGTATCTACAATGTTACTTAAGACAAGTTAGCGACGTATCTTGGAGTTATAATATTAAACAAATGCAATTCATACTGATCAGTCACGGATGTAATACGACGGAGAGAATATTATAGTCTCCGTGAAGTAGTGAAGGATATATTTTGATCGTTGTTAACTCCGATGTCACGTTACACGAAAACGTTTTCGTTGTCATTTACGCATTATTAACACGTTCTGAACTCATAATTTTACGTGTGTTGTTATTGAGTAGAGATACTTCTGTCGTAGAGTTTATCTTTCTCTTGTTCACGTTGTGCAATACTCAGTTATTGATAAAACTTTGAAGGTTAGTCTGGAGATATTTATTTGATGATTTTTAGGAAACTTTCTTTTGTCATGTAGCAGTAATTTTTCAAATCAGTCACTGTTTTGCTCCTTCTAAATATAAATTCTTGGAGTAAGTCTAAATAACTTATTTCAATGCATCGTTCAGAATAAAGAAATTTTTGGTATCTTCAGGCAACGTATTGCTTACTCACACGATGGTTCGAACTGTGGAAATCTCATCTCTTATCATTTCGCGGTAAGGCTGCTGGTGTCTCAACAGTTACAATATTTAAAAAATATTAAAAAAACACGTTTACTAAAACGCATTAATGTTTTTAATCTGTATAGAATAAATTATTAATATACATTATAAATTTATTATAAATATTACAAGAATAATCTGTTCTTGATTAAATAAAGCTGCACGTTAAAAAAATACTTTGTTAATGATTAAATCTATTCACATCGTTACATTATTTTACTCCTCAGACAAAAATATATCAACGATACAGAAAAAGTATTAACAATGTCGGATCAGAAACGGAGTGCCATCCTGGAACCTGGAGCTGACATCCGGCCCGTCATCGACCACGAGGGAGTGAAGCTCCTGGCCGAGAGATTATACGGCTTGACGGTCCTGGAGCTAACGGAGCTAAATGGGTACGATGACAAGAACTACAAGATTATGGAAGATCCCAACATGAAGAACCCCTTGATCCCGAAACATTGCGAGTACGGCTACGTCCTGAAAATCATGAATTCGATCGACTCGCAGAATCGAGAAGTCGTAGAAGCCCAAAATGAAGTTATGAATTTCTTGAGTGAGTAACTAAGCAAGTTATTATCAAGCGAACATTCATTTTTTTTAATAAATTGTCGTCGGGTATAATTATAATATTTGCTCCCGACATCCCTCAAGGTGGAATTCTTTGTCCTTTACTTTTTTCGATTTAACGTAATATTCCCACATACTCACTTGAAACCAACTTGAAACTATTTTTATACAGATGATTTGCAAATCTATACACAAGATAACATACGAAAATATCACACACACCAGGTATTTATTAAAATGTAATGTAACGGTTATCAATTAAGAATCATTAATTTTTAATATTGTAAAATTCAAAAATTAACCATATTCTAAAAATAACAAGATATATAAAAATATTATAATCCAAGCTATATTTATCTATGAGGAATTCGCCAACCGACCCCCAGTAAATTAAACCCTCCTTCCCCAGACGCGCGCTCCATCGTCTGTCCCAAGCCGATCCGCAACGTGTACGGACACCTGTACTCCGTGGAGAACATCGGCGGCAAGCAGCACGCGGTGCGCTTGCTGGAGTACGTGCCCGGCGAGCTGATGTGCGACGTGCCCAAGTCGGAGGCACTCTTCTACCAGCTGGGAGAGTTTGTCGCTAACCTGGATAGCAAGCTGCAGGTGAGCAGCAGGGAATCCTGTTAAAAGAATTATTTACATTTTATTTTCCTTAATTACAAATGCTACAAGCATTATCTTGTTTCTTTTTCATTCATTGCTACAAGTCATAATCATTTCTTAAATTGAGGGGCTATAATTTTTAGGAAATATTAATCGTTGCTACATCACCCAAACGTTTAAAGATTACTCTGATGGTACTTGGCCGAATACCACACTCCTTCTTGAATTAAACCTGTTGCGGTGGCAGTGTCGGAGAGCAAACAATAAACTGGCGGAAGCCGCTTCATTGGCCGACGACTCGTCTGTAATGTCTTTGTTGATTACGATCGGTTGGCTTGGATGGTTATTTAGATTGCCGGATATACGAGTAAGGTGGAAAAGTGAGTGCCAAAGAATGGGCAGTCTTGTGAACAGGATATTTTAGGAGGGATTTAAGGTATTTGTCAGGTGTTAAATAAAGCCCAGTTTAACAACTAATTGACGTTTAACATACTAATTGAGTTATGAAGGTATATAAGTTTCCGATCTTGGAGGGAGAAGATGCAATACAGGAAAAATCTAATCAAACCCATCGGTGACAGCTTTCAAATAAGGCTTATTTGTTTTTTCTATAGGAACTAATATTGTTCCAGAACTTCAACCACTCCGGCCTGATGGCCCGCGAGCACATGTGGATGCTGACAAAGGTCCCGGAACTGGAGAAGTTCAAATACGTCATCAAAGACTCTGAGAAACTGGACTTGGTTGAAGAGGTAACGGTGTATGATAATTATTCCAGTTGGAGAGAAACAAGGCGGATAGTTGTAAACCCAAATGGAAGTAATTTTATCATATCCTTTATCTACCAGTATATAGGAAAATGGCCCTACAATTAAAATTAACTGTACATTTATGATTTTATTCATGGGTTTCTTTTGTGTAGTTGATAATGGTGAATTTTTTTTAATGTAATTAGTCGAAAAGTACGTGTTATAAGCCACCTGATGATAAGTAGTTACCGTAGACCATAGAAGTAAGTGTCACCCAGAAGTGTTGCCGACCGAAAAAGAAGCGGGAGACCTGCATTATCACTGGCTCATCGACACAGCGACCGAAAGACGTATACATTTCACGGTCGATTTTAGGAGTGTCACAGCTAGGCAGTCGGATAAAACACCAAACCATCTTTCCAGACCAGCGACCTCCAACAGGAGGGACCGTTCGCCAAAGCCTAGCTCATTTCAGCAGGGTGCATCATTACCATAAGAGATAGGCTTGGATTCAAGAATGGATGGAATTACACCGTGTCTTGTTGCTGGAGCACCGAGTAGTGATGACTTCTTTGCATAATTCAACGAGAGATGGCATTCCCGTATTCCCAAGAAGTCTAAAAGATCCAGTCGTAACCGTCTTCCAGGTGATCGAGGAGTTCAAGTACGCGGTGGTGCCTCGCCTGGACGAGCTGGAGCGAGGAGTGATTCATGGAGACTTCAACGAGATGAACATTGTCGTTAGTTTAAAGCCAGGCGGCAGGTTGGTGAACTGCTTTGGGGGATTATGGCATATGTGTGGTAGTGACGTTCAGAGTGTAATACACAGGTTTGAATCCGGCTGTGATCTGTCTTGGAAGTGTTCCTGATATCCACGTTTGGAAATTTGAAATTTAATATCCACGTGTACAATTGTGTGGTAATTGGCCACAACGGCCTTGCCTGCTGAACGACATGTCCCGGGTTCAATTCCCAGCCGAGCCAGACGGGTATTTGTGTTGTCATATCTGGGTATGTCCTAGCCACCCGCAACGCGCGGATCTTAGTGCGGGTATGTGAGTGTGTGAGCATTTATTTCTTCATTTATAATTGCAAATTTTCACTTGAATGAACATACAAGAAAGTGAATTTTAAATTTTCGTAAAGTCCACGAATATTTTTAATAATTTTCATCTCATTTATTATCTCCTGTGACTGAATGATTTTTCTCTTTCCATAAATATAGGAAGATAAATCATAGAGTTATGAGAGTGTGCAGTCAGATCCTGAATGGCGTAGTGTTAAGGTAAACCAAGCGTATGGAATGGCTAAACAATTACCTTGGCTTACCTAACAATTGTACTCGGGTACTTTTGCTTCTCCCCACAACACCATCTTATACTTGGACGTATCTGCACTGACTACGTCATTATAAGGAGTTGGAGCTTACGATTTGCTTATATTTAAGGAAGTAATAACCTCACGGTGTCTATATAACTTTTATACAACTAATAACTGTTTATTTATGTCAATCCTATTTATAATCAACTTTAAAGCATTTTGAAACGTTTGTAACTCTTCGAAAATCATCACCTCACATTCGTTGTAGCTTGGTAAAAGGTTTTTAATAGTACAATTGATTACTGACAAGTGCAAATTGTTTGGTTTTTATTCATAACTTCGCTGTAGGTGTAAGATCGGTGATAAGTTTTTCAATTGTTATTGAAACTGGTCGGTGATATGTGCAACTAATGTGGTTTGTTATTAAGTTAACTGTAAGCTAACGTTACATAATCGCAGCTCCAATGTCCGGCGTTTAAATAGAAGTACAGTATAGAGCAACTTTAAAACTTCGGAATAACAACTTCAACTTTGAAACAGCACATCTCGATGGTCAGTGCGAGTTGAAGGACGTTGTGTTATACGTATCATCTCAGTTCGAATTGTATATACGATTCAATTGTTGTGTAGTAAATAATCAGTTAATTGTCTTAGTTAGTTTACTTCTACATAAAAGTGTCAAATTAATTTCATTAACTTAGTGTTAACTTACTTTGCATAAATCCGCAAGCACAATGTATGATGGTATATAATTTTATACATGCATGAAACCTCCCCCCTCTCACAAAGGAAAACATGCAATTATGATAAAAGTATATACCAACCCACATACCGTCACCAACACGTGTTTCGCTCCGAAACAGAGCATCATCAGGGCGAGTAGACTCTTCGAGTGGTAACCGCAGTCTTTGCGGTTGTTGCAAAGTAAATTAATACTAATTTAATAACAATTAATTTCCGCAAAGTAACGCCCGATACTATCAACTATATTAATTTCAGACAAGCACGTAATTTATGTGGACCACATGTCATTTTTACGAGACATTAAATACAGTACAGTAAGAAATTGTCAACCATTAATTAATAAAATAAAAAAACCTGCTATCAAATAATCTTACAGTGAATTCAATTATATTACCAAGCCATTCACATTTGTTATCCTACTAATATTTTCACTTCCAGCAAAACTGACTACCGTGTGACTGGTATTCTGGATTTCGGAGACATCCAGCACTCTTGCTACGTGTTCGAAGTGGCCATCGCGATGACATACATGATGCTACTGAGCGGAGACCCCAGCACCGGGGGGGTCGTGCTCGCCGGGTACACCGTGACCAGGCGGCTGCCCGACGACGAGTACAGGCTACTGAAGGTCTGTTGCACTTTTTCAGATATTATGTTATCCTCAATCGGCCATTACTAATTGTTAGGGTACACAACATGTTATAATATATGTAATATAGTTTTTAATAAAAAAATCCATGTAGCAAATTAGTATGCATACATTGGTAATCTTCAAATATATTACATAAAAGTACAATACTAAGTTACAAATATACATATTACTACGGATAGGTATAAAAATCTTCGTTCGGAAATCGTTCCATTAACGCACATCATTATTTAATGTAGCTTACTTCACTCGTTAGCATATTTATTAATGGCTCTTACAGTCAATAATCGTATTGATACTGCAAATACATAAGTATAATTGGAATACAACATAACAAAACTGAAACGAAAAATCTGTGTATAATCAGAAATAACACTACTCTCACACTTACACATTCCAGACTTTAGTCTCGGCTCGACTAGTCCAAAGCTTGGTTCTAGGCGCGTACACTGCGGAGATCGACCCCGCGAACAAATACGTGACCTCCACCGAAAAAGCTAACGGATGGGAGCTGTTGAAGAAGATCAGAAAGACCAAGCCAAGCCCCGACGGCGACCCTACCGACTGGAAGACCATCGCCAACGAATATCTGACCAGGAGTTAATTATTACCTCAGTGTGTAAAGTTACTGGCGAAGTTCAGTAACGACCAATAAAAGTAAATCACGCTCAAGTTAAAATCAAGAATAGGTACTTTAACGTATTTGTAAATATTATGACGAAGATTAATATTGTTTAAATGTCTTTGCCGCCTCACTGATTAATATAATTTTCGGTCAAGTGCGGTAGTCTATTATGAATAACTGTCGGCCAGTTGACTACCGTGGGCTGCAGGCATTAGGTAATGTTTTAGTTCTAATGATTTTTAAAGACATTTTTTTAGTTTTATTAATATTTTGAAATTTTTCAAAGTATTTTGTCTTTTATCACTTATTTGAACAGAATATGAATACTTACGAAGATTCATAACGTGAGCAATAATTATTTGAATATAATTAGATTATAGTTTAATACTATGTGTTTCATAAAAAAATCTTATATATCTGTAGAATAAATTGTTATGTTTAATAAAGTTTTTGAATAAAGATTGCCAGAAAATATTATTTTTATTTTTAGTTGATAAATATATAATAAAAGGTTGGTTCCTCGTTTTTAAAATTGTATAAAATAATTAAATTAGGTTTCCATGTGAACATTAGTTTTTAAATAAATAAAAATAATACTAAATATAAGCACTAGTAATATTCCTAAATTCCATTTAAAAACTACTAAATTGTATTAGCTTACCTAAGTTATTACAGATTAGGTATTACCATAATGCCAAAATACGTAGTTGTATATAAAGCCTTAAAAATAAAAGACTGTTGAAGCGAGTAATGTTCATAGATAGCAGTAAGCAGATAAAATACAATTAATTTTTATTTATCTCTACAGACACAATGCCAGTAAATACGAGTTTGATAAAGGGAACCTATTTGAAATGCGTTTTGGTCCGTTGTAAATAAATTCAAATCCATGAATACTTTTTGAAACATATCGTACTCGATATCAATAAACAAAACCTACAAATAAAACTCAGGTGACAATCAGAAGAGATAAAGGCTCTGAACTTGTTTTGTCTTGGCCTATTTAAAAAATAGTAAAAAAAAAAAATTAGGCCAGGTTCAATTATATTTTTGCCCTGTATGTCCCATTAACATAATATACTAACGTAACGTACGTAGGCTAGTACATTAACTTTATGCTATGTCCATAGCTATTGTTAATGTGTGTGGTTATGTTAACGTACCATATTGACGGTCGTGGCATATGCGCTTTTCAATTAAAGTGAATCTGTGATGGAACTTCAATAAATCTCAAACAATTTTTTTTGGAAAATTTTTTTTATGCTATCAGCACCATCTACTATCAATTACTAGTACTACACTACTACTACTAGTAATACTAGTACTACATGAAAATCTACTCACGGCTTTATATAAAAATAAGTGTAATTATATAAAAAAGACATATACATTGAAAAGGTCCTCAATACAAAGAACTGTGATAGGTCCGATATCCAACCTCACTAAAGATTCAGAGTGATTCAGACCTATTTATATTCGATCATTAGATCAACTGTTTCATTACTAATAATAATGTGAGTTATTTTATATAACCAATTCAAACAAACACTAATATCGACGAGAAATAACAGAAGGAACATTTAATTTCTAACATAACAACGCTCTCTATAATGACTTATTTGTACTACAATAAACCTTTATTTTAACAGTTTCAAAACACGACACTAGATGTCAGTAGTAAAGGAAATGTAGTACCATGAATATTAAGTTTCTTTTTCATAAACTAAGTATTTATTTTGAACGAATCTAATTATATATGTAACCTGGTAACAAACTAAACACAAACAGTAAGTTAAATATATTTCGCTCTTTTCTGACCAACTAAATTACTACTGGACGAATAAGTTTGTATGAAGGCAAAAAGAGAGGAATAGATTAATGATGAGTGTATAATATTTATGTAGAATTTATAATTGCAATTTTATTCTAGGCCGTATTGGGATGGCCTAGAATACTTCCCTCAATCCCATGCTGATAGAACAGGGTCTCGTAAGAGGCGACAGAAGCCAGCCTGCTTAAGTCATTTATATTATTACTGGTATTATTATCTTTCTGTGAAGCCTGCTTTACTAGCTACCCTCCTGCTTGAGGACAGTCGCCAAACGAGTCGTCATGTTCCGACTGGGGGCTTGAGACCCAGTACTTTCTTTCTTACCATCTTCTCATTTCTTGGCCGACAACGCATCAGTGAAACCTTTGATCTTGCTGATGTCCTTGAACGACGGTGACCATTTAATATCAGATGGCTCGCCTGCTCATTTGTCAGCTATTAACATATAAAATAAAAGTTTTACAATTTTTTATGCTCCTCAAGTAAGCACAGCTTTAATTTGGATATAAATCCGCTAATTGTTTCAACGTTATTCACTTCGTAGCGCTGTACTTGTAGCTTCCCATGAATGCAGCTGAACAGTGCGAAATCATAAGATACAGCTGCACGAGGGAGTTTAAGCTATTAAATTAGTATTAATTTACTTTGCAACAATCCGCAAGAGCACTTTTAGCTCTTACCGATTTATATTGACGATTTACCCATACCAATTTATTGTAAAAGTACGCCGGTTTTTCGTTCTTTATGACACCAAATAGGATTGTGGAAAGGTCTAGTCGCCTGCGATGGTCCATCTTAAGAATGTTCGCACGGTTAAAAAGCGGAGTTACGTGTGAACGTGGAGGTACGTTAAAACAGAACCAAGTGCAAGAATTCTGCGCCTTCTGAATTACTCACCTGGTTCGATTTCATAAGCAAGGTCCTTTGCGAGTATCTGCATAATTAAGCTTGGATAGTATAATACTTTCGAAAAGGTGATACGCAACGGTGATACTGTTATTTAATTTCTAATACGATACTGGATTTTTAGCATGTAAAAGCAATGCCGTACAACTATGATTTCAAATGAAAGATTTCAAGCTTCTGTAACTCTAATCACTCGTAAGGCATTTAAGTAAACGGAAGGACATCTAGAACTGATTTTGCATATTTAAGAGGTTGTAATAAATACAATGTATTAGGTCTTAGTTGGATTCAGGAAAAGATTATTTCGTTCAGGCCGACAGGATATTCGTTTTAGGTCTGAAAACATTTTAGTTACAGCGACGTGTGTATCACAAGGCTTTGAGCATTTATAAATCTGCAGGTCGTCAGCGCACATGTGATACTTACGGTGTTTGATATTTTTTACTAAATCAGCGCAGTACAAGGTGAAGAACAACGTCCCCAAAATCAACTCCTGTGGGACTCCTCTATCCAAAAAGCGATTTATGGATAGAGTTTTTACCGCATTATAACTATCCTGGACTTCGACGTGTTCTTGCCGGATGCTAAAATATCTGCTGTAACAACCAATTTATTTGGCACCGAACCCATAAAATAACATTTTAGAAAGAAGTAGTGGAACATTATGTCTAACGAAAAATCTAACAGAGTCACAATTGTACCCTCCCCGGTCACCTGAAATTCAAGGCAAGAGTATTTTAGTATTAGATAACTATCTAACGAAATAAATGTTGTGAAAAAAAACTTTATCTTAATTTTTTGATCGCGTCAAACCAGTCGATGAGTTTTGGCACAGTCATTATTATAAATTAAGCGGGTAGGTATTCAAACTAAATGTTGCTTAGTTTTAATTTAACGTAAGGTTGAAACAATTACAACTGTACAATTAATCTTCGTGAACGGATGAAAAGGTCGCGGTCTGGCCGCGGCCGTGCGTCTGTGCGGACTGCTCGACCGTAATAATACTCGAGTTCATCAATCATTTTCACAACTCACACTTGCTACGTGACGGTTTGATAAGAGGCTTTGAGATTACCGTTTTGTGTCTAGAGAGATGCCGGCGGTGGGCAGCGGACTTTTCAAACTCTTGGTGGTGATTATGAAGTTATCACAGAAAATATTTATGTCAATAACCAGCAAACGGGTAAATGCACTTTCTGATCGTAAGTGATCAACGCGTCTCATGAGCATTCGTGACGCCGAAGGCATCACCGATGCGTTGTCGACGAAGAAGAAAGTTGGGAAATCGGAGTGCCAGTTAAGAAGCGGTTAACTGCAACTGATACGCGATAAAGAAATTTACGGTTAATTTGATAAATTCGATTATGGATAGCCCGACAATAAAGTCACTCTACCAACTTGCATGCGAACCTTCGGGTAGAAACTGGGTGCTACAGCATTCACCGGACTCTAATGGTATAAGCCAGACGCCATGTCTTTAAGACCCCATAGTGGAGTTGGTACTGACCTGACTGCCGAGTAACGTTTCCCGGAATCAGGATACATGTTCGTTCTCGGGTCGTGATGTCATATTTGTGTGCGTCCACGCCACCCGCAACACATGTATTCCTAATGGGGAGGTTTGAGTGTGTGAACGTTTTAATTTATTTAACGTTCAAAGACGTTCAAAGTCCGCTTCGAGAAGAGAAGGTTGGCTTGGACCGAATAATTAACAGATCTGACAGGTACCTACTGAGATGCAACATTATCCACTTGTCGGCCATTTGGGATCACTGTCTTGTTACGTGTCAAGATGCACGCGTTTCACATAAACGAAAACTGATTTCAACAACTGAGTCATCGAGGTCTAAAAATCGACCCCTATTAATTAACACAAATTTTTATTTTAAACTTTTATGATACTATATAAGTTGTGTTACGTATTTTGTTTTTCCTTCCTTTACATCTTCGACTTCATCACCACTTACCATCAGGTGGGATTGTTGTCGAGCGTTCACTTATTAGATATTGAATTTTTAAAGTGATTTGCCTTTGGGCTCTGAGATATCAGTTCATTTTCGAAAAAGGGTCTCTTGCCCAAAATAGTATGGGAATCTCTGTTGTAAACCTTAAGATAGTTTCGCAAACACGTTTTTACGCTGTTAGAAATGCACTCCAACACTTATTATCAATCGCCGAGGCACATTCGCAGTTCGCAGGTATATTGTTTTCCGAGTTTCCCCGAACTTTACACACAAGACAGGGCCGAGAGCAGTGCACTATGCACGGGGTTTCATGCACCCATAGCTCTGATTTATTGTTTCCTGCGGAACTTTCACGGTCCTTCGTAACGGTACTCATATCATACACGTATTGAACTTCATTTACTTTTCTATTGATAACAATAATCGTATTGACAAAGCTCGGTGTTATCGCCGCGTGCCGTCTGCGTGTAGGAACGGTATCGTCATATAAGGCGTCTTTAATAGAGTATCGCCATGTCTTGGCGCCGACAAAAACAAACGAATTAAGGTCCCCGCCGTTATAGACGGACACTTTGAACTTTTTATATAGGGCCGAGCTTGTTACAGGCCATAATAAAATAAATATTGCATTGTTGGCTGAGATAACTATCGGAATGAATGAGGAAGTAGCCGATGCCTCTAAAGATAGCCGCTGCGGCGAGCGTCGAGAGCTTCACCGCACAATTTCTTTCGTCTTTTTACTTGTAGTCCAATATATGAACGATGGTAACTGAAACTTTGTAACGTAGTTTTATGACATTCTGAGAGAGAATACCATCAGGCATTAAATACGCGCATTGTGTTCCTAAATAAAGGATAAATTAATATTAATAGCTAATCTTATGTATAATTTTTTTTGATTTTCTTATCGTAAACGCGGCTACAGAGATACACTTGTCTTTTTTCCTCGCGGTTTAATATACTCAAAAATATTACAATCACGCTTTTAATCTAACGCGTTCGCTTGTTTCTATTACAAATTTTATTATTTCATTATTTATATTGCATTAAAACACACACAAAAGAGTCAAAAAAAATAATGTTAATTTTTGTAATGGATTCACGAATAACAAAAGTGTAAGTAGGAAGAATATATAATAGTACTTAATTGCTGTGAACGCCTTTGCATTAGTCCATTAGCGACAACATTGTGGCGCGCGTCATTATGGAAGTATACAGTCTATAGTCGCCAGGTTGGACGGGTTTGTCGAAAATATTGATAATGCCAGAACGACAGCCATCTAACGATACGATGGTACGTTCAGATGACATTGCCACTACATGGATATCCATCCAAATACCGCCCGCGTTCGAACTTGCCAACTACGGCTACACACGCAGTTGTCTATGAGGAAAACAAGAAGAAACAACTAGTTATTTATAGTAAAAGTATCTTCTTAAAATAAAGGTCTAGACTAGAGATGTTATGGATATGAAATTTCGGATCCGGATACGGATACGGATATATAAATAATATTTTATCGGTTACGGTTATAGATATGAAATTATTTCGGATTATCCGATGGTTTCGGATAATTTCGATTACGGATATTAGAAGATTTACGACTTGGTAAAAATATATAATGTATTAAAAAAGTTTGACTTTGTCTCTAGATTTTATGTGGAATTATTATCACAGAAAAAACAAATTAAATAATAAAAACTATCTAAAATGCGAACGACGCGGCTAATGTATCGGCTCGGTCGGCGTAAACCTGTCATAACGTGCTTTATTTAGACTCTGCCTCTTACCGAAATTATCCGAAACTTTTTTATCGAATATATATTTATTTCCATCCGATAGTTTCAGTTACGGTTACGGACCTCCATAACATCCCTGGCTTGGACCATACCCATTTACTTAATTCGATGTTGCAGTTGCAGGGGCACGTGATGGAACATGCAGTTGACAAGAGCCTCGGCGTTTATATTTCGGTGCGCCCGTCAGCCAGTCGCACGTATCGTCTCGAGCGTGGTTGAGCG
Organism: Megathymus violae; assembly: GCA_003671415.1. NCBI lineage: Eukaryota > Metazoa > Arthropoda > Insecta > Lepidoptera > Hesperiidae > Megathymus > Megathymus violae. The sequence continues at coordinate 955,377 of PDGT01000082.1, read as the reverse complement.
TTAAATCTTATGTAAACATATACATATGTACTATACTTATCTTCTGTGAATTAATAATTGAGTTTCTATAGCGGAATTAATGCATTTACTTCGGGTCGTAACACAGCTGCGAGTACAAGGCGAGGCAAGACCAATTATTATCTTGACACCTCACTTACAACGTGACAGTATCAGTGGCAGATCGTGCTACGACGGTGTCAGGCTTATTTTCAAACCTTGCACATAATGACACAGGTTCCGTATATGTAAAGGGGACAGATCACACTTTACAGCTTGGAGAACATTACTGAGAACTCTTAGGTATGCATGTCCTCGTGATATTTTCTTTACCGAAGCAAGAGATATACCACTGCGCATATAACTTAAAAAAAAGATCGTGCAGGATTTGCACCTGTGTCAGAAACCCGTGTTCAAAACACTAGGCTCGGTCATAAAGACTTTCAAAGATATTCAAGACAAGGACTCTATATCGATTTCAGTGGCCGACGAACTAGCAGACAACGATGGAAGACAGAATAACTGACAGACTGGAGACACGATTTCCACTCTGACAATCGAGGGAGATAAAAAAGAGAAAAAGAAATATCTTTGTAATTGAATGGAATAGCGTCTAACGATCTCCAGCAGATGAACCGGGTACTGGACTGACTCATCCGTTGTTTAGGCAAGTGCACCGTGGACCGACACCCTATCGATTTTGTTTCGAGCTTTTAACTTTTATTATTTACGAGTTAAGTACGAATATATTTCCAGCGGTACCCGAAAAACTGACGTATCTTGAGCTTCTGCGTGATACCATCTAGTGTTGTCCTGAAGCAAAAACAAACATAAAAGTAATTGCAACCGCATATATAAAGGTCGGTCCCGACCGCGCGGTGCGCGCGCCCGTCGCCGTCGGCTCTGCACCGGCCATTGAACGGAAAAAAACTAGTTGTCAATTTTTTACAAATTATTTATAATCATAAAATTGAGTACTCTTGCATACACAATGTTACACAATTACAAGTTACTTGTAAACTTATTTTGAATTTCGTGGCGTCAAAAAATACGAGTAATAGGGTGTTCCCCGCGTGTGATGTCATCCAGGCCATGTCGCCAAACTGCAGCGGCTGCAGTACAAACAACCGTGTCCTTTGGTTATTTATACAACTATCATGAAGAGAGAGTGCCAGTTTTGTGAGTTTGTATGTATGCGGAGGGTAATCTCCGGAACGATGGCACCGGTTTCAAAGGTACATCGTTCCGGATGGACCCATGTCTGTATGTCCTTTGGCTATATATTAGCTAGTCATAGTAACTTTCAACTTGTTTTATATTATTCAGAGATTGGTATGGATTATATTAGAAATTAAACAAACGGGGCGGTACAAAAGAGTGTGTCACATAAAAGTTTTTATCGCCCAGTGGGAACTGAGCCTGTCCTGTCACAATAACGTAATTCAGACCAACGGGCACCTTTTGAACTTAATTATCAGAACTTGTCATATTACTACACTCGTTTTTTACTAACTCGTTTATATTATCTGCTTATCGATACTTACGCTTAATGAAACAATTAGTTTCTGTGCCTTTAATTAAGCACCTGCATGTAGAACTGAATTTATAAATAAATTAGGGATGTTATGGATACGGATTCGGATATATGAATAATATTCGGGTTTCGGTTACGGTTATGGATGTAAATTATTTCGGATTAACCGATGTTTCGGATAATTTTTGTTACGGATATTAGATGATTTACTACTTGGAAAAATATATAATGTAGGTTTTCAAAGTTTTTACAAATTACAAAGGTTTTATGTGGTATTATAATCACAAAAAACACAAATTAAATAATAAAAACTATCCAAAATCAGAACGACGCTGCTAATGTATCGGCTCGGTCGGCGTAAACCTGTCATAAGGTATTTTATTTAGTCTCTGTCTCTTACCGAAATTATCCGTAACTTTTTTATCGGCTTCGGTTACGGTTTCGGATATATTTTTATTTCGGATACCCGATAGTTTCGGTTACGGTTACGGAGCTCCATAAAATCCCTGATATAAACGTGTAGGTATAACATGTTCAATGTGTACACAAAGCGTGAGTGAAATCTTTATGGGTTTTGATTATGGTTGAATATTCATCCCCTCGGGAATATTATTTTGACACTTGTTGCTTTTGATTTTTAAATATAACTTACATTGGAAGAAACTAACGACCAGTTCCGATGACCTATTTATCCCTACTGCAGGTTAAAGATCATTCTATGGCAAATGGAGCTATGTTTTTCCGTTTCGGTAAACATATATAGAAGGACATTTCTACTCATAAAAATGAATTGTCGTTCAGAAGATCTATCCCTAACAAAGGATAATTAAGGACAACTAAGTTGAAGGAAAAAGAAACGAAATGTTTATCAAAGGAAAGGGACAGAAAGGTTATTGAAATCCACCGTAAATGCATCTTAATACAGTCATTCGCACCGTACACCGTATGTTAAGAACTGCTCGATGTAAACATCGACAAGGGTGCGGCTGTCTCGTACACACGCAAACGTGAACCACTACAAGGTACTTACAACATTGCAGGTACCGCCTTAAAACACATATCCTCTATTCGCGACCTAGGTACTTTATTCGACACACACCTGACATTCAGGAGGCACATGAATAAATTAGGCAAAAGTGCTCGACAATGCCTAGGATTTATTTGGCGGCACACAAAACTCTTTAGTAACCCGTCCACCTTGCTTATTGTATATTATTCACTAGTTCGTAACAAATTAGAATCAAACAGCATAATTTGGAATCCTCACTAGTCCAGCTGCAACCTATATATAGAAAAAAATCAAAAGGCATTTATGCGGTACATGTATTTGAAAAAATTCGGATACTACTCATATTTATACCTAACGCTGTTCTTACCCGGAACGGTGGAACTGCGTATGTTAGAAGTATAAAAAAACTTGACGCTAGTACTTTACTTTTTTCGTCTCTTACTTAGTAAGACGTATAATCCCACCATGCTGTTTCAAATGGGATTAACCGTGCCTACTTGAAACTCGATTGTTTGCGCTGCCGACCGCACGCACCGCCCCGGGTCGTTGGTCACCTCCTTGCCGGACAATGCGTTTGATGAACGCCATAACAATAAAATACCCGGACCTGGACATATTTTTGTGCTCCGAGGGTCGATTCCAATCAGCAGCTGGCCGACATATCGAGTCTGTGACCAATGGTTCCCGTGTTGCTACCTAAATTGAAGTTCCTCATTAGGTATAAGTTCTGGATATATGTTATAAAGTTATATAAGTTCACATTTGTGTTTTGTGTAAAACTGTAAGCAAATTGTTGACGATAAATAAATGTACCTACGGCGTACACTGTACCTGGTGTTGGTACACCGTACAGTGTCCCGAACGAGATCAAACGATCCGGCACCAAGTACGGTTGGGGGCGATTTATCGATCAATTTAATTGTTGATGTAATTAACATATCTATGTAGGATTTATCTCCACATGCTTAAAAATCATATTATTCGAGAATAAACTCAGTCGTCAAATTGGTCGTGCTTGGCCATCACTCCGATGAGAGTTTTGTAGTCTATTAATTCTATTGTGGTATGACTAAGACCGGAATGATTTATTGTTGAAAAGCTAATCTTTTTGGAAAGACACTACATTAGTAAGGGTGTGCTTAGAACAAGGATAGTGGATAAAAATATAAACAAATCCCAGGATAGTAGTTTAGGGATATGCATTACTATTAATACAAACATTGCATTACAGGAACCAGCAGGCGCGGCAACATGTTCCGATCCAAGATTGAGTTTAAATCTTCCTCCCTTACAAAGATTGTTTTAATGTGTGAATAGACTACTAGAACCTGAGAGAAGGATACTGTGTGTACACATCGATACGAGTTGTGGCGAAAAGTTGTAAAAAATGTCTATAAACTTGCTATTTAGGAGACTAAAAGATTTTTTGAACATTTTAAAATTATATATTCTGTTTTATCTGAAGACTGAAAACAAAATCTTGGCACATATCGCTTGTAACTTAGTCAATACGCCAACACTGGCTGACCCACAAAAACAGCTATTATGTGCTGGAACTTATATGTGTTATATCCCCCAGTACTTGCGAGACTACTCACGACTCTCGAATCCTAACATTTTCTCGACATACAACTTATGTTTTAATGACTTCGCCGTAAAAACAATATTGTGAAAAGTGCTAATTGAATCCCCTAATTCATTAATTATGTAATGAATGGATTTCATCCTTCATCATTTATTTATACCTACCTCATCCCTAGTCGGCTAGTCCACTCGCTCTGTAGCCAATAATAAAGTCATGAATCGTGAGTTTAATAAATCGCTCTCGACCCGCGGATCGTGGGCATCTTTATGCGTTACAGAACGCGCGTTGACGTTTCTTATACGAGTTATTTGAAGTATTTATTAAGATCCGAGTCAGGATCAATTCATTGTGCATTCGAAAGACGAGCAACAGATTAATATAGAATCATCCACGCCGCTCATACAAGCTGAAATGGAACCTGTAGCCCTTTATGTAACCAATAAATGTCTGATCCCGGATCTGGATTTTTCGTAGTCTTAATTGTGTATGCCCACAAGTATGTATGTGTGCGCTTGTGTATGTGTATGTTATTTGTTTCATAACCAGTAAGCAGACCTCGCGTCGTTTTAGAAAACAATCCATAAAATTACATTTGCAGTTTATTCATACCCAAAACTTTTAGTGTGGCTTTTCATAAATCTAGTGATTACATTATTAACTTCATTCAAACAAAAAACATTTTCATTTGTCAGAATAGTTCCATATTATTATTCATTACTATAAGTGTCAGCTGACTAAATTATTAATTAAAATTCTTTACTAGCAAAGTGTTCAAATTACTAGCAAATTGTAAGTGTTACCGCCATGATAGATCCATTTCTCAACATAAAAACATCTTATATATTGACGTATATCCCTCGAGATAAGGATATTAAAACAAGAGTACACTTTATAGCGTAGGAGGTCCTTCCATTCATGAATTTCCAAGCCAAATTCCCCTGCTCGCGGAGCAACGACCGAGGTCCCTGGACTCAAAACACCTAACGACTTGACAATACGCGTAAATACTGGGTAATCTGTCTACCTGGCTAGCTACCACGCACCTTGAATAAACGAGCATCTTAGCCAAAAACGCGACGTAACCACTACGATATCACACATGTCTATGTTCGACGATGACCGCTTTTCGGCAAGTCATCAACCATTGACATAAAATAAAATAACCATAGATAAAGTTCATAAAAATAACTTCGTCCACTAAGTATAATTTTCAACAAATATTTGATGTACAGAGTAGGTACAGGCACAATCCCGTTACAAAACAGTTACAGAGTACCTATAATACTCTTGTTAGATCGTGTTGTATTATTCGAATCAACCGACATTTTTTAATTAATCAAAGCTGTCCTCAACTTGACGCATTTGATAGGTTAATGTACTTTTTGCTTTCATTAATTTGCTTGTATATTAATTAGATCTATTCACTGTCCACTTTTTATATCTTTATAATATTTGTAATCTATCTTACTTTTCTTTTGCCGACATTTAAATGACAGATTACTCAATGCTATCTAACACTAACGAAAGGGAGGCCTTCGCGTGCTTTCAAACGTTCTTAGTACCGCTTGCGTTCTACCAGCCGGCAAAGGAACAGACGCACCATATACATGCCTTTCAGTGGTATAGCCACACGGTCGTCATAGACGCGTTGTCGATCACCAAATTAAGTGAAAGGTGCACTTGTTAACTGGCCATCAGCACTGCAATTGCAAATTTAAAATAATTCATGGTTCATTTTAGAAGGTGGTAGATATTCAACCACCAAACACCAGTACTTACCGTCGGAATTAAGCGGGCGGGGATTGAAGTGTAACACCAGGTGAATGTTACAATAAGCGTAATTTAAATATTGTTCCGTCAATCAATAATGATTAAATATTAATCACTGAGTTCGATCAAATCCCACATGCAATCGGTGCTCGTCTGTAGAATGTTTCGTCATGAGAGGCAATGTGGTCCCACCGCGTCGAAAGGCTTAACTTTGATTGGTTGGTAATAAACTTAATTTCTAGTAAAATGATAGATGGAAAATAATAAAGACACAGGAAGAGAGACGTATATAATGTCCTGAGCGAGATAGTATGATTTAAAGGGAACGAATTTTGTGTAAATTTCTAAAATTTAAGCCTTTCTCAAGTCAATAAGTAAGTCACTATTTCTGCTTGTGTGTCACTACAGTTCTTCTAAGATACGTAACAGTTTTTGATATATAATACTCTAGACATTCTTGACAGAAGAGAAGCGTAGTTACGCTGTGCCATTTTCTGGAGCCGACGTAGCCTGCCTCAGGATATCTCGCCATTTGTTTCTATTAGCAGACATCCTGAAGCATTAATGTAGGAAACCATCGACTGCACAGTTAACTTGCTTGGTTTCAGTGTATGGGTGATTGCCCGCATGCTCTCAGTGCCCCTTAAGTTTCCCTGCTCTACTAAGCATTCATGGGCGCATTGACTTACTATTCCGCAGTGAAACGTGTTCGAGAAACTTATTTATTTGACTGTATTGATAGAAGCTGTTAGACACCAAGATCCTGGAGTATGGATACATTGACGTTCGTCTTCAACACCACATCTCTAGAGCACCTATTATAGACATTAGGTACATGTAATGTGTACATAAAGCGGAAATATATCCCAGTATTTCAATTAACTCTTTCCGTTAAGAACTCCACATTCTAAAATCTTGTTTGAACTCTACTTAGAACTAAGCTGGTGACGGGAATCATTAAAATGGGCTATTCGTTTGGTAGCTTTAGTTTGGTCTATAATCATATTTTAGTTTTCTTATAGTTCATTTTTAATTCAACCAAAGGTTAGCCCTCTCCGTTTGAATGAGAAATAGTTTCATATGTCAAGCACTAGTTTGCAAATAGGATGATGTCATCTATGTTACGTAAATTTGACATCTTATAGCCACCAATGTTGACGCCGTCGGTCCAATCTTCTAAGGTTATTCATATAATCAGTAAATATTGAATATAGGTGTAAATATTGAATAATATAAATATTCAATTGTTCCGTTTTACAAAAGGAATGATGACCCTCAACGTTGGTCGGTTCATCGAGCCCAAGGCCAAAGCGGTTGCAAGAAAACGGGTGGTTCTTGCGAAGTTGCTTCGGTAATTCACACCGAATCAGCTTTTAACCCTGTACGAACGCCGCGGTTTGCATCGTCATTCATTGTGCGCACTGCTAAGGACTGGAATAATTTGCCGGCTACTTACGATGTGGGAGTCCTCAAGAGGAGAGTGAATAGGGTATTATAAGTTAGTGCGTTCAACATCTTACACTACACCACCACTTACCATCAGGTGGGATTGTTGTCAAGCATTAACTTATTCTATGTAAAAAAAGGGAGAGGAAGATGACATCAGGGCGCATCGATGTCGTTCCATTTCCCAATAAATTATTCCATGTTTTTACCATTTTACTTAACCAAAAACTGTTGAAAAATCTGCTAAATAGATATATGTCGACTTATAGAATTCTCGATCTTTTTCAATAATCTGGATAATTATGAGGATCTGTTCACGGATGCCTTTACCTTTCACGGAACTGCCTTGTTCTGGTGCAATCTCTTTCAACGAAAATGACTTGAAACGATCATTAAGAATATGTAGTATTATCCGTGGTAGTTTCTTGCCACTCCGTCACGGGACAGTTTAACGTGGACACTGAAAGATCGCAAGGAAGCCTGCATACGGGAGATTTATGAATTACTGAATTGACAGTGGCCTTGACCCCGCCTTATTTTGAAAGAAATCCGAACCCAGCCGTGGGATGGAACCGGTCTGATGATCCATAACCAAACACCGTTCGGCATCTGACCGGTCACTCGTACTTGTCCAGCCTGACAACTTAATTGACGCTGTTAAATTAATTCACAGACGGACATCTCATTAACATGTTAATGAGAAGTGTCTGTTCGTTTCCTATCGACAAATATTTAGGTTTGAAGTACGAGCATTCAGTTCACCTGGAGTTTTAGGTGGAAAAAAAATATTATTATTTGATCCTTACTATCTGACACATTGTATGCAAATACTGGTAGCCAAATACGTGGGAAAAGTATACGTAAATATTTTATATGTATAAACAAAATTTAAACTGGCACTTATACCTTTTGTGTTAATTAAATAATATATATATAATATGACATGACATAAAATACATAAAATATTTATAACAAAAAATATTAAAGTTTTAATTGCTATGTCGCGTTATGACAATTAATTAGTGTACTTTCAAGGAAGGTTTCGCTTGGATAATAGGTGTATTTTTAATGGCAAGTTATACTTAGAATGTATAAGGTTTGAGGAGATGATCTTACTGAACAATAATTTTTTTCGATATATATTTTGCTTCAGCAATTTTTTTTAGATTTTACTAGATAGTATATAGAATACGTGAGTAAATATTGTTATATGTATGTACATAGGTTTAGAGAGTAGAGAATACATAACAAAAACTGTCATGATGGTAAGACGTCAATATCACTGCCTATATTACTTGACAGGTGCTACTTAAATCCAAAGATTACGTTTGACATATTGATAGAAAAGATGTTTTTTTTTCAAATTTAAAAGAAAATATTTTGTTAGTTTCATTACGTATAATTTAAAAAAAAAAAATATTAAATAGATATTATTTATAATGTTTAATGTCATCTTTATGTTGTTTTTCATTATTCAGAAATATTTCTTTATTTATTCCAAAGAAGAGTACCTAAAATCTTGAGCGCCTACACACCCTTTTTAATTTAACTTAATGGACAAAGTATATTTCATAAAACTTAATACAATTTTGCGGCCTCCAGTAACCAAGAGGATTATTGCAAAATCTTTATCTATTCCAACAAACAGATGAAATCGGAATGTCACTACCATATTGAAAAAAAAAAACAAATGTGACAAGAAAAATTTGCCGCGTAAAAATATTAAGTTACTCATGCGAGTGTTTCAAATTTTCTTATTAATCTATTTCTTTTCGGAATCTGTACACAATTTGGTACGTCCCGGAGTGTTTCGACGACCACGGCGCAAACCAGTCTAACACCCTCGCGTCATCTAGTGTACATGCGACGCGGCAACACGGCGCGCGCGAACCTTGCGCATTTGACACCCGGTTCCAAATTGGAATGAGTTCAAAAAACGTAAAACGTCAGTTCCAAATAAAAAAGAAATAAGTTGATAAAGTTTACGCGATACATTGTTTACGAATTCGATGTTAAAATTAAAATAAAATGAAACAATTACCATAAAAGTGGCAATAACAAAACAATTATTTTATATATTTGTGACACAGATATTTATGTATATAAAAAAAATTGTGAGGCTCTTCAACAGGTTTGTGCTTGTTTGAAAGACGAGGGTAGTATGGAGCCATAAATATTAGTAGGTATTCAACAGTATTTTTAATATTACTAATAATTACAAACATTAAAAATGTAATCAACATATATATGTATATATAAATAATGACAATTATTGTTAACATATTTGAAATGTATCAATTAATCTTAATGCTACAATCAAATTTAATCAAACTCAAGTAGGATTTTTGATTAGCGTTCTACCAAAAGAAATACTTTTGAAACCAGCTGTTAATAATAATTGTTTATAATACTTTAATCATGAAATATAAAGTCTACCTTGCATAAATAACATGTCTGGGACATGCGTATAGTATTTTGTTTTATTCCTAATCATACCGCCAAATAAGCCATCATCACAAAAGAAGGGCGTCGTGGGAGAAGTAAAAATATAAAAAAAGCTTTTGTGGCAATATGAGCAAAACAGTAAAAAATCTTGATTTTAGTGAGGTTGAGTCTTAGCGATAAAATTATTGTAATATTTTAATTTTAATACGTAACCACAAGTATAATAAATTGATTGTCTGGAACTTGTTGAAAATTAAATTACAAAATTCGTTAGGCAGTCTTTAAAATACATGATATATGGGGTATGAGAGTTGCTCATAGTGCAGTGGAGTCTGCTCCCTCCTGTCGGAGGTCGCTGGGTGTGCGTCATCCGGTGTAACCCCGACGGTACCCATGAACTGTAAGGGTCTTCAACTGACTGACCAGTTACCATCCGTCTACAATGAGCCGCGTAATGTTGTTAACGTGCTTCTGTCAGTGTCAGACAGTTAGTTATTATGCGTATTCCCCTTTATTTCTTGCATAATAACTTGTCGATGATGTCTGGTGTTACAAAAGACTGCGGGTGGTAGTGAGTGCATGCTATCAGATGCTCCGTCTGTTTGTTCGTCGGCAATTGATATAAATAAAATATTTTTTAATTTCGAAATGTGACAATTGACTTACCCTATGGTATTACCTGCATATTATATCTGTGATGAAATAAGATACAATTAGAGACAAACGGGCAATGGCGGCGGTCCTCATTTTCAACTGACTGAATTTTTCTTAGTTATTTAAAACAGTTAGTATCATGAAATAGTAATCCGTATAACCACAAATAGCACACTGGATTGTAAACAATTGTTACTTGTGTTTATCAGGCGTTCTTTTATTTTTCCAATATACCTAAACTTCCTCACTCACGTCACTGATAAAAACCTCATGAAAATCGGTGCAGTGTTTGCAGCAACATATCATCAGACAAACAGGTTGTGACTTTGCTTTTAACAAAATATTGAATTGTTACGGTGTCAAAACAAATAAAAAAATCAATTATTAAGTATCAGAATAGATAAATTTATGAAAGTCATATTTTTTGCTAGTGGTTTGCGTCAAAACCAAAATTCCTACTATGTAGGTGGCTTTCAACCGCAATCTAGTTTTATTAAAAATCCACACCGAATACAATACTACCCACAGTTTAACGTGTCATGTTTAAAAACTGAAAGCATTTTAAAATTGGAATCTCGTAACACAACCACATTCACGTCACATCCGACTGAATCCAGTGAAAGGGTCGAAATCCTCGATCTGAATGTACATACTCTAGGAGTGGATCTCACGGATCCGGTATTACGAATACTTTAATCGTTAACAATCAATTTGCATATTATTAACGGGATTCGCATAAGTAACACGAGGAATATAACTACGGAAGACATACATTCCATGTAACAAATTTGGTTATACGATGCGTAAATTTACCTCATCCAACTGGACAGGCCGCGGAGTCATAGATGACCATCATAGTGATGGAATGTGTCCAGAATTCTTATTTATTCATTTATTATACCTTATAAAAATTAAAATTAAACAATAGGCGGACTTAGTGCCTAACAGCATTATCCACCAGCCAACCCTTGACGAAGGCTAAAAGTGCTACAGAGAAAAAAAAATAAGAGTTCTGATCAGCGACGAAATATCGGTTTAAAAATAAATTTGATTGGCTACTGTAATACCATACTCCAAAAAGTTATACAGGATAGTAAATAGTCGTAATAGAACGAGTTGGATAAGTACAATAAAGCTAGTAACTATATTAAGGTAACAAATATTTCTGTATACGTAACCGGGGCCTCTTAACCGCAACACCGACAAAGCCTTTTCTCTTTGAATAAAAAAAAACTGCGGAAGTCATTTGTTACTTTCGATTCATTTACATTAAATGTTTGTTGAATTTTTTTTTTTTTTTTGCGCCCAGACAATTGGAAATAGGGTTGCCCTCCGGGAAGCGGGGGAGGGGGGTGGTGAATGCTCGTAGCATACCAGCGCAGCCGGCTGCGCTGGTTATGTGGGACTCCCGAGAAACCTAGGAGCCTACCCACTAAACACCACCCGAGGCTGGCTTTGGCCTGGGGGCCTTAAAGCCGACATCTGATGCGACCCCCTTTAGGGAAAGGGGGCGCTTGTTTGTTGAATCTTCATTTAATACATTTATAGGTAGATTATACTATCGACGTCTGTGCCAAAACATTGTTTTGCACTGCATTCATTGTCTGTGCAGGTACCTCGCGGACAGCACGGCACTAGTAGTTTCAAACGATTCGTGGTATTTGTAAGCATTCTCATTTCTCTCTGGATATTTATCCGGGACAATGTTCATACCAGGACGTGGATTAGTTCTTGCAGAATAGGAAAGTAAAGTTAATAAGGCCTCACCCTTTCGTTTGTTGATATCTTTTGCGGTTACTTTATTTGCAACTAGCAAAGTATGTAAAACCAGCAAAGGAAATACATATGTATACTACATAACAAAACCGCTAAACTGACTGCTGACGCCACACCACATCAATAGGTGGGTGTAGAAGCATGAGATTTTGTGCCGATGCTCCACACGTACGTTGCCTAATTAAGCTCAGGACCAAATCTGATAGAAGTCACATGGTGTCCGAGACTGCCGCAGGGAAATCCCATCGGGCACGCGGTGAGTAATTGATGAAATAACTCGATATAACACGAGTTTATTCTTATCAAAGGCGACCTTTTTATGTACCTACATAGCCGACTAACCAGCAGACGAGTCACCTGATGGTAAATGGTCCCGTCGCCCATGGACATGAGTAACACCAAGGGTATCCACTGATGCGTTGTCGGTCAAGAAATAAGAAGAAAGGAAGAAAGAAAGGAAAAAAAATCCTTATCTCTTATGTAGTTAAAATAATCTTATCTTATTACCAAATATATCTATCTATATATCTTATCTTATTATCAACGAATAAGTCTCGCTATACAGCGAGGAAATGCTGCCAGTATTCTGGGAACCCTGCCTCGATCAGACGTGCTTGACGAAATATTTAATTTCTAGTACCCATTTATTTAAAATTGTTAGTGTTATTTTTAGTTTTTTTTTTTCATATTGCAAATATTCGAGTATTCTTTTTTTTATACCACTCCATGTTTTTGCAAAACCGTTTTTGTCTTTTTAATTAATTAATTTTAGCGTATTATAGTTATATAGTATTTTTTTTAATTATATTACCAAACAACTAACTCGACCCATACAGTTGGCTCGGATACTTCCGGGAATTTTTTAATTGTTTTCGTTCTTTATATATATATATATATATATATCTCGGCATTGTCCATGTTGACGATACCATGGTTGTAAACATTTTTTATATAGATGATGGAATAACTGTCACCGAGATCGCCGATTGGTTGCCAGCTAGAAACAAAGTTGTAGACTCGTTTGTTGGCTTTCAAACCCAATCGCGATGAAATATTTCATAATAGATTTTAGAACGATAATAAGTAACCAGGCAGCTATATAATATTATAAGACACAAAACTTTTATATCTGCAGACGAGCCCCTGATGGTATGTAGTGATCGTCAGCGTCTACAACACTAATTATCAACAACGCGTTGCCAGGCTAGATGGATGGCCAGCTCTCCAACAATGCATCCGAAGCAGCTAAACATATTTACCGTCGGCTCTAGGAGAGTAGTAGCTGGCAGGTAATAAACGTTACGAAACCCACGAGTACCCACTGTTCAGGCTAAACAGGGTGCCACAGAGTACCTCCGACAGGAGGGACCGTTCGTTAGACAACGTTGTATAAGTGACTGCAGAGCAGGCCCCGAGATAGGTGGAGACCCTTACAAACATCGAAGACATACATATGATCTGAACGCAGCATTAAACCGAAAGATATTAATGATATTTCGATTATACAAGAAAAAATAATAGCAATGACCCAATAACCACGTTAAAATGTAACTATAATTAGCTTAACGTAATCTGTAATGGAACGAAAATATGAAAAATAAGATGAAAACCACAAGTTTTATACGAAGCTCAAAGGCTATGATGGTTCATCTGTGTTCACCATTCCACGCTGTGACAACAAAAATTAATATATTTTATTTACATTTTATGAAACGTAGTAAGCTTACGTAGACATGATGTAAACAAAAAAAACGCTTTTGGAATCATTTGTATCAATTATATATTCACGAACCAGTAATTATTGCAGTCTATTTTGAATCTTACGATTCTAGACACAAAACGCGTTATCCTTGTCTGCCGCGTGTGAGTGCAATCCAAGAGATCCATTATTTGTATAGGTCCACTGATGAGGTGAGTGGTGCGTGGTGGTCACCAGTGAGCCAGCCATATAGCCAGTTATTACGCTATACAACGGTAAAATTTCGAAATTTTTATATTCTGTGATAGATAGGGTTGCCAACTCGCTCCTAAATAAATTAAAAATTAGAATTTGAAGCTCCTTTTAACTGTACTAAAATACAAGTTTTTTTGTTACTTACATATGTAATTTAATATGATTAGATGTGCGACCGAGCTCCATTGTCAATAATGCAAGTACCACAAAAGTTTACGAGATGGCGCTCTTTAATTAATAAGGTTTAAAAAATGTATTTAATATGTATGTAACAATTATATAGGTAAAGTTAAGGAACAAAATCTAATCGAAATATATTTTTTTATAAAATCATTAAAAGCTAAAAGATTTCAACCAAAAGTTTAAAAGTATATTTGCTACGAGAACTAACAGGTAACATTTCTTGTCGATCTTTTTGTCATATCGATGACATCTCAAATTCCTCAGTCGAAAGGTGTTTAAGAAATTAAAGTTTCAACAAATATCACTAAAAATATGATACGGATTTGATTGTTTAGTTTCTTATACAATAATAAAATTGGGTAGATAAATGTAAAAAATGAATACAAGCTGAAAAGAAAAGGAATGTAAGTTGGTAGAAAACTAAAAAACCTTTCAATATCTTTAGATATCATTTATATTAGATCATTGTAAACAATATCAATAATAAAATCTACATTTTTGGGGCTTTCGACAACCCTACGTCGTCTGATGATTTCTATAGAATTTGAAGTGTGCTTTCACCGAGTGTTTCCAAGTCAATCGGCCAATTTGTAAACACTTGCCTCACCGGAATGTTTTGTAAGCTACAGTTTACTATTTATATTGAATATTAAAAGTGAAATCAAAAAGTCTAGATAATTATACGTTACGTAAATTACAAATGTACAAGCTGCATGTGACAATGATATATTGCACGGATCTACGTGTTTGTTAGTTTATCTTTTAAAAATGTAATAATTTTTAATATATAGGCACTTAATTAATTGGAGTTAATGCTGACGTAGGCATGGGCATGTTGGCACACGAGTAGTAACTTCTTTCAGTTTTACTTTATAATCTGTGCAACGTTATCTTTTTTTACATTTCTTATCTGTTATTGTTTACGGTTTTATCAAATCAAATAAATGTGTCCTTTTCATGTAGAAGTCCTTATGTATTTCATAACTTGAATAATAATGAGTCTAGTTCAAGACTATTATACAAACATACGATTATATTATTAGAATTACCAATAAAGTATCTAGTCTAGATCATGAGCTTATTAAAATTATTAAATTCTTAACAATTCAATGAAATAGCAGTGACAAAAAAACGGCCATTTATTTTTGTATATAAAACTACATGCAGGTATAAAAAACGTACCGTAACCTAATGTAACGTATAATTACAAAGTGCATTTGTTAGGTATACGGATGATTGAATGGTAAAGTTACCCACACCATTAAGAATATTTATTATCTACCTGTGAATTTGGGTTAATACTAACCATCGCATAATTCTAATGCTCTGAACGTTAAACAGCAATTAATCAATCACAAGCCGGTCTGAAATATTAATAAAGTAATTCATTTCATATTAGCTTCGCGAATGTGATAAATTAAATAGTTATTAGTAATATTTTTATATAATAAATATTAGCCATCTAAAATTGCTTCGCTGCGGGAACTATATTATGATACACACTTTAATAAGTTACAAACAGTACAACACAAATCAACGAAATATTTACAAACAGTTACGGTATATCTTTGATAAAGGTGTGTGATACATCAATAAAAAAATCATTCGAATCATCCACAAGGTAGTCTAAAACCGAAAAATAAACAAAGTGGTTACTATAAAATGGAAAAAAACTAGTAAAAAAAAACATAAGTACAGTGTAAATAATTAAAAATATAATGGTGAATAAAACTCAAAACGGTGGAGTTTGTACCACCGGCGGTGACGAAGCGAGTACCATAGACGTTGAAATTGCAAATGGCGGGAAAATTGAATGCGACCGTTTGATAATGGCTGAAAAAAATAGTGAGAAAAGCGACTTAGAGAAACATGTAGGCAAAGTTGGAAATGAGAATAAAAATGATAAGTGTTTATTGGGCATGCCTCAACGAGAAACAAGGATGTCATTCATGGAAGAAGAAAGTGTACGGGAGAGAACAAGATCGACTCTCCTGAAGCAGTGTTCGGCCATTTTGAAACAGGGCGACCAACGGTACAATAAGGAGTCACTGCACAGGACCTTTCAGGATGAGGTGAGCGTTCTTTTTAATGTTTTTGAAATACACGCTTGACTACGATAAATTTATTTGCATACTACAAGCCGGCTTAGTGATGATTTATTTACTAATTGACGACTACTTAGCATCATACTTTTAATACCCATCTTGTGAGTTTTAGTGATTTAATATTCGTCAACGAAATATGGAATTAAAATATTTTAATCAAATTGTATACGCAGCAAAAAATAATTCTTCTTCATCTTCTCTCCAATTCAACTTCATCAGTGACGAAGAAATACCTATTATGATACCGATGTTCTGGATTATAACTTACAGACTCAATAACCACTTAAGAGCATTCATTTACCAATTAATTGAATTTATATTTATAAATTGAGGCTTTTCGATGTTTACACATTAAGACTGTCCACGTTAAGACTGTATTTACGGATAATGAATTTGATAATTTATTTAAGAGAACAATTTATAAAGGCATCGATGTCCTTTTAAGAGTTTTTAGGCTATATCGCTTGGGATGCAATTATCATTAAAGACAGTATTCATTATGTCAAGTATTGCAAAAATACTAAAGAATAAAGCAAAAAAGAAAAAAACTGCATAATGCAAAAAAATTTAAAGTTTGGAATCTAAGAACTCCCTATGGTTCATTTTAACAGTAGGTCTTGGAGACCAGAGTTGAATAATAATATTATTATATTCAAAAAGCCGGGTTCGTCTGCTCAATTACACGGCAATTAACATAAATAAATATTAAATTTGAATATGATGCAGCGGAAATTGCGAATACTAACTGTATTCAAACCCAAACATTAATATTGCGGCCTAACGATATTCGTAGTTCGACCATGATGCCGATTTTCAGTCAGATCAAGGCATATGGAAAAATAAAGCTCGCGACCTCGTGCCTCGCGCCGTAAGCTCATTACGTCGGCGCTCGTGACTGTAAGTCGCCGGGCCCAATGTCGCATGTCGCATGTTGCCGTCACCACCCTGTCACTTTACAGAACTGGTATTGTAAACCCTGGGTTTCGATATTGTGATTAGATTTATTTATACTTGACAACAATCCCATCCGATGTTAATTCGTAATGTAATCCTAGGTTGTAAAACGCATTAATTTATTGCAAATACTGTTGCCTGAAGACAGGCATGGCATAAATGGAACCCCGAAGCTGACCACTTATTCCAATCTGTGGCGATACGAAGATTACCGTTACTCGGATACCCTGCGTCACAGGTTTTATGTAAACAGCTTCAGAATCAACCATTTAGAATATTTTTCATTACTTTCGATAGCAGTCGGACAGCCAGTTAAAAACCGAGTTACCGCTTGCTTTTCTGGCAACTCGCTGACTTTTGATTGTTAATGACGTTCACGGGTAGCGATAGTGTCTTACCATCAGACGGCCCGTCTGCTCGTTTACGTTATTGACGTACAAAACGTTTATTTACAAATATCGCTATCCCAACAGAAACGCAAGTCTATTCACAAGCAAAGTGTTATGCTCGAGGTGGTCGTTCGCGAATTAAGACTAGTCTTTACCAAGTATTTGATGGCAGTATTGATACATTAAAAATAATTAAATAAGCGTTTACACACACACCCACACACTCACGCACACACACACACACACACACACACACACACACACACACACACACTCATAACTGTATATAACTCATAACTGTATCTCTCGGATCTGTCCTTATTAAATCATACCCTCAACCGATCGATCGGCTAACTGAATCACCATTAATTGGACAACAGGGTCGTTAATATCAAACTGTAAGTGGGTATATTCGATTATATTAGGAGCGACTGCATATTTTTAGCGTCGCTGTGGATTCATTGACCGCACGAATCTTCATAAATGGACGAGCACAAAGTGATGTTTAGCGTTAATATCGTATCATTTTCCGATAGAAAATGTCTCATTAAAATTCCTTTGATAGGCCGGTACCATGAGCAACATTACCACTTTTTATCCAGACGGCAACCGCCGCTTAGGCCGCCCCATCAGCGGTACACCGCTCAATCTCAATCAAATTTATACGTTTTCCATCTCGCTCTCTTTACGTTCACCGCCGTTTTCTCTATACGTAAAGAGTAATCACGAATTCAGTTCTTGTTTGTTGTTTATCTACAAGTGTGTCCAACACCATAGGAACTTCACATTTTAAGAGTAATCATCAATATCGTGAAATTAACAAATGTTGCTGACAAAATTGTTAAATGTCCGACTATATTCAACTATAATTTTGTCATAAAACAACTAGTCATTTCAAAAAATTTCATTAAATTCAAAAAGCATTTCATTAAATTTTCGACAATTTCACAATGTTGTTAATTCTATGATCGGGCCATGAGATATACTTATACGAAAACTTTAACATGCTTATTTAAATTAAGTTTTAGGTTTTGGTTGAACTCGATTCATGTTTAAGTAATTGTTATTTTTTTTTATATAAACTTATTTATAATTACACACGACGACAACTATTCGCCAAAGCCACAATTTTTTCTCCGAAACCCGAGTAGAGCCATCGACAAAACTTATATAGAAATAAATTGAATTATGTATGAAGCGCACGCGCAGCTCTCGTATCGATCACGCCCTAATGATCTATCGATCAATGATCTACGGTCGCTGTGACCGCGAGTTACGATATCAAGACACCATTGTGGCTATGTTGTTTGTAACAGATTCCCTTCCCTACAGAGCATGCTATCAATGAGTTAAAGGACCAGGTCCTTGAAAAGAAAAGTAGATTCAAAGATTTAGTCATACATCGCTTCCTAGGCTAATTTGATGCAAATCCTTTGATGTGCTATTTAAAACAACCGGGCTTATTACCGGCCAATGTAACCCAAACTTTATTTGGACCTACTTACGACTTCAGCGGACAGTTCGCCTCCGGGACCCTAAAACCAGAAACCAGTTCACATTGCTGCTCTAAATGAGACAGATTAATCTGCATAATAGATGTTATGATAACCCGTTCGTATCTTAATAATAATTTAAGTGGCCATTGTTTGAAAGATCAACTGGATACTGTTACGGCTGGCTTGATACTCGTTGAAGTCCAAATCATCCGATGTAGCGTAATTAGACTGTGAATGTACAAACATCCTGTACTCTATTGCTACACATGATCAGATCAATAAGGGAAGAAAATGTTGAATCTTGAATTTATCTTTGAGAATCGATTTTATTTGGTCTCGTAGTATACGAGCTAGAAAACCATTTGGCAGGCATATGGTTATGAAAAAAAAATTTGGAATGAAATGGATACCTTTTGTTTATAGTATATTTAAAATTTCTATCAGTTTGTGGAAAAGACATATCTATATATGATAGCATTTATTATATATTTTTTATTATTATTAAAAGTTCCCCGCATGTTTATTATACATATAAGTCCTTCTGCCAATTAAATGAGCAAGTAATCATTGACAACCCAACTTGACCCGAGCAGCAACTAATCTTGCGACGACGTGACAGCTGTCGCGGCGCTGACGAATTGCGATTGGCCGCCACTCGCTGCTGGCTGGCCAATGACGGCCACCAGCTGCTGACCTACATACTAGCAATACCTAAACTTTTAAGGTAATGCAATACTTGTACCTACCGCCATCTTTCTTGGGACATGCACGACCATATACATAACTACTATGTGCACGAGAAAAAATCCAATCTGCAAAGAGTTGGTCTCGCCCCGTATACTTTGGGGTTTAACCATATATAGATGTCCATACTAGGGTCTACGCTAATCTTTTCTGCAAATATCATATGATGTTGACTCACGAACCAGGCGATGTCGTCTGGACCCTTCCAGTGAAGGGATTCGCACGAGTTTCGTTTGCAAACTTAGTGAGTCAGACGAAAATCATAATCAGCGCTTCTCTGTAGGGACGCTTCAATACACAGATCCAGTTGATTGTGCCTTTTTAGTTTTAGGGACATCGCACCT
The DNA here is from genome assembly GCA_003671415.1 of Megathymus violae. Lineage (NCBI taxonomy): Eukaryota > Metazoa > Arthropoda > Insecta > Lepidoptera > Hesperiidae > Megathymus > Megathymus violae. Next base: position 934,992 of record PDGT01000082.1, on the reverse strand, counting down.
TTCAGTAGGCGATAATGTCTACACTCATACGTTATATTTATTTTGGTAGATATTTTGAAATTTTTACTATTTTAAAATAACAAATCAAAATAAATTAAAAAAAAAATAGTTTGCAGAAATAGATGATTTATTACAAGCTTTAAGCAATTCATCGTGTCACAATCAGATCATTAGGTAATGACGTAACCGTGCTGTTCAAACAGCGGTCATCAGGCTCGCAGCTTACCGATATCCGCACAATAGAAAGTGGGCGCAGAAATCGATGAACCGGTATCGACATTAAATCGATACACAGTCACGGCTGATTATGCTAATGGTCAGCGGTTCTTTGATGTAGGAGCTGCGTGCAGTGGCTACAGTTAAAGATTTTTGCGGACACTTTTAGACACTAAACATTTCGTTTGGAGAACAGTTTATAATAAATAGCCGTGTGTGTACCGTGTAAAAGACGTATCTCTTGATAAAGACTGTCGCCGAGAAGGGAGCAATGTGTCGCTTCTTACAAGACTTTAACGTCGCATTAAAAATAACTACATCATCGATTTTACCATAAGTTATCAACGCAGGTAAAGAACCACCGTACTTAAATACCATTGGTATTCAACTGGGTTACCATTCAACTTGGTAAAAGAGCGCAGTCAAAAAAATGGATGTGGTGCTATGTATGTATTAGTTGGTGAGCTCCAGATCAACTTTGAAAAATATTAAAGCAGGACTCTCCGACATAACATAGAGTGCTAGGCACCGTATAAGTTTAATTAAAGTACGCGTATTAATACTGTTTTGTAAGTTTAGCGGCATAGCACGCAGACCCACGGCAGCACCGCGCGGCTGGGAGCGGCATGTGCGAGTACCAGTTTGTGGTTGGTAATTAAGAGCACCTGAGATAATTCATATCAATGTACAACCGATAGTTAAGTTGTCTGACATGCAATGAATTTGTGTTTTTTATAAGTATCACTCTGATTTCGGCTTGTATCAATCTTTTGATTTATAAATGGGTGACCAACTTCGGTAGCTACAGGCGCGGACGGTGTGCTCTTACGTTACAAATGTCGCTTTTACTGTAGTTTGGGTAATAGCTTTGTGGAAGGGCAGGAGAAATAGTAAAAAAAACTTACTTACACGGTGCGTACACTACTGCACTAATCAGCATTGGAGCAACGTGGTGGTGTACTTTCTACTCCTCTTTGATTACTGAAAGAGATTTAAAAAAAAATCCATGCCTTGCAGTATATCGCTAATGTGTCGAAGCCATAAACATTATATCAGAAACTTGGGGTGCAACTTAGACCTAACTAACTAGCGTCAGCCTGAACGGTCTTTAGTCAACTAAATTTAGCGAATACCCCTTTTCAAATCATCCGTTAACGTGGTCACAAAGCGTTCATTGCTCAATAAAAGGCGTAGTTAAATCTGACGCCAGCTATCCCCATCTGTCTCCAACTTTAAGCCACTTTTCGCCCTACGTGTGGTTTTTGAATCAAACTAGTAGGTATTCGTGCTACCTGTTGCACTTGTTGACTGATACCCATGGGCGTCCATAACACCACGATGTAGCCCAGGGATTGGCGTGTTGGCTCTCCAATACTGCAACCGAATTATTTAGATTAGTTTACAATTGATAAGATACTAGAAGAACGGGCACACCAAGATTTCCTATTAGTTTGGCTTGGCTTAAACTCAAGAATCAATGGAACCCATTACATCCCAAAAAATTACGGTGTGGATACTTAATGAAACGATCGAGATGAATTTCTACGACAACATAAACATCCATTACCGCAGTTGAAAATGACAGTGAATACAAAACCATAAGCAAACACTATCGTGACAAGATATGAGCGTTCAATGATGATGATGAACGGAGGATAAGAAAAAAGTAATAAAAACTTCGATCCCTCCTTAGACGATGACAATTTAAACATACATCGAGTTCGAAGCGATGTTAAACGATCGTAGCTTATGAATTTTAAACGGTCATCACAAAAAACTGGTAACGCAACGGTACCGTTCGGAGTGAGGGCAATCAATCATTCAGCTGTTCGCTCGCGAGGTAATTGTATCATTGAGTTGAACGCGATGTATTGTGTCGTCTACGAACTGATAATCCTAGCATTTGAAACATTAATTTCTGGGTAATTAACCCTCCGTCCAGTTTTTATTAATAACGACCAGATGTACCAGGCGGTGGTAAGGGGTTGGCAAAGCTTTTGAACATTTGCGAGACCAGACCATCATCAATATTTCCTAGGAAATAAAAAAAATATATCCATTAGCTAACTGGCGTTCTAGAATTTCAGTTGAGATACCGTTTTATTATTGATTTTTAGGAAGTGGATGGTAGTTGTGTAAGTAGATGCAAGATCCCACCACCGTACATAAGTTTCGTTATTTTTACTCTAGAAGGTACAGAGGCTCGCACCTCCTCATACTGTTTTATGTACGTTTGTTTTTGAATCTGTTGACAATTTTATTGTTTGCATGTATACTAATAAATAAAATTGGAGTGTCTGTTTGTAATATTAAAATAACCGCTTTTTACTACATGCATATGAATGTACATACGGTACATATACCAAAATAACATTTTTTACAATTTTTGTCTGTCTGACTGTCTGTCTGTTTGTTCCGGCTAATCTCTGAAACGGCTGGACCGATTTTGACGGGACGTACACTGGCAGGTAGCTGATGTAATAAGGAGTAACTTAGGCTGCTTTTATTTCTACTAGAAACTTTTTGTTAAATTCCACGCGGACGAAGTCGCGGGCACAGCTGGTCTTAAATCAGTCTGTTTGGATACACTATGTCAATCATACAGTTTTTACAGCTGTTTTCAGATTCACCTCGCCGCGATGATCGCCGGGATGGTTGGCGTTAGTCATGTGCACAACGTTGTAGGGGAACAATTACATATCTTTAACTTGTGATTTATCTCTAGATTTGACACTTTACTTTCTTGAAAAAATTACTCATCTATAATATGTGTTTTCAAATTTAGAGTAATTCCGATTTTTTTTTAATACCGTAGTATTTATTAAACGACTTTAAGAAAGGAGGAGAAAGTATGTTCATGTGTATGTATTTATGCTATTTACTTTATTGTTTATTATCCGATTTTGATTATAATTTTTTACAACATTTTACTAAACATTCAAGGGTATCAACCGCTATAATTTGGAAAGGACTTGTTAATCCTTCGAATAGACATGACCGTGCGAACAAAAACTTTCCCTCTTTAGCTACCTAATAAACAGCGCCATCTCTTAGAATTCTTATAAAATACCACGAACCACGTTATACTGTCTTTTAGTTATTTGACATTTATATAATGCGACCAAATTAAAAGTTGCGGTTTCAATCCGTTCTTCATAATATATACCAAATGAACTTCGCTGATGATTCAATTGGCAATCGTCAATTATAATATTTATTTAAAATGCCAAAACTATAAGTTTAACATATAATACATAATATTTGTTATACTTACCGAAAAACTTATCTCGACATTTCGGCAATGCACGTCTTCAAAAGGTTAAAAGTTCTTTTATGGGGCTTGGAGTTCGTTTTTACAGTAAGGTTCTAAAGTTGATACGTGAGTTGCCCTTTGGAACTTTTAAGTGATGCATTAAAATACAGCTTATAAACAAAGGATATTATACTGTGGATGAATGTTTTAATGACAAGAATAATACCGAAAAAAGTTCCGCGCAGGTTAAACTTAGTTTGTAATTACCATGTGTTGTTTAAAAGATGTGCTGAGGAGTGTCTTTCGCCGTTTCTTCTCCTCAATGTTATAGCACCTTTTCGAAACGGTAGTAGAAGCAAAAATAACGTTAATAAGTGTATTTACAGAATACCTTCATTATAAAATGATTTTGAATTTGAATTTACACAACGTCAGCTCGCGAACGAAATCAATACGTCAGTGAATTCGCGTTGGTCCTCCTTGAGCATTTTGGCACCAATGAGTCGGTGCCAATATGTTTGTTTATGATCCGGTCCATAAACAGTAACGCATCAATGCATAAATCATATTAATTTATACGAAAATTAAGGTAGTCGATAGCAACGTCAAGTCATATCAAGCGTGTTACGTGATCCGCGGTCGTGTTTGGGGTTACTCGTAGTTCACAGATTAATTAATACCACACCAGTTTGGTACTTCCTCGTGATGAACGTGTTCAATTAAACTAGATGCTCACCAGTTGTCCGATCGATCAAAATATCTAAAATGATAAGACGGATCTGGTGCACGTTACATGTTGGCGATCGATTACGATTAGTGTTTTATAATGACTCGATAGATTGTGACTGATTGATACTTTCAACCAGCGAGAGAGGTGAGGAGGTCTCATCAAATATTTATTACATATTTGTGGTATTTAATGGCCACGGTGAAGGACCTACCGACTCACCACAGGGCACGGTTCTGTCTTTTTAACTGAGGACGCTTGAAGCTTACTTCGCAATACTGGTCCAATGGAGTCGATGGAAGATGACGATTCTACGACCATTTCTGTTTTACGAAGTTATTCGCGTATTATAATTTAACTATCATAAGCTGCCATGAAGGAACACATTGAAAATTGTGAAGTAGGTAAAATTTCCTATATGTCTTCGTTTTCATTTAATTTTCAAAAACATCTATTTATTATTTTGAAGGTGTGAGAAGTTCACCAAATCGTGCTTGGGTAAACCCTTTTCATTTTATACCTTAGACCAACAGTGGAACAGTTATAAACTGTTAATCTTTTTTCTACTTTATAACGGATATTCACGTCAGTCTCATATTTTTTGTAGTGATATTGCTATGCATGCATACATGAAACCGCTAAAAAATGTATGCACGCAGAAAAGCGTTAATTACGCGTCCATATACAAATGGATGTAGGTTCTTGCAGCTGACTAATGACGTCTTCCGGCGTCAGCAATGGATACGGGCAGGCTTTAACCATAGATTAGTGAACCGTAGTGTGGAAATATAAAGCTCTGAATATTTTATATGAATCTGAATATCTTACTTCGTGCCCGGGAACATGTTAGTGATGCCCTTGGTGTCGTAGATGTCTGTTCATTTATCTGCTTTTACCATACAAAAAGTAAATAAATAAAAGCTCGCACGGTAATATTCAACTAAGTTTGGCATATGGATATGTATAAAATTGAGATATCATAAACAACCAACATCCGATAATATATATATGACACATAAATGTCAAATTCAACTTAAATCAAACCAGTGGACTTTCGGACAATGGGTCAATGATCAACAGATGATCTTATTGCTAAATATCCTGCTAAATATCAAAATGATTTAGGATCCGAATGTTTATAATTTAGTTGAACCACTGAATTATACTCATGGAGGTACCGAGAACCGTAGCCGCTATCGAATGTTCCATATTAGGGCTACCTCAGCAGCGCCCGCGCCGTCGTCGCACACCACAATTGTACGTGAATGTTTTAACTCAAACACCTTCCGTGAAAAAAAACTTAACGCTCGACAGAACTATGAGCACATCCCGTCAGTCATTAATGGATTTTTAAAACGCATTGATTTTGGATTTGAATTAAAGTTTCAAATGACCGTGTACCAGCAGTCTGCTGCCCTCACAGAAAATCAAGTTACATAGCCGGCAATTTTTTTTATTACAAAGTACCGATTACAGGACCAATGAATCAACCTGTGATCACCGAATGATCCGGATAGATTAGGACATTACTATTAAAGAAAATTAAATTACTGTTAGAGAAAAAAATTTGTGAAAATTTTTAGAAAATTAAGTTTATAAAACTGTAAATTACCGAAGTTCCTGTAGTTTTTATAAATTACTGGAATCTGTGTTTACAGTATCATCTTATGTCTCTTGAGGATAGATGGAACTTAAGTGATATGTCCTTTCGGTATAGCATTTGTAAAGGGTTCATAGAGTGCTCCAAACTTGTTTTCAAAGTTTTATGTTTTACTTTCCCGAATATTCGAACCAGGCATACTGTTAAAACTCCATTCGCAGTTGATCAGAAAAGTAGCAATTATGCTCAAAACTCGCTGGTAAATCGATTACATGGAAGCTACAATAAATTATTTAATACAATCGATATTTTCCATAGCAATAAAGAATGTTTCAAAAGGGGGTGAGTAAAATTTTAAAATGATTCTAAATTTAAAAACCAACTAAACATTCGATTTAATAATAATATAAATAATGTAATGAAATATATGTATTTATTATGTATTTGCATTACATGCACACGGATGCACGATGGCAATATGATGATATAGAGATATTAAATTCACTTATATTTAATATGCAGATAAATAATAAAACTTTAATGGTAGTCGTAATTTAATTTGTGAGTAGAAAATGTAAATCCACAATTGGCTGTAAGTATTGTTATATACGAGTAACATACATTAACTATTGTGTAATTAAGAGCTGTAAATGTTGGGTACTAAAAAGTAAATTAATAAATTATCTTCTTAGAACAAAATAACTGATTTGCTTCTGTATGAACAGAAAGGTCTGCTAGTTGCTAAAGTTCACTTCAGTCGTCAACCGAATTTTCAAACGATAAGACCTTCTGATATTATTGTTTCATTGTTGCGGACTATTTACCGTGTCTAAAAGTAAGCAAGCCGCTCCAAGATTTGACAGCTAATGTCAAAGAAATGTCATCGAATGGCAAACATGCTTAAAAGAGCATATTTGTACTACTGTAATGACCAGAATCTGTCGCAGTTACGTATTTAGAATATCTTGCAGACGGGGGTCTACCTTTCCTTCCGAGGCATATGAAACCTTGCCGCTATCTGGTCACCCATTATAGTAAAACCACGCTCTACGTTGCATAACCATCGATCGCTGACAATTGGCACGATATTTCGTACAGATCTATTAATCTTCTGAGATATACATAACGACCTGAACACAGTGTGAGACCATACGCCGTCGATACAAGACAGCTCGTTAAAATAGTTGTAGTGGAAACAAGAATGCTATATATTTATTTTAATCAAATTCCACACACAGCCGAGTGTCATAGTTGCTGACAGTCGGTGCTCGTCGGCGCCGGAGTCACGTCTGCACAAAGACCAAAGCGGAACAGAGCCGACGTTATAAAAACTTACATTTCAGCGAAATCAATCAGTTACTGCTTACAAATATATATATATTTTAATTGTACTCAATATAATCGTTTATGAATTGGTGGTAGTAAAATCAAATTAAACCATTCAACTAAAATGAGAAGTTCACCCTTTACCAGGAAAAATCTAATTTTTTTTTTATTTTGAAATAATTGACATATCTTTATTTGTTGTAAGTGAAAATCTTAATCGGGAATTTGATATAAGTATTCATTTTCACACGAACAGAATCTTTAAATTTGTATTGGTATAAAAGTAAAATTTTATTGTAATAGACTGTTTATCGATTTTATCATACGTATTTTATCGTATAACATTACAAAAGTATTTGATTTTAAAATAATATGATACAAATTTTAAAACAATAGATATGAAAAAGATACATAAAAATATGTATTAAATTATTTATTACTCTATGTACTTGCTAGAGCTATTTATAAATCTCTAAGTTTCTCTACAGTTGTGTACTCTGCAACAAACAAGGATGGTGTGATACAAAAAGCCAAGCTTGTCGATTATCTTCTAGTCGACATTCCTCAATTCAGTCCAAGCAACTTTCTCCCCTGCTACCTTGATATTAAGAGCCGGATCGTTTCCAAAGTCAACCTTGTCAAGAGCGAGCCGGTCCGTTCATTAGGCGAGTATTCCACCAACGTTGATTATATACGTATCTGCGTCTGTCACTTCGGATTAACATCAAGTCGATATAGTAAGGAAATTAGCTTCCGGTCCTATGACACGTTTGCTTAGCTGTAAATATTAGAAAGAACATGAACTGCAATCAAAGTGTCTCGTGAAGCTACCATTATAGGCAAATCGCACTAAGCTTGATTCTATGATAGGGTATGATAGGCTAATTAGAAGCAATTACATAGCGGTCGGCGCGCTATCTTATGATCGGAAACGATATTACAGGAATTACGTCCGATGGAATTATTCAAAGGTATTCCTACGTGGAAATATAGCATTACGGTTTTAGGAGTTTCAATTTGTTGAGATAGTGATTAATTGATTTCTGAATAAGATAATTTTTTATCGATAACATTTATAATACAAAAAATTAATCAATTTAGGTTAATCAATATAACGTATTGATAAACTGAAGAAAACTTTACACATACACAAGAAGACACATGTATTCCAAACAAGAGAAAGACAAAAAGAGGGTACAATATTACACGTGATAAAATCCAAGTTTTACTTCAGAGTAAAGTAAATTATGTTTAACTCCTAATAGCTTAATCATCTCATTGTAATTATATACTCTTCCTCCCCTATATCTCTGCAGTAATTGCAACCGGCGACAGTTGGAGCCAACTGCAAATACTTATCTTAAAGAATGTATATTATATAAAAAATAAATAAACCTAATAAAATAAAGTAAATAAACAAACCCACGTATTAGGCATCCACAAATATGACATTACAAACACCCATGACCCGAGAACAAACATTTATGTGTCACATAAAGATCTACCCCGGCCGGGAATGGAACCTGGGACCCCGAGCTCATCGGGCAAGGTCACTACCAACTGGGCTATGGAGTCGTCAAAAATAAGATGACCATGTAGCACCAGGTGAATTATTAGTGAGCCTCCATATATATATTTTTTTACACTACAAAAAAAAATGCAATAAGTTAGGAACACGATGAAAAACTTGATACAAACTCCAATTAAGAATACACCATTTATCAAAGATACTTATGAGTCTAATATTATTATTTTAAAGCATACACGGAGATAAATTTTATTACGTCTTTTGTCGTAAGTATTCATGAAGCCACAGACGTAGATGGTGAATGGAATCTCACAGCAAGCCCGAGCAAGTAATGCTATAGTTGTTTATGATCATGTAGAGTGAGAACTAAAATGGGAATAATAATTACTTAGCCTTAAGGGTGGAGACTTTTTCAACATATCTCTAGAAATACCAATCCAACTAGTTACAATTACGCAATAATAATCTGATACAGAAGTGCAACACGCAAGTTGACTCAAAAAATATCAGAACCTCATTCATGAGGGACTCTAAGGCCGACATGAAGAGAAATGACTGCGTCAGGGTAATTAAAATAATATTTTTTGTACTAATTCGTACCGATCTCTCTACGGGCATCTTCAGAGACGACTCATTATTCTGGAGATAAAGTTACCGTTTGATAGTGAGCGAAGATCTTGACGAGTCTGCTGTAGCAAATAGTATAATATATAATAAGCAGGGATGTTATGGAGCTCTGTAACCGTAACCGAAACCATCGGATATTCGTAATAAAAATATATCCCAAAACCGTAACCGAATCCGATAAAAAAATTTCGGATAAATTCGGATGGAGGCAGGGCCTAAATAAAGCACGTTATGACTGGTTTACGCTGACCGAGCCGATATTTTATCCGCGTCGTTCGTATTTGCATAGTTTTTATTATTTAATTTGTTTTTTCTGTGATTATAATACCACATAAAACCTTTGTATTTTGTAAAAACTTTGTTACTACATTATATTTTTTTTTCAAGTCGTAAATCCGTCTATAAATGTCCGTAACCGAAATTATCCGAAACAATCGGATAATCCGCCATAATTTTATATCCATAACCGTAACCGAAACCGGTAAAATATTATTCATATATCCGTAACCGTATCCGGATCCGAAATATCATATCCATAACGTCTTTAATAATAAGTGACTTTAGATGCACATTACCAGAATGACTGATGAAGAAGCCAACTCGAAGATCGAAAATTCGTAGATCACCTGTCAGTTTCCAACAACGTTTGACATTTGATATAATCAAGTTCCTAGAAGATCCTTCTTCTAATTCTTGGTATAGGTTCTACATTGCTTAACTCAGTTTATCGCTTATTATTGACAAAAGCGTTTGGGCCATGAGCTTCGACGAGTTACTGACATATCGATTGAACTAGGTTACGAAATGACACTCTGTCATGATTATTTTTTGAATCTATCTTCTGAAGGTTCTATTAAAGTGATATTATAAATTCAAAGCATGACATCCAAAATAAAAACATCTATCGTTAAGACATTTAATTTTTCAATTGTTTTATTCAAATTAAAAGTATGGCTATTTATTATGCATCTTTTTATGGTATGGCAATTTAAGTTTGGGTATGGGTATTCGTCTTGGTAACTAGTAATTCCTCTTATAACGTTATTTGATATACATTTTAATGAGATGATCACCCCCGCTCGTCGCTTGTGTTGAGCAATCAGACATTAAGCTCCTTGTGTTAATGACGTCCTGTAAAAACAAATTTATTCAACGAAAATTAGCATGCTCTCGAGTTAATGTTTTGCATGCCTATTGCACTGATCATCCTTATAGGCACGCAACATCTCAGTGCAATCTAGTTCGTGAATAGATCTCCTTATGTCTATTTTAACAACCAGTCCAATTTAGCAGTTCCCTGTTTTTATATTAACGATGACTTAATGATACTATTCTATTTTTTATATCCTAGCAACTAGTTGGGTGGTAACGAATTAAAATTCAGGAAAGTACTAATAGGAATGTCTATTTTGAGAAGCGAATTGAAATAGCAACATTGATTACATAAAGATACAAATGAGTAAAGAAAAACATGGTAGCAAACATCAGATATGGTGGCAAAGAAACAGAATAACTGTTCGAACATAAAAGTAATCGAAGCACGTTAGAATTCGTTATTAAATGCTCTCCATTAACTGACCAGCCTCATAAATCTTTCAGGAGACTGCCAGCTTACGACCGAAGCCGTACAATAAACTATACTGATATAATCCAATTATTTTTTAATTAGCTCTGTCGAGTTAATGAGACCGCTCGACGACTATTCCGCCATTCTGAAACTTGTTTCAAATGTTTTTTCTTGTCTTGAGATGTAGTTATACTAGAGTTGTGTATAGTGAATTAATTACAATGAATAAAAACATATTTAGGGTGATTTGAACATGGATTACCATTCAATGTGTGTTTGGAACGCCACAGGGCACTGTATAGGAGCCAATCTTTGTGTCTACATTGATTGTCATACTTCGTGGAGCAATTTATCGTTTGCTTCTATTTTTAATAAAAGGTAACTTTTATGTTCTGACAGTAATACTCAGAAATGCCATTTAAAGTTCTTAAAAAGTATGAATTATTTATCTAATAGTAATCTTCAATATCCATCTACCATATTGGCAAATTAATATCTTGATGTTGATTCTACGTGAAGTTATCCGCTTGCAAGGAAAGAAAAATGTGATACATACATCACATCCGTTTTAATGTAACGCAGCTCTAACATCACACATCCAGGCTGGATGGGCGCTGTGATGGATGGTTTTAATCACATACTTCTTATGGAAACCTGCACACGGCTTGTTAGTATAGCAAAGCTCTAGTTAGTCTCTGCTAGGAATTCCATGTATTTGGATTGAATTATCCGGATTATTATTATTACATTGTTTGTTAAATTTTAAAGATGAAAGCATATGATAAGCCAACATTCCTTACTCCTGGCAGACTGAAAGCTCCGGGTCTTAGGGAGGTAGAATAACATAACTATACCCGAATATTCGACAGATATACACCATTTGGCGCGTCAAATTAGATACATAGGATTGCACCGGGCATGTGGGTCTGCCCGCTATCTCCACGGACAATCAATGTACTGTCGAATATGTAATAACGACCGCAGATCGGTACCACTGCCAGTATTATTGCATCTCAAACGTAGAATTATGGTAAATTTTTAATGGTGATAATAAAATAATAATCGCAGAAAATGCGTATTCTGGGTACCCTACTGTACAGATTTATCGAGCGCTGATTTACGGCGCTGCAAGAAAGTAGCAATGTATTTACGAGACGTGTCTCTGTGCCGGCCGGACACTTAACTCTGACTGAAATGGTATACGATTGAATCATACATTACCTTGCGTTTATATATACTGTTATAAAATTGTAACGAGGTTGTGTATACATTAAACACAATAAAAATGGATTATTTTGTTCTAGTTGATATTAATAACCCAAAATTTACTCAATCGATTTTGATACAATTTTGATACCTTCGATTTTGATACCTTGCCTTAAAAATTATAGTTTAATACATCAAAGTCAAACTCGACTTGAGTTACAACCACACCCGTTATGATTGTATTTATTTTTATTAGGCATTTAATACATTTAATATTTGCATCAATTTATTGTTTCTAAGTTCGGATCTTCTTATTTCTATCGATTAATAAATGTATTTATTTAGTGAGAGTTAATACCTGCGTAAAAGCAATCAGAACCTTGTGACGGCCCGTGGTGTAATGTACAAATGTGCAGAGTATCTTTCAAATATTTTCAATGAAATCGTAGGATACTAGAAACAGACACGCAGACAGACAGAAAGAACATTATTAAAATATTTGTTTTCTCCCCTATATCGATAACCAACCCTACCTAAGTAGGTATATCATATTTTTACAAATATATATATATTGAAAAATAAATTACGACGATGAGTATAAAAGGTTGAAGTGCTTTTTCTCAGTTTTTCTATTACTGCTAAAGTTTCTAAAGCATGAAATAAACTGCCAACACAAAAATTCTTTAAAAAAGTAGAAAAAATGTTTTGTCCTTTTTCTTTAGTAGGCGCTCCGGTGTCAAACTTATCTCACTTTTCAAATCAATTACACCCACGATCATGTCGCGTACGCAAGTAATCGATATGGGACGTATAAATTAAAATAAACGGTGCATAAATCCGTTTACATTGAACGCCAGCTTTACACTTTAACCTGATTAGTTGAGCTGTATCCGCGTCGTGTGCTAAAACATTGTCAGCCGCTGAGGTGCAGTCGATTTACATAGAGCTTGTAACATTAGACAGGTCAAGAACTACTTGTAATTGTAAGTACTTTTTCACGGTGAGTACCTTCTGAGAGACTTGTAAGCTACCTTTGCGCCTAGCGCCTGCGGTCCCTCGAGATAGGTTTAAGGTTTTCAAGTGGAAGCTTGATATGATGTTTTAGTAGGTCATGGTACAAAAAGTTGCATATAATTTATATTATACCGAGGGCGGTTGACTCACTTTTGAATCCGGAACCATAAATAAACATGAGACATTTCACCTCTCCATTGCCACACCGGTGGTTAAGGCCCGAATCAGAGCAGTTGCATCACCGCGCAACAATCTATCACACACTCATTACCATCGCAACGTTCGACAAATGACCGTCTCGTCTAGAACGCGGTGTGGTATGATACGGTTCGCTATATCTGTATTGAACGATCTACAATATTCTTTCAAAAGGATAGCCACTTCTAACGTTCTACCGCTAGTCAGCGACGAAGGAAAGCTGACTTAAATTAATAGGTTATTAATAGGCTATTAAATCTATAGTTCCAGTTTTAAATTTAATAAGTAGTTACTTCCAGAGAGTAATTATAAAAGTGTTGTGTTGTTAACCATCGCTTACTTAATAAATTCTCAAAGCTATGTATTTACGTTTACTATGACATAAAACTTTTAAAATTTTACACCTGATTACATTTTGGAATTATAAGCTTCCGGAATTTACGGTAATTGAAAGAAAGATAAAAAAAATACCCGAAATTGGCTGACGGTAGTAACATTTTTATGAACTGTCAATTTTGTTATGGCCTTCTGAATGTCGTAAACACGATTTACGTTAGTATATTAAATACATATATTTATTTATATGTCATTCATCGGCAACTATCAGAAAAAAATTATAAAAAAATACCGGTTTTTGGAAACGATTTTTTTTCAATTAAATAAAGATGTTAAGCAACCCATTTACATATTTCGCATCGTTAACAGTGAACGATGAATGTACATGATAGTAGTTATCCAACAAAATAGCGATGTTTATCGAACGCAACCGAGCCATGTAATAAAACCAATAACATTGTTGATGGCATAACGTGAGAGAACGGTTGATTTATTGCAACTTGTTCATTGTGTTGATCAGGTTTATTGAGGACTCAGCATCGTAGCTACAGTTCTGCTGCCTTCAGGCTTATCGCGTTATGTGTGTTGTTTTAGGCAAACGAATGTGTGATCATACATCTCGGACGGGTGCTCGCTCTCAATCAGTACGCTAAGTAATGACGCTGTCTGTAAATTTTACTGTAAAACTACTGTAAAACTACTACTGCGGTTGCATTAAAAACTACCACATCAGAGTACAATAAAGGTCATTGTATTGCACATGAATAATTCCGTGATTCATTTTAATCACACCTATTCGGCCATACCCACCCGCCATCTGTGAGAATCTTCTCTGTAGTTATTGTTATTCTTACATAACATCAGTAAACTGTGTGTAAGTTTTGTGTAACATTACGCGTTCTTTTTAATTGCGAATGTGCGATTGAGGTTAATTACATAGCGCACATTGTGACATTCGTTCACTGACATCGATCCGACGAATATTGTTGTACAAACTATTATAGTTTGTTCTTCTGTATTACTTCCTTCGGTATCTGTGGCATCTAGCTTCGAGTGCCAGAGTCACTGTAAATGGCTAACTCTACAACAATTCCCTTTTAACGTGCCAGCCCGCTGGTAACCACGGGTGGTCACGAGCCCACGACGCGTTATAATGAGGCTTTTTGCACCGCGACCGTAGTCTTAATGGATGAACACTTTTAAGGTCAAATAGGTATATTCCTAGTATTTGTAAAGATTCTATGGATATTTAACACGCAAACCCTGTTACCAGGGATGTGTTTGCCGGATGGGTAAAAGATGGAAATATTGAGAATAATAATGATTTAATTTAAATTGTCTTCATTGGTGATCGGCATGGGAATATTCCTGCTATACTAATAATTACATGTTTCAGCAAAGTAAATCCAATTTTAAATTTCATATTAATTTCATCATAATTAATTTCATATTATATACAATATTTTAATACCTCTAAACCCAGTGTTATGTTTCAGTATCATTATGAATGCAGATCAGCGGATGGTTTGAAGCAGATTAGATCACACATCAATCACAAATAAATATCAGATAATCAAATAATAATAATTCGATCTGATACGGATAGCGGTTAGTTCGGAAACCGGATACCGAATAATATGTGTTGAGGCTGTCAGACATCAATTACGAAGCTCGACCACTCGACTAGTTGTTTTCAATAAAAACTTAATCTATTTATCTACAACAGAATTTCACACATCGTATCACAGTTCTTTCCGCGTACGTTATAATTAACATTAACGGATATTTACATTTTTGACGCCTGCTCTTCTATACTAAATTCAATTTCAAAATGATTTAAACATTTAGGTTTTCTGTAAATACACTTATGCACGTCACTTTTTGTTTCTACTACCGCACCGCAAAAGGTGCTTTAACATTGAGGAGAAGAAACGGCGAAATCAATTCCTCAGCATATCCTTTATACAACACATGGTACCTAATTACAGAGTAAGTTAAAACTTTTTAACTGCTAATTAGTTACGCCCGGGACATACTCGGGATCCTGATAGACGGGTATTGGATTATAATTAGTATTTTTAGTAATAATAAATTTGTTATCCTTAATAGGTGAATTGTGGTGGACATATTATATAGATTCTCTGTTGGTAGAACCACATTCATGCAAATAAATAAATTTGAATATATTCAATACATTTTATGGTTTATACGCAATCAATAGCGATTATCATTGTAAATGATACGTTGTTGGACTGCTCCAATACTTACCATTGTGGTGATCTCATCGCGGAATGTTGTGAGTGTAACTTGTGTGATATACCGTGTACGATAATTTATGGACGCTCTTTGTATATTTATCTGTATTCCTACTCGTATATTGATATAAACAATTGAAGGTCTAAGTATATCTATGATACAACCACTGAATTTGAATGACGGCTGTAGTTTTAACCATGAGAAGAGTTAATGACTGAATAAAAATTGTCTCTGGTTCATCGTTCGTACTTGCTGGAAAGTTAAATCTGTGCTTAAATTTTATGATGTATGTTAATACGTATTTTTTATATGATTGTTCTTTCGATATTATTATCTTCGTCAAACAATGTAAAAGAAAATTATTATTTCTGCTGTCTCGTGTGCGCAGGGAATAATCGAGAATCTTCGAGCTCGTACGAGAACTTCAAATGATATTTTTTATGGTGAGAGGTGTATGTATACTCGGAACTTAATTGTATCTTAAAATAATTAAAACTATACATTCGTTCGATCAAATTCATTCAGTTCGACTGATTCACATGTTCAATAAATTACTAAATAGAAATTACAGGAGAATATTGAATTTTATATTTAAACATTTAAAAGTGGGTACAGTATTCACTGTCGTAACTGGAATATTGTATTACGATATTATGATATGAATATTCAATTACAAAAGTGAGGTTGCAATTTTGCAATTACTTGTTAATTAAATATATTCCAAAGTAAACACATCCAGCTAAGTCGATTCAAACAGCTGTATTAATCGTATAGTTCTAACCTCGTTTACACACAGCATAGGCAATCCCTGTGTAAAGCTTACAAACAAGACAAATGACGGGGCGGTGACACAACACTGATTCACTGTGTATTTAATTCGTCGAGACAGACATGCTTGCGACTTCATGTTTTCTTTGCGCGCCTATATTTGTCATTTGGTTGCCATGTTGAAGAATGACTTGTCGGTAGTCCCCGGTTTTAAAATTATACTATTGAGTAAATTCTACATTTTAACTGTCCTGGGTACTAGTTTTGTATTCGTGCAAATAATTATGAGTACCTTGCAAAGTTAAAGAGATCCCCGGTGTTTAGTCGACCGGCAGCGCATCGGTGATACATTACGTATTACTGATGCTCACGGTTTACGGTAAGCATTTACGGCCAGGCGGCATCTCTGCTCGTTCGTGGGTTCATGACGTAAAACGTCTGTATGTTATTATAGGTGCAACATTAAAACCCTTTAGCGCAGCGTCCGGCGTTCCTATCTACACACCGTTTCTTCCTTAATTCTCAGAAAAATCGACCCCATAAAGGCAGTTGTATTTGAAGAGACCAGCACGTGTGTGCAGCCGCAAGCCGTGTTCGAACAAAAAGTTAATATCGTTGTCACGAGAGTCGCATTTATAACGGAACGAAACGGCGGCTGCGGCGGCGTATGGCTTTGTAAGAACAGTCGGCAAAACATAACTGTTTTTATTTGTTTTTAAAACAGCTGTTGTACAATCTGGGTCTGGTCGTATACGGTCCACACCTGTTGCCTGACGTTAAAATATAAATGAATGTTATAATTTTTATCTCTGGTCGACTCCGTAGACCAGTCGGTTGTGACCCCGCCTGACGACTGAGGGGTTCCGGGTTTTATATCCGAATTTATGTGACAGTTAAATGTTTGTTCTCGGGTCATGGGTGTTTGTGATAGATAAATAGAGAGATGCCGCCCGCGTCACAGGGAATCTAGTGCAAAGGTGTGTGTGTGAACGTTTAGGTACATTCGTTTTATATGTTATTTCTTGAACTAATAGACGCGTCACTAGTCGAGATAGAAATCGTCCCATATATTGCCATTTAATTTGAGTTATAAATGCGTGCATACAAATCTGTATAGTGGTTTCTACGTAACAGACAAAACAAGCTTTTTTAATTCGTTTTAGAGTTGTTTCAGACTCGCTACTTAATTGTTCAATCCACCCCGATGCCATAATCACCCATACTACCTGAGACAGGGTGAACCCTATTGCGGACATAAGCCTACTATCACTTCACGTTATCATGCTGACGGTACTTTTAAATAGGTGCGTGTGACAAGCGGCATTGATCCAGTTGTACACACAAAAGGGCGAGCAGACAGACAACATTGGTACAGTTGAATATTAATTTTACAGATTACACTACTGCAACCCGCACTAAAGGCTCAACCGTCAAGGATTCAGTATTGTACGGGATTGCATCACATTATAATAATCTATCCGACACGGCTAGTCGTACGTGCGGTCTGCGGAATGAACTTCCTACACTAGTGTTCCCACAGCAGCGTTATGGTACAGGGTCCTTTAAGAAGCGGATCTATTGCGTTCAGTCTCGCGCGGCAGGGCGTGAGTGGTGTCACCGACGCCCTGAACATCCTTGGGTGGCGATGATCTATCAAGTGAGTCGTCAAGTGAGCTGTCTTCTCGGTTGATGTTCAGTATACAACACATAGGTTTCAAAACGTTTAATTCATTAAAAGAATACAAATAAGTTAGACTTGTATGTAAATTTAGAAAAAATATCTGAGTCTCGGATCTTTAACAGCGTTCCGGGGAGAGTACTTAGGTCGAATACATTGTAATACGTGAGGCGCACTAAAAGTTTCCGGAATCAATAATAAAAAATACTATTAATGGTCAAAAATGAATTTATTGTTTCTCTAAATATTCTCCCTTTGCGTCAATGCACTTTTTCATACGATTGAACTAATTTTGAAAACATTTGTGCCACTCCTCCGTGGTGACTCTTACTCTTTTTCATACTCTTCGGCAGGTGATGAAAACTGTTGATCGCGTAATTGGTTCCTGATTTTTGGGAACAGAAAAAAGTCACACGGAGCCAGGTCAGGGCTGTATGCTGGATGACTCGTGAGATGTACATTTTTCGCCTTCAAAAACTCATTTGTCTGTCTGGCCGTGTGGGAACTTGCATTATCGTGGCGCAAGATGATACGGCGCTTACCGTTGTTTTCACGGAGTTTGTCAATAATTTCCGGTAAACAAATGGTCGTATACCAGTCACTATTCACGGTACGACGATTTCCTAAAGCAACAGACGCCACGTGTCCAGTTTTATTAAAAAAATAAGCAATGATCCGCTTTTCACGCGCGCCGCTTTGGTTGGTTTCGGCTCATCTCGAAATACCCATACGCTCGATTACTGCTTTGTTTTGGGATCGTAGCTATGTTTCATCACCTGTTACGTCGTCGTCCCACACCAAATTTGAAGCCCCTTCGTTGTATCTGGCATGCATAGCAAGTCACCAAGTGATGCGGTCTGTTTTTTGAGCATCAGTCAAATTGTGTGGGATCCATCGAGAACACAGCTTTCTCACACTCAAATGTTTGTGTAGGATTAACTTTATTTGACTCATTCATATGTCCAAAGATGTATGGATGTTATGATAGGTCACATGTCTGTCTGTTTCGATCATACGGTGCACAGCATCAATGTTTTTGTAGTTCACAATGGTGTACGGGCGACCTTCACGAATTTCATCGTGGGAATTGACACGACCGCGTTTGAATTCTGCAAAACAGCTATAAATAGTTGTCTGGCATGGTGCTTCTTCGTCAAAATCAGACTTTAGCCGAACGGGGCTCTGCTGAGCTGTCAAATTACACTTAAAATCGTGAAAAATCATGCAACGAAAATATTCCCGAGTTAAATCCATTTTATTGTAATCACGCAATTTTAAAATGACACCACACTGTGAAGACAATTGACAATCTGATGAAACAATTTGTATTCTACAGCTAAAGAGTTCCATTTTTAAATGTAGTAATAACTTTTTAAATATTGTTTGCTAGCGGTTCGCCCTGACTTCGCACGGGTGCACTTTTGTTTTTAACCATTTTGAAATATATTTATAATTTTATCTTTATAAAGGACATAGGTTTTTTTTTCTTTATAATATAAACATATGCTGTAAAAATAGTCAAAATATTCAATGTTGCATATGTCCGCTAAGTAAGGAGCCGACTACCTATTTCATAGATTTGCCCGCCCCGCACTTCGTGCCCCCTCTCTCGTCGCCTTGTCCACCGGCCTACGCTACGGCTCCTTTGCGTGGGGCCACACTGGTCAACGTGCCGCGGCGGTGTTTATTTTCCTAAATTCGTAAAATCTTCTGAACAGAATGTCCGATTTGAGTAATTCAAAAAGTTATCTATAGGTATTGAAACACTTTTGAATATGAAATAATTTATTTGTAATAAGTATTAATACGAAGATATGGTATCATGGTCTGATTTTGGTCAGCTTTTAAAATGTAAAAAGTGGTTATAGTGACATAATTACAATAGTTGGACATACAGTATCGCGACGTTATTTATAGATATTGATATGTTCTCTAATATTGTAGAACTTTATTTTGTTCTATCATCAATAGTTTCCGCAGCATATGCGATGAAAAAAATTTTTAAACAAATTTTTTACACCTTGGTTCACGGTACTGAAGTTTTAGAAAGGATCCCTTACTTTTTCTAGTAAAAAATATAGCCTATGTTACTCAGGAATAATGTAGCATTCTAATGATGAAAGAAATTTTAAAATTGGTTCAGTCGCTTTTGATTTTATTCGTTACAAACATACAAAAATACAAAGGTTTCCTCTTAATAATATTAGTATAGATGTGCTAGTAAGAAGCCAATTCCGGAAACTTTTAGTTTGACCTATGTAATACACACCTTGTATGTGTATTATTATGTATGTGACAACCCTACTGAAAATACCATTTCCATGTGTCGGCTTTTTTTGCTGGCAAAGACGATGTACCACTGAGAGTTCTTTCACTCTGGTCGCACTCGACTACAATCGATCATCGGCGAACAATGCTTATCAAATATACCTAACCAATTAATTAGAGACGTAAGACAGCTCGGTGTTGTGTTAATTGATGACTTAACAGCTACATTGCTGGTAGCCACAAGCCACTCCAAAGTAAGTACCAAGTTAATTACCGTGCAACCCTTTTTATTTATTTAGAAAAATAAGTTCTCAATTCACTTTAATATTTTTTGTGCATAGCTATAATTTCGTTCGTATACTGTCCCAATTTCGTTGGGGTTTAAATAATTCATTATTGCTCATATACACTTAATATATAGCCCATGGCCATCTGGAATATTGTACCTTGCAAATGATAAGTTCTCAAATAGGTGCTGTCGTTCCGGAGATTACCCTCCGCATATGCACAAACACACAAAGTTCCTACTTTTTCTTTACAATATTTATTATAGAAGTTAAGGTTGAGCAAAGCACAACTACATTCTAATTTTGTCAAATGGGAACTACAAATTTAAAACTAGAGGTACACATTTATTTATAAGTACAGATCTATTGAGCGTATCGTTGCATACTTAACCGTATTTTTCCACAAAGATTGATTATTATTATTAAATCTCGCAATTACTATTTTATACGCAGTCTCATTTACATACATAACAAAATGTATCGACATTCGCCGTAATAGTACCTCTCAATAAATAAGTCTCGACACCACACCGGCGCGGCGATCGCACGACAGTCGCCTCTGCTAGCAGGCGATACAATCGAGTTATCCGTGCGCGCCGACGTCTTGGGTTGTTATCGTGTTACATTAAATGTAACCTAATTTATTGTAGGTAATTTATAGGTATTGCAGTGTTCGCGATTACACGACACCATTATGAGCACACACACACGTCAGGTACTCGAGTTGAACGTAACACTATCGGAAGAAACGGCCGTGAAGTTCGAGAAGCGAGGGAATGAATCGTGCTTAAATCTCGACAACATTTTTATTGCACGGCTTTTTCCTATGACAGGTTAAAATGTTTGGTTTAATATTCATGTAACTCAAAGTGAGGATTTCTTGTTTTTATTGAGTACGAATCACAAAGAATGCATACTTAGTACTCAGTATTGTACCTACTGTCTACTGTCTTGGTGAATTTAATTTTGTAGCCTTTTAACCAGTTATGTATGATTTCATTTATTTTTCTTTCTTTTGCGGTTTAAGCGAAGTGTCTGACTAACCAAACATATTTTAATATTGGATATTCACTTAATTTTTTTTCGCTCTAATGTCTTAGTATGTTGTCGCAAAATTTTTTTGCTTTTAGAGATGAAATAAGTTGAATTTTATATAATTGTAGCTAATGTACATGTAAATTAACTTGGTCAAATTATTTGATATCAAACAACAGAAGCCAACTATCACTATATTTGTAAGCCTCAAAAATAAGCTTATTACCTATCAATGTTATAGTTGTGTTGACGGAGGAGCCCGTATTAGTAAGATATGGTAGTTAATTTAAGCGAAGTGTAATATGTAAATAACAAGCATTTAAGTAATTCGAATGCGATACATTAAAACGATCGACGCTTCACAATCAGTACAGCCGTGTGTCCGCGCGAGGCCATGGCAAGCTATGGTTGTATAATAATAATGGTAATAACATGTCGAGCTTTACATCACCAACATGTCCCGACCATCGACTGACCTATCAGATCGACCTTCCTAAAGGTAACTGAGGTTTCATGGAGCCACTTCACCGACCGTGTTTTTATAATGAATGCATGAAATGTTATTAATACTGTAGCGTGGTATGATTGTAATTTATTTAATATTTAAATTTATAAAAAAAAAAATTAGGTTACTCGTAAAGTGAAAGGCGCTCCTTCCAACATGGTCATGGCACATTGCTGAACAAAGGGCTTGCAATAGCACCCATCTTTTAAAGGTTGATGAGCTCTGAACTGCCCAACTTAATCCCGCAAATATTCGTGTATTCCGGTACAATATACCCGCCTTAGCTACCTGCCGCCCACTAAAATTAACTGAAAGTGTTGTAAGCATCTCGGTAGCCGTGTTTAAAGTCAGTTAATAAACGGGTTAACAAGCGATAAGGCTTCATGTTACCAACGTCCGTGTCCAGCGACGACGGTGACCACTCACCGTCACGTTGCTCGTATGGTCGTTCGCCGGCTGTCAAAATAATACTCTCTATCACTAACCACTCATGATTAGAGCAGCGTGGTGAAATACCACCTAAACTCGTCCTATAATAATACAGTGTTTATCCCTATAACTTGCAACTCGGGGAATCTTAGTACGAGAGAGTGGGCACGGTAAATTTTTTTCTTATGTTTTCCTCATCCCCGAGTAGGCCCCAGATCTCCAAGCGATATGCACAGGGTCACTAAGCCCTACTAATACGAAACCCTGCGTCTACAGGGTCAATCTGATCGAACTGACGCAGTTCCCGTCAGTAGCGGCGTTCAAGGTGGGTCGTGAACGCGTGACTGGTCGTGACATGACGTGTGATGTGATCACAGTGCGGGAGTTAACCATCGCGCGACCAGCGTGAGTCGAGCGCCATATTGTTGTGATATCTAACTCGGTCATCAGGATGCATGATGGAGTCGTGTGCTGGGTTGCTGGCGACGCTGACGTGGTGTCAATGGATTTAACGTTCTTATATTCACGTGGACTTACAGCCAATTGAATAATGAATACGAATAACGTCATAGCTATTAAAAACTAACCTATCAGTTACATATATAGGCGACACGTTCAGGCAATAGCGCTATAATATGAAGTTTCGTTGGGATACAATTATTATGAAAATGGGTTTGGGAAGCGGTCCTGTTGATAACTTATTGACGACAAAGTGTTGCGGATCTTTTTTGAGCCAGGCGTAACTTTGAACAAGTAAACCATATCGTATATTGCCGCCGTGACTCCAAAGACGTCGTATTGACATTCTGCAACTTGTCAGAGTAAGTTTTCAAATTTTTATTTAGTCCGAGTCTATAGCACAATATATTTAAAAATCTCTTGATATATTTTCAATTCTATCGACGTGTATTTGTACTGCGGGGACCAAATTGGAATACAGTATTGAAGAAAGCAGCGGATAAGTGAATTATAGATACATGATAGACTACGGGGGTTTTTTTAAATCTTTCGTTACTCTGGTGATGACAAATCCAAGGGTTTTGTTAGATTAAGTGGTAGTAATGTGCCCACATTACTGGAAACGGGAGTTTTTCATCAAATAAGATGCCTAGATCCTTCACCACGATTTTTCTTTCTAAGGTGCGGCCTGACAAATTGTAACTTCCAAAAAAATTATTGTATGAAGAACTAAAGGATATAACTAAACATTTTTTGATAATGAGGAACATGCAGTTTTCATCACACCAACGTTAAATGATATCTAAGTTAGCCTGAAGTAATAGAGTATTTGTGTAAGATTTAATGTTACACTAGAATTTTATATTATCTGCATAGGTATAGCAAACTAGGACAAGTCAGACGGTCAACAAGGATGTTAATGAAAGTGATGAAGAGTAAAGGCCCCAAATTAGAGCCCTGGGGCACGCCTGATGTCAACACAGTTGTTGGTACAGGTAGTATGTGTATTCTAATAAATTAGTTGTGGTTGACCTATACTTCATAAAATCATGCTGTTTAGGAGATTTCGGAGGTGCTATGTGATAAATATAGAGAATCATATGCAAGTGATTCAAACATTTTTCCTAAACAAGAATGTTTATTGCCCGATAATTTTTTCAAGAAGATTTGTTTCCAATTTAAAAATTCGAATTATGTGAGCTGTTTTCCATATAAACCGAAAAATACCTTCCTGTAAGAAGGAATTAAATAAAATAGTTATGGGTGTTCTAAATTCCTTACTACACTTCTGAATCAGGATGGGCGGAATGCCATCAGACCAGACTCCTTTACCTGGATCAGATTTGCTATTTTTCAGTTTTTTTTTTGTGATATGACTACATATATTAACTATAAAAAAAATTACGTGCTACAATAATTCTTGATGTAAAAAAAATATGATAGATATAATATTATAAGCAAACTACAAAAGTATTCACAAATCATTTATTAACCAAAAGATTTACACAACACGCCTTTTAGTAATTTCTGGTTATGTTAATAAATTAAGGGTACGATACCACAATGTAGACCTAACAGTGATGCGCCTGACCGTCTAACACGCTGTCTCGAGCAAAAGTAAGTCAATCTAATTGTCAATGTTACTGACGTCTCTGCATTCCCGTACAAACAGGGGTTATTTACATCTTGACTCGAATCATTTCTTATAAAGCCTCATACGGTGTCACCGACCTGTCACAAAGTATTTTGCGGTTCGGTGTCTTGTGTCGCCGCGTATTCCGGTCCGACTCACGTCTCGCCGACGACGCCGACGCCGACGTCGACATGTCTGACTGACGACTCGGCTCTGAAAGGCAGCTGTCGAATCTCACGCCGTTAGAACTCAGACTTGAACGGATATGTTCAGGGCAGCTTCAAAAGTCGTAGTTTGACAAATAAATATTTTTCACACATTGAGAGGTTCATATTAACGTTCAATTAAAAAACTAATGTCGGTATCAGGATTGAGATAGATGCGTTCTGAAATGTGATGTCTTGTAGGTGTCAGTACAAACACATCAACGTTTCAGCACTGTTGCTGAAATAATGAACATTTCAATTAACGCACTTGAGCAAACACTACGACGGTTCCCGTTGATCAACATTTTTCTTTCAAAAAATGCAAAATCATTTAATCATAATATAAGTATTCTGTAAATACACAACTTATGAACGTAATTTTTTTGCTTCTACGACTATTAGGTCATATCGATGGCAGTGCAAAAAATAAACATATGATCATTCACTATACATAATGGATACTCGTAGTACTTTATGATATTATTAAATTATCAGACTTCAGTTAATTTGAATAATAATTCTTAAAAAAAGCCACTCAGACAGCGACGACACCCCACGCCCGATACCAAAGTAAAGAGTGAACGATCATCGAGAGCTGATGGTATAGCACCACCGCCCGCCTCACGCTCAGGGCGCCGCGCCACTTCTCTTCATCGCGGCTGGCGACATCTCACATGACGTGATAGTCTCGTGAAGAGCTTACTATAGAAATGATCCTATGAAGTAAGGTCTTAATGTGCTTTAACTGAGGACTGCTATATGATTATCCACCAAGAAATCTCATTAGCGTGATTCAGAAATCCCCACTACTTTTTAACAGCGACATCTAGTTGATATTTTCTTGTACTTCATAAAACTTAATAATAGACTAATATGCTTGCAGATGGCACTAGCAACTCAGTAATTGATTTATTTGTCAGTCTGATTCGTTAACTATCTATTATTTTTCATTCAAAAATTGTACAACTTTTTTGATTTCAAAATTTTATCGAAATCGTAAAATGGTCAATTCTGCGGCAATTCATATTATGACTCACGTACAATTCATATTTGTAATTCTGCTGTTTGACGGCTTTGTATGGAAATTGGTAAAATGGTCCACAAAATAGGAATTGCTTAAATGTCACATCGCAGAATCATAAAAAGTTAGTCTGGAGCAACATCTTACGATTCATTTTTTTTAAGTTTTCTTGCGTTTTTTGACGAATATGGCTGATTTAGGCCTTGAAAAATTTTTTTGGAGCATACGCGAGTGATGGCGAGCATCTTATATCGCCGACGAAGTTAAATAGCGAAGCTAAATAGCGAAACTCCGAATTGGCTTTTGAAATCCCGGAGTTTATGGGCTTATAGAGACTTAATAAAAGCGTGTGTAGGGGTCTCATCCAAAAATTTGAGCCATATTTATGCTCTTTAGACTCTGGTGACCACCTAGGACAGTGGCTTTGTGGCATAAATTTAGAATTTTCAGTAGATGTCGCTGATTTATATTTGGATAAGATGCTTACTTTATAAACGTTTGCTCTTCCTTAAGCCCCTGCTTATGTATGATATAAAAATGTTCTAAAAACATATGAAACAATTTATTTGTCAAACATGAATTTTGTAAAGTGTTCTCTATTTATTTTTTTATTTTGACTTTACGTTTGCACTATTGCCTTGTTTTAAAATCCTATTTGTTTTAAATGTTATAAACAATTATGTTTCTTTCGCCTTCGGTTGCTTTCTATTCACACCGACATCAATATTTTAATCTTATTGCTAAAAAATGTTTTGACTATTACTCACTAGATGTCGCTGTCAACAAAATAGTGGGGATTCTTGAATCACCCTAATGAGATTTCTTGGCGGATAATCATACAGCAGTCCTCAGTTAAAGCACATTAAGACCTTACTTCATAGGATCATTTCTATAGTAAGCTCTTCACGAGACTATCACACCGTGTGAGATGTTGCCAACCACGATGAGGAGAAGTGGCGCGGCGCCTTGAGCGTGAGACGAGCGGTGGTGCTTCACCATCAGCTCTCGATGATCGTTCACTCTTTACTATGGTAAAGGGAGTGGGGCGTTGTCGCTCTCTGAGTGGTTTATTGTTGAAAGCTTTATTGTTATCATTGACAATTTGATTACTAACTAGCGTCCTATTGTAGCGTATGTATCAGTTGGATTAAACAATTGTATATATGTGTCCATCTGGAAATACGTACCTCTCATATGGTTCAAATTCAAAAAATTCGTTCTCTTTATAATATTAGTGTAGTATTGATTTAAAATGAAATAATCTAGCCAAGAATGGGGATAGTTACGTATTCCTCTTCTACTGTAATATTAATATGAGCTTGTATGACTTAAATGCAGTTTCTGCTTAAATAATAAAATAAAATTTGAAATACATAAGTATTACTATTGAGAAATCTAATGAGGTGTTATTGTAAGAAAACATCGCTAGTTGTCTTCACATAGTTGCTAGTTCGCTAGTTGATGCTGGATCAAAAGGTTTCTTTGTTTTCGGAAGCAAGGGGATAATTTTATGTCAATAGTTTATAAAAAGCAAACGACTCACCTGATGGTAGGTAGTCACTATTGTTCATGGACTTCTGGAACACCGAAGGCAATAAAGAATGCGGGAAACCCGTTTTTTATCTTTAGAACAGTTTCGACCTCTGAAGAAATGGCTTCTGCTAATGTTAGATGGATCTGTGATTCATTTAAGGGTCTTCACTGTCACAGTTAGTGATATCCTGCACTGATTTACAGGATTTATTGGAGAGGATATTCCGTCTCTTCGACGCGGAGAAAAAAGATCATCTGGTACAGGAAGACTGGTTGGAATTCCTAAAGGAAAGGTTTACGTAAGTAGTGTGATAATTTTATTTTTATTATTATTTATTTTTATTTAGCATGCTTCGGTTGCAAGAGCGGTATAAAGACTCTGGTAATCCTAAAAACTTAAATTTTGAGGTTCTTCAATGACAGCATACTGTGGTCCTCTGAACTTTGACAACGTTGCTTAGAAAACGTCCTTACCGCTGCAGCGCGTAGCCTGTATAACATTGTTCATTATTACATATATTCTACTAGCAATTTGCCCCGGCGAGGCGGCTTCGCACGGATGAATATATTTATATTAATAATGAAAATAAAAAATTCGCTTAAAAAAACTTTGTTTGTCAGTAAGTTCACCGAGCAGGAATTTATGAAATTGAATCCTTCATTGAACAGAACTATCAAATTGAGTGCCACGTTTTTTATTGAAATTTTTATACAAAAATACCTTTCCAATTTTCCAAACCTATTTACAAAGGAAATACCAAGCAATTGTAACTGTAACAAAATGAATGGAACCAAAATTGACGCCCTGTTTGAATAGTTAGTCTGTTACCATCGTTTTATCATCCTTATGAATTAATGATTGAAGTAATATTTTATTTTCGTGTAGTCTTTTTTCCTTTAGAGATGAGAAGCAATTGGCGTTCTTGGAGCAAGTGGAGAGCGTAGCGTACGTCCTCTGCGGAGATGGAGTGATCACTCTCGACAGCTTCCGGCAGATTCTGCAGAACAGGGTGGTGAGTGACTAATGAACTACACTAATAATAAGCTTTCGATTCTTTACGAGTACGAATACTTGTGATGAAGAAGAAAAACAAACCTTACAGGATAAATCATCAAGTATCCGTTAAACCTACAATGTTTTTCGAAATTCAGTGGCCGGCACACAATTTTTCCTTTATTTTATTCGGTGATTTATAAATTTTTCATTTTTACCCGATACACCTTTACACTGATCATGATCGTCACTCATAGTTTACATCCAAACTGTTAGAAATAGAAATGAAAAATATTTGTGCATGTATTGGACTCATAATAATATGTTTAATGTGTGGTACGTCATCATATCCCCGTGAGTCAATTCAAATTTGACTGTAATTTTATATAGAATTTACATTCTTAGCATTCTGTAGAAGGGGATAATAAACGCTAAAATAATTTAATAAATCAGCGAAAGCTTTCAATCCCTTAACTTAATAACGATTTTAAATATTGCAGATAACGAACAAACTCCTCCGTGTGGTGGACACTGATGGCGACGGTTACACCACCGCAGATGAGGTCATGGAGTTCATATCGGCCGTCTCCTGCAGCCGGTAATATCCGACCCACATCATATACCTGCCCACTTACTAAATAAAGTATTACATTCGCTCAATAACATTTGATTATTTACGTCCTGATAAAATTAGGTGGAGTAAAGATCAATTTTCTCAGGGGATTTTGTGGTCTGTGAGTATATATAGACAAACTCTCGTGTCCGGTGATTTGTTCAGTAGTCGATAACAATTTCATTGTTAGATAGATATAGCTAAGCTTTTGGATGTTTGAGTTGTTTCTTACTCGTACCACATAGAGCAACATGGCGTAATACGCTCCGAGCCTACTGACTTGTGAAGAAAACCGTATATTATATTCTAATAGAGAACTTATGATTTTTATCCCATACTGAATTACTTTATAGTTTAATGGGTAACAATGTTTTGCAAATCCCAGGCCCAGGAAGGGCATCGACAAGGCCAGTGTTGATCGTCTGGAGCAGCTGTTCCGGCAGACGGTGGGCGACCAGAAGGAGATCACCCGGGAGCAGTTCCAGAAAATTGTCGTCTCCAAGAATGTACTGATTCAATTTATTATTAACAGTAATATTGAAACACCCGGTATTACGAGTTAACAGAAACAATAGTCGACATTTCTTGGCCCGGAGACCCTGTAGTATCGTAGAAGAGTACCAGGTGCAGCAACAAAATGCTCACACTACGGCTACTAAGTTGCTATCGGCAAATTGAACTACAAATATATTCACTTCGTTATCAATAACTACCATCATTTTGTTGTTCGATTTTAAAAACGCTTATTAACAAATAATACGAGTAATTCCAAAATTGTTTGATAGAGACTCATTAATATATATTTTTTTACAACTTTCTATGTCATTAATATTAATTTTAGTATTGATACGGATAGTAAGAAAATGACCACTTTCACGACCAGCAAAGCGAAAACGCTAAAGCTAGCTTATCATTAATATGTAATCTAAGGCATGAATTGAAATTTATAAAATAAGAATGGAAAATCACGTTTCAGTATGAATAACTGTAATAAAACCGAAGTAAATAGACTAGTAGTGAATTCTTCGACGTAATTTGTTCAATTAACGCAGACAAACCAATTGAGTGTTCGGTTCGTATTTACAGCCGTTTTTCACGGAGCGGGTGTTCCAAATCTTCGATGAGGACAACTCCGGAACCATCTCCCACCATGAGTTCATCGCGGCTGTACACCGCTTCGGCATGCAGACCCCAGAGGACAAGATCAGATTCCTGTTCAAGGTTTACGACTTGGATGGTGAGCATTTTAACATCTTTACCCATGAAGAAAAATCAGTCCTTACTTTGAGAAGGAGAGCCATACAAATATAATCAGATTTCAATGCTTCACATTCTTACATAGTAGCATCTACATCGAAAAGATCTATAATAACGCAGAACGTATCATAATCTGTCTGACGAAACTTGACTACTACATGATTCTTGCAAATAAATTTACTTGTAGACACAAATTCTTTGTAACCTTTTTTCGTTTTAACGAAGTAACATAAGACAAGATGTTTAAACTTAGTCCTCACGAGTACTACATTTATCTATCTTCCGACATAGTTCAAGTTTTTTAATTGTAACAGGTACTCACAATTTTTGAGTTTCATCGACATATTGACCAGTGCAGGCCATTTTTCTAACAGTACATTAGCCATGGTCGATGTACTGTCAATAGGTTCAACGAGATAAATTTCATTCCATTAGGTGATGGCCTCATACAACACAGGGAGCTGCAGCACGTAATGCGTGCCTGCATGGAAGAGAATGGCATGCAGTTCAGTGACGATCAGCTCCTGGACCTCACCACAGCAATGTTTGAAGATGCTGATACTGAACAGCGAGGAGCGATCACATACGAAGGTTTGAGAAACCAGCTGAACAAGCATGGAGGGCTGCTGGAAAATTTGTCTATCAGGTAATTTGTCATGTAATTATATTGAATATATCGACCAAACTTGGTACACGATTTTCTTTGCAGCTTTTATATTTTTGAAATTTCCGCTGTCCTCTTTATGTCCTATTCCACATTTTTGGGGCGTCAAAATATACTCTTTTAATAAAGGCGGGGTCGCCTTTTTCAAATACTTCTGCAATAAACTAACTCTGTTATTGTATTTGCTGATACTTTTGTCTTTTTCAGTATCGATCGCTGGCTGGTACCTCCTAACCCGAAGCAAGAACAAATCTCCTTCTGCAAAAAACTTGCTAATATGAAGCCATACCAACTGACCTTGCCATATATCAAGAATAACTACGTACTTCTGATCTATTTGGGCGTGTTCTTTCTCGTCAATATCGGTCTCTTCGTCGCAAGGATTGTAGAGTATAGAGAGTCAAATGCGTTCGTCATATTTGCAAGAGCTTGTGGTAAGTTTTATCTTTATTCACTTATTGTATGTCAAGTCTTGACTACACTCCCACCTGATGGTAAATGGCGATGTAACCTTACCATCATCATCATCTTTGTTTATAATTGCCCAACGCCTGGGCTCGGGTATCCTCTCACACCGAGAGCAGTAGTAGTAGCAGAGTTGTTGCCAATACATGGCATCGTATCGCTTTGGCATATTATAAATACCTACGAGTACATCACGGAGAAAAAGTGTTCTTCAGGTATCATGATGTTTTCATCCGAAGAAACATGAGATATTAATTTTCTAACATGCACATCACTTTGAAATTCCAGATACGTGCAGGATTTAAATGCCTTGTGGTAAGCGTTTATAAATGCTTGCACACTCTCATCTTGACATTACAATTCTTCTATGTATTGGATTTGGCAAGGACTTAAATGAAACATTAGAATCGTCTAAAACTTGAAATAAATATTTGTCAGCTACATAATAGAACTTGGAAGCTGTCTCTCAGTGTCCAATACCAGCTGGCGGTCGATGTAGTTGTCCAACGATATCGTTAAGCTTATTTATGTTAACATCTATAGATCAATGACGAATATATATTAAAAAAATTATGGCAAAAGAGAAACTTTCACTCTACGGCTTGAACAAAGTTTATTCAGTTCAATCAGCTTTGAGGATAAATAAACTAAAATTTGATTCCATACAGATAACAGATATTTGAAAATTATTTTACTAATTTTCAATTAACTGTTTGATGTAGTGTACCATACTAAGTTAACCAGTATTCTTTCTTTAATCATTCTCTTTGTACTGTAGATACTCTCATCAAGCAAGGCTTCAATATTATCATTATTTGTTTCCACAATCGTTTTAAAAAGATCTCCGCAAACAGGTCAGTGCTTGAACTTGAACTGTTCGTGGGTGCTGGTGCTGATGCTGCGGCATTGCATCACGTGGCTGCGGGTGCGCGGCGCGGGCTCGCTGCTGCCGCTCGACCAACACGTGTATCTGCACAAGCTCACCGGCGTCCTCATCATCCTGTATAGCGTCATCCATACTGTGATGCATCTGTGCAACTTCAGTTAGTATCACCTGTATGTACGGGCTACACGCACATTCTTTCAGTGTCACCAATTTATGCTTCGCAGTGGCATTTTGAGTCAGCGCGCTAATTTAGTCAAGCGTACAGTGGCTCCGTGGCATCAATAATTTCTCTAATGACTTTGAAGTCATGACATGTATCTTGCTTGGTACATATATAGACAGATCGATATCCGCGGTTGTTCTTGCCAGGATATATGGATCGACAATTCAAAATAAGACTTATAATATGTTACATTTTAATAGGAAAAAATGTATATAAGTTTTGACAGGGAAATACACAACACGTTTGAGGATGCTCTCGATTAAAAATAAAATGTTCCAATTTGACTGACGGTCGCAATCTATATCAGTGGTTTGAAATGTGCGCAGGGTTCTACATATTTGAAGCTACATATTGTCCTGTGTAGTCTAAGTGGATACTGAATCTTCATGTTTCCCTTCAAACTTATGGTTTATATCTATTTAAAACTTCCCATAAGACAAACTTTATTATGCTCACCATCCTTGTTTCATTGTGATCTGCACCACGAGTTGAATGGCCAGAACCACACACAAGCTCTGATTTCCGAAATAATGTACTCCACAGTTATACTGAGAAATAATTACGGATTTAATGTTAAAGGCGTTCTCTGCCAGTTCTCAATACATAGGTACTTCATGCAGAAATGTATCGTGAAAAGAAAATCTTGTACTTCTTTTTCTCCTGTGTTTATCAAGCGATTTGTGATTATTTTTGTTTAATTTATAAAATTCATTCAATGAGTAAAAAAAACTTTATTTAAACATTATGGCTGTACTTCGACCTATAGGCGAGCACTATTTGCATGAAAAATAAACTTCACAATGTACACCTCCACCTCCACCTCCACCTCCACCTCCTCAGGTGTGATAGTGGTTCACGACGCGGTGCTGAACGCCAACAACTACACGCTGTGGGAGTGGGTGGGCACGGCGCGGCCGGGGCTGTTCGGGCTGGTGCCCGGCGCCGCCAACCCCACGGGGCTGGCGCTGTGCGTGGTGCTGCTCGTCATGTCCCTGTGCAGTCGGTCGGCCGTCAGACGCGGGGGAAGCTTTGAGGCGAGTACAGCAGACGCACACCTGTCGCTTCACAGCTGTGCATGTGAATATCACTGATGTGTTGTTAGCTGTAGCGAAGGCAGATATCCAAGATTCGAGCGATAGGTCCCGGATTCGATTTTCGGCCAGAGCAAACAATAGATACCTCTTCTAGGCACTTAGTCTATCGTCAGAGTACGAGTATGCCCTAAATTCCGAATTATAGATATTGATAGATACAGATATTGATATTGATGCAATACTTCAAACATCTAGGAAGTCCCAAAGTTTTCGTTAATTCTTTACCGTGTACTGTTAATCGCGATCTTTGGATATTCTCGTATCAGGCTCATTATTTTTATTTTTTATGTATTTTTATATGGTTCCAGATATTCTACTGGACCCATTTGCTGTACGTGCCATTCTGGATCCTTCTCATCATCCACGCGCCCAACTTTTGGAAATGGTTCATCGCTCCCGGAGCGATGTACGTCATCGAAAGGATCGTGAGACTGACTTGGATGAGGTATTCTCTCTAGCATTAAAAATGGCTGCTTCAAAAATTTCTGGAGTTTTAAATAAATTGGTTTTATATAAATTCTTTAATAAAGTGGTAAGATTTACATTTGGTTGAAAATCATAGTAATCTGTTTTATTCCGGTATAGCTCACGAATTTTAACAGTAAAATAAATACATCTACCGAGCGATCCAAAAAAAACAATTTTCCCAAAACTTTTAAGATCAAAGTAAATGTTTAAATCTAGTCTGATGTCACCAACCTTTGTTTCCCCAACATTTTTCAGGTCGAAGAGGGGTCAAACTTACATCTCATCGGGGATTCTGTTACCGTCGCGAGTGACGCACCTGGTGGTGAAGCGGCCGCCCCTATTCGAGTTCCACGCCGGCGACTACGTGTTCGTGAATATCCCCGCCATCGCGACCTACGAGTGGCATCCCTTCACTATCAGCAGCGCTCCAGATCTCGAAGGTAAGACGGGTGTTTAGATGACAATTGTTTGTGATATTACGATCAATATCGTGTACAGATAAGTAATAAATTGGTTTCAAACTTGAGATTTGACAATATATCTGTACGATTTCGTCCATACTATGCGTTTCTATCTTTGGAATAGATACTCGTATTTTGGTTGCATTCACTAATAAATAAAGCTAAATGACTAATTCATTTTTAATATTTTTCTAACAAGATCGTGGTTTTGTTTGTCCATAGCCAAGTTCATAGTGATCCGAGATTTAAACATAGTTCTCACAATCATATGTTTCTACCTGCTGCATTTGGGTCTCTAAGTGCAGTTATGATTATCCTTCACGTTCTTCAGATGCGGCAAACTTTACTCGGCGTTGAGAGATTAATTATGAATAATCGCTGGTTGGCTTATTTACACTTTGTTTTTTTTACCGAAGTAAAGGAAAATACTGTACTATACATAATATAACTAATAAATAGTTTTTATTCTGTTGAATATCTTCTGTTGCAGAATACCTGTGGCTGCATATTCGCGGAGTGGGCGAGTGGACGAACCGCCTGTATTCGTACTTTGAGAGTGAACAGGAGCGCCTGCACGGGCCGGACTCCGCACCGCACGAGTGAGTACTGCACAGCGCATACTTGAGAAATGTCCATAATGATTTAAAAGCTGCGTAAAGCAAGCAATTTTCACTTGGCCAATATGGTCCCAATCCATTGTGAGAGGAAACCTTAGTAAGATAATAATGTGCTGCAATGATGATAATGGCATTAAAAAATTCAAATTGGCATTCAAATATTAAAAAGATTGTGTAAAAAACAATAGTTGGAACATGGACGAACAATTGCGTTGTGGTCACAATAAGCACATGTCATCCAGCACAAATGTGAACCGTTTGGCAGACGGGTGGCGCGCTCCAGCTCGTGTCACAGCAACAACAGCAGGAAGGGCTCCGGCGCGTCCAACAAACACTCCGTCGACTTCTCGCCCGCAGGCTACTCCAACGAGGCCTTCACCATGGACGAGGGCCTTGTTTCTAACGGGATTCAAGGTAATGAGACAGAATTATGGTTTAAGACGTTTATTTTTCTTAAAAGATTTACAGAAATAACCGTTAAGCTTCTATGGCTGAGTTTTGTTTTGTTGACTGATTTGCTTTTTCTCTGACGTTTATCGCTAGTATCATGAATTTGAGATATGGCATAGAGATGTAGTCTTATTTGAGGCTATTTGAAGATGTTTGCCACAAGCTCGTTTGCTTCTTCGATTTAATTAATTTCAATAATAACTCTTAATGGGAACATGTACGAATACGTACTAATAAACTTCCTCGTGGTCAAAACACCATATTTTTCTTTTCTGTCTGTACTAACTATGCATATACGTACTATACATAGTTCTCATAAGCTTTAATCGGTCTTTTATTTATATTATTGTCAATTTAGGTTTTTTTGTCCTGTGTTTGTTATGTCAATTATTTTAGCACATCTTTTTTTTCTTATTCCTTAGGTTATTTGAAGGTGACTGATAAGACCTACTGCATTCAAAGGTCTATTTTTGATAATAATATTTATTGTACCTGTTTCTAGTGCGAAATAAAGGATATTCTGTTACTTGTTGTTGTGCGTTTCAGTAATGTCTCCTCCGAAGCCGGCCCGTAGCTTCCTCTCTCCACTGCGGCTGCTGGAGAAGTCTCGCTCGATGCCCGACGTGTACAAAAACGCTAAGAAGAAACAACGGCTCATCGCGTCAGTTTGTTCATCATCATCAACAACAGTATTACAAGTCGCATCATCACCTTCGTTAACAATGCAGAGTCATTATTTAAGATCGTCACCCATTTCTACTAATTATATACTGAAATTATCTACTTGAAGCAACTCCTTCGATTTGATAGCCATTGGTACAATTGAAGTTTTTACGAACGTGTTTGGATCAGATGACAAGGGTGACTGTATTCTGATATGCTTCTTTTACGACAATGAGCACATCTCGGTGGCATATAAATAACTCACTTCAAAACTTCCTTTTAAATTCATTATTATTATCGTCATAACATGTATCGTATTTAGTGTTCATCTAAGTTACGTTTTATACATAAGCATTTAGTATTCTTCCCAGGTTGAATCATTACAAGAAGTAAACATTCGTTGCTTTTTGTAACAAATTGTAGTGTTCCTAATTACTAATTTTCAACTATCTATTAGTACTACTACTATTTTTAAAAGTGTCTGATGCAATTCTGTTTAAAATTATATTACATGGGTCTGCCTCCCGTATAACCTATATTGTGCCGTATTGGGGCGGCCTAGAATATTCCCCAAATCCCATGCTGGCAGAACAGGGTGTCGTAAAAGGCAACAGAAGCCAGCCTGCTGGGTGGTAAGGCTTCGCGTATGGATTATATTATCTGTATTATTATTAAGTCATTAATATTATTACTAATTATCTTTCCGTGAAGCCTGCCTGGCTAGCTACCACCCTCCTGCTTGAGTCAGCTGCCAAACGACTCGTCGTGTTCCGGCTGGGAGCTAATACCTTCTTTCTAACCTGGCTTGAGAGCCAATACCTTCTTTCTAACCTTCTTCTCATTTCCTGGTCGACAACGCATCAGTGATGCCCTTAGTCTTGCTGATGTCCATGGGCGATGGTGACCACTTACCATCAGGTGGCTCGTCTGTTCGTTTGTTGGCT
Organism: Megathymus violae; assembly: GCA_003671415.1. NCBI lineage: Eukaryota > Metazoa > Arthropoda > Insecta > Lepidoptera > Hesperiidae > Megathymus > Megathymus violae. The sequence continues at coordinate 897,517 of PDGT01000082.1, read as the reverse complement.
ATTAACATAAGAAAAAGTGAACGCGATATATATACATATAGCATGAACGAAAGGGCCTGTAGCGGAAAACTCTAACATTTACGTAAAAATGCAATTTATAATCAGTTCGAGTTTAAGCATAATTTTTCTGATATTCGCTAATTCAGCAAATATGCTCACTCAATTTTTCCCAAAATACCAGCTGCGTGACTTAAAACGATTCTGGTCTTGCCGGTCACCTCAGTCTCCAGGACTACACGCGGTGCGAGTCCGAGCGTAGCTTCGACGAGTGCGAGCTGCGCCGCGCGCGACTGCGGACCGCGGGGCTGGTGCAGCGCGCGCACCGCTCGCCGCAGCTGCGCGCCGCCGCGCACAGCTTCCGTTACATGAGGAACAAGCCCACCATCATCGCCTTCAAGTCGCCCAGCATCGACGAACGAAGGAAATCTAACGACAGCATTCTTACCCTGGGTGAGTTCGTTTGTTGAAACATTTCGCTCGGCAAGTTGGACTTGTAAAAATATTTTCCATATTTATTCATTATATATTCCATAACGGAAATATTTTGGTGTTTTTCACCATACAACTATTATTCGACAGTTATAGTTAGATGTTTAAATTTTTGGAAGACTAACGACGACACGCTTCCGTTGGGTAGATTTGTTGATTGAAGTAAATGGAAAGATTGGAGATCGTAGTTAACGAAAAAACGGACACGGATGTATACATATACGAACAATCAAGTGACACTTTGTCATTTAAAAAATTTTGTTCACGTATGTTTATTTATTTTAAAATGACAGATACACAGTTTGTATAGTGAGATACATTTATTTTCGGTTCTCCAGCTAGAAGAAGACTATCCAAGAGCTTGTCTCCTGATAGAGACGTGGAAGCCAACGAGAACCCTTCCATTAATGTCGTCAGTCCGTCCGAGTCATCTAACAGTGAATCGACTCTTTCCAACTATCCCGTTGGAAAACCTCTGAAGGTAAGCATGAGGTAAAATTATTCAGCAAGTTGTTCCTCCCCTTAAAAAGTACATCATCATCTGCTTTACCTTATCCCATTATCTGGTATCGGCGCAGTATGTCTTTTCTTTCCATTCATTGCGTTTTCTTGTAATACTTACATATGTCCACTCCCACCTCATTCATGTCAATCCTAACAGAATCCGTCTACGGTTTCTTGGGCTTTCCTCTCGCTTTTTATCTATCCACATTCATGTTCATCGATTTTTTGGGCGCATGGTCTTCATCCCTTCACATCACATACCCAACCCTTAAAATCACGTGAACAAATTCTAAAGGAAGAAAAACTTACATATACAAATGTTATCGCGACGACTGATAAATTTTCAATAGTAATTTGGAAGGCTGTAATGACAATGACAAATAGTCTGAGAATCCATATTAGTTGTAAGAGGTTGTTCGTGAAAGGAATATCAAATCACGTGGACCTTAAGAGAGGAAGACCTGTTGCTAAAATAAATATTATTCAAAAACTAATAACATATTTTATCTACTCATTATGAATTACATATACAGACGACAACAGCTCTCCAGAGAAACTTTCCACTCACATAGAATGTTTGTGGATTTTTTTACCAGGAAGAGTTAAACACATACCCGTTTTCTCATTACAAATTTGAAGTGTAAGGTGGGATTTAAACTCGAGTGCCTCGTACGGGAGATCGTCGTTTATACTAGACTACCAGTGCTTATACATACGTGGTTGGTTTCCAGATATATCTAGATGGTCCATACGGCGCAGCATCGTCACATATCTTCCGCGCTCAACACGCAGTCCTCATAGCGGCCGGCATCGGCGTCACACCATTCGCCTCCATCCTTCAATCCATCATGTATAGATACTGGAGCTCGCGAAACGTGTGCCCCAAGTGTAACCACACCTGGGCTAGTGATCTCACTAAGATTATGAGCTTGAGGAAGGTAAGTTTGCTGAAAGATATTTCGCGTTTAAAGAAAATTCACCTAGAAAGTATCATTCTCGCACCTATTTCTAATAACAACTTTGCGATGTAATGGACGTGGATTGAATTGGACTTGCGTTTCTGTCTGGAAGACCCTTCTCTAACAAGTAGATTGTTTTAAAATATTTTGCCAGGAAAGCATCATCTCTGCACCAATATTATAGGGTTTAGGTCCTGTTGGAAGTTTAACGACGAGTCTGCAAGAAATCCGATTTGATATTTCGTCATTGAATTTGCGTTACATTCACAGTGATTGGATTTGTGACAAAATTCCATCGTCCAGCCTTTCGGACATTCTTGCCCATGTGTGAAAATTGTGGAATTACAGAAAGGGATTTTTTAATTGATGCATTTAATAATAGATTCCTACACGTGTTGTGATAGACAGATATTAAGTAATACAAATAAGTATGTCTAAAATAAATAATAAACGTTCACGCACACCACCCGCCCTAATACTCTCAGTATTGCGGGTGGTATGGACCTACAGTATGTCATCACAAACACCCATTACCCGAGAACAAATATTTATCTGAACCTGTGACCCCTCGGTTGACTGGCAAGGCCAACTGGACTACGATTACGCAGCTTCACGAGGACAGACCTCGATAGGAGTTATCACACAGGTGGACTAAAGTAGATGATTTACTAAACATACAGGTGGACTTCTTCTGGATCAACCGCGAGCAGCGCTCGTTCGAATGGTTCGTGTCACTGCTGTCACAGCTGGAGATCGAGCAGGCGGAGCTGGGCGCGCGCTTCCTGGAGATGCACATGTACATCACGAGCGCGCTGCAACGCAGCGACATGAAGGCCGTCGGGCTGCAGCTAGCGCTTGATCTGCTGCACGAGAAGGTGGCTAATAATACTGATGATACTACTCAAATGCGTGTTCGTAGATTATAGATTTCCATCCCTCATTTAAGCGCAAACAAACTTCTGCTCAAGCAACATGCGGCTTCGCTTGAACGCATGAGATCAATCACTAGTTCAATTACGACGTCACCCACTCGATATTTTGGACTTCCTTGTAGAGTCGAAGTATGCATAGTGAAGTGGAGTGAAATGTTTTAACGTATTTCGGTGGCAATATAAAAGAGCCCATTAACAAATGAGGAGACTGATAGTGATGTGCTTAAACCACGGCGATCACCTACCACCTGTTAGTCATTATTTTATGTTCTTGTAGTATTATACCATGCCCCTACTATGTTTAGATCCGGGAAAAGAGGTGGCAAGACCTCCTATATATAATATCTTACTGCTCACGTTAGTACAGACAGGTAATGGATTTGATTAATTTACTAAAACTGTCTTTGTTGAATTTTGTCAATGGGTCGTATCAATGTACATGTCAAAGAAACCTGTTACGTTACAGGAGAAACGCGACCTAATAACCGGTCTGAAGACCCGAACTAACGCAGGGAGACCGAACTGGGACAAGGTGTTCCAGCGCATCCAAGAGCAGCAACAGGGGAAGGTAACGGTATTCTACTGCGGGCCACCGCAGCTGGCGCGCGTGTTGCGCGTCAAGTGCAACCAGTTCGGCTTTCTGTTCAGGAAAGAGGTGTTTTAGGTAAATGTAGTTGTCAATTAGTCGAACAAAAGAGAGAGAAATGAGAAGAGCATGTCCGAAAAGATGATTAAATTGTATTGTGGATGGCTGTAGACGGTTGTCGTGTTTCGAGTGTTAGACGATTGTGAAATCCTAGAGCTGAGATGTCAGTGTCTTCGAGGGCAGACGATAATTTTGGGTCGTTGTAAGTAGTTCATGTGTGATCATGTGTTAGGATATGTGTTTATGGACAAGCTGATAAAGGCGATCGGAGCAGTTGTTAATAAAGCAAAATATGTATCTTGTAAATCCAACAAGTATTATGTATTAACGCTACCGTCAAGTTAAGTAGGTTAGACCTGTAGGTAAGCCGCGTAATAAACATACCGATAAGAGAGCGTCCGCGACGCTGCGAGAATTCAAGGAACGTCGAATATAATGATGCCCCTAATATAATGGTCTAAATGATTCCATATGACATTACTACTTATTATTTCATTTCTATTGTTCCTTTTGTACTCGCATATCAATGTTACAATTAAAAATGTAATTTTTTCTCCTGTATAAATCTTTTTATTTGTTTTCTGAACTACTAACTGGAGAGTTTTATTTCGTTATTTGTGTTGTTTATTTTACATAACATCGTTCATTATATGTACAACTGTGGATTTTACTTCGTCTTCACATTGATCGACATTATCTTAGTCAGACTTGAGACTTTTAAATATTATCGTATTTTCATTAAAGACTTGAGGTTTTTTAATGAATCGATGTCATAAAATTATAAATATATACAACAGCAAGGTTAAATATAATTTGGCTTTAGCTAGATGATGCTTTGTATTGTGAAGAATTATCGGTACCTCTTGGTAATTTGTGACATATGATAATTGTCTATTCATTTATTACTAAACCTTTCGATGTTTTCGACTTTGTTTATCTTTATTCATTCCTAGTAGAATACAATGTAAGACTAACACTTAGCAAATTCTGGAAATGTTTATTGTTTCTGGACAATTGTTTTCTATTCAGTTCACTTCAAACTACCCCTCATTATCATCATCGTCGAGTGCGGAGGGTCTTTGTTGCCATTATCATGTAATCGATGTACCTGCGTCGTGTGTTACTATTGTTAAGTTGAAGTGGTGATGTCCGTTTCGCTTTTGTTAATGTTCATTATACTTGACGCTGTATTCGTAGAATTAATGATTATTAAAATATGCTCACAAACATTCGTATATTCTGTAATCTATATAAATATAAATAATATTTCTATTCTGACGTTACCATGACAACCGAAGATATTACCTAGTTACCGTTGATAAGTTATTTAAATCGTTACTTTTGATAAAAAATTATGATTTATATTTTTATATTTAGTATTAAATTTGTTTATTCAAAATACACATACAATATTTTAATTTATATATCCCACTGTTAGGATTACGTTTATCACTATAAAAATAAAATTAAAATGCTCCTGCCGGTTTCGTGACAACGGCCGTAGATACCCAACTTAAGGTTTGCTTTTCGACAAAACTTTTAGGTGAAGAGTAATTTAACTTATTCCGTGTGAGTATTCTGTAAATACACTTGTGCACGCCATTTATTGCTTCTACCACCGTTTCGCAAAGATGCTTTAACATTGAGGAAAAGAAACGGTGAAAAGAACTCCTCAGCACACCTTTTAAACAACACATGGTAATTACATACTAAGTTTAACCTGCGCGGAACTGGTTTCGACACTATTATTTCCAGGCGTCGTTGTCATTAATACATTCATCTACACTATAATATCCTTTGTCAGTAAGCTGTATTTTAATGCGTCGTTTAAAAGTTCCAATGTGCAATTCACGTATCAACTTTGGAACCTTATTGCAAAAACGAACTCCAAGCCCCATAAAAGAACGTCGAACTTTTCGAAGGCGATATGTAAACACATTATCAAAATCTACGTACCGGCACCGTAAGGGGGGGCTAGGTGTGTCGTAGAAAGCGAATTTTAAAAAATCATCAAATTTTAATGAAATAATTTTATACGCCAAATTGACAAGTGTTATAAAATTTGCTGTTATTGGACATATATATTCGAGTTTAATTTACTGGACTTATTTTATTAATAATTTTATAAATTAATTAACTAATAATACGACCACTCCCTTCCGACCGCACCTGCTACGTTCGAACCTAATAGTTATTATTTTTCCTTTTATAGTATAACATTTATGGTTATCATGCTGGACATGTTAAAGCTAATGCTTTAAGCATTAACTTTAACATGACTACGGTAGCGCCATCTATTGACAAATGAAGGAAAGTATGCAACATGTGCAGTCCACAGAACTTGTCGATATTCACACGGATGTATTTGTATTACTAATGTTATAAAGGCCTAATAGTAACCTAACTAATAGTATAACTAATATAGTGTATGTAATGTAGTGTAGTAATATAGTATATAGTAATATAATAATATAGTGTAACTAATAGTATAAAGTAATAACTAATTGTAGCCTAACTCGTCGGTCGCATTACTCCCATCTTACAGTAACACAAGCTTGCCTGAAGCAAGTCGTGTCTTGTCTCCCGTCACAATTAACAGGCACGGCCGGACAAACGGTGAAAGGGTTTTAAGTTTATCAATAACAATACAACCATTTCATTCACCTCCCTGTTATCCCATGCGATGATTTGTTGTTACAAAATTAGCAACCGTAGACAAACTTCCGTGGCAGTGGCCACTAAATTAAACATTCTGTAAGCTTCATACTCGTTTTCTTCATATTTTTATCACAATTAAATTCAACGTAGACAGTAAGTAAGTACATAAGTCTCTCCGCCTCGCAATTTAATTATTGAGATAAAGCAGCGAATAAAACGTGTGACGTAGGCAATACGTTACCGCGTCGAGTCAGAAGATGGCGACAAGGTCGTCGCACCATGATAATTTGCGAGTGCGAACATGACGTTACACGCATGTCATACCGACGAGACCTTGCCCTCGAGCTATTGCCAAGGTTAAGGTCACGCTCTGGCCTTGTAGCGAGGCTACAGCCTTGGTCCAAGGACGACCTTGGCCCCCGAGGCCATTCACCATTGTCAATGTCGATCTTGCCAAATTGATGTTTTGAAATTTGCGAAGCACGTGACCTTCGAAATATATTTAGCAATTATCTTTCGGTTTCCTGTAACTAGGTAGATAGATACTTGTTTAACAATACACAATACTAAATTCATACTTCCGTAAAAAGCATACGGATTTTTTTTGTTTTATTAATAGATATAACCAATATTGACAACATGTTGTTTTGTTTCAAGTAATTATTAATAATTATTTATAACATTAAAGACATTGATTGTCATATCATGTCACATTGTCATTAGATAATTTTCTAATAAAGGTAATATACAATTATTTTAATTAAGCCACAGTACAGCACTTGCAACACTAACAATTTATTATCAATTTATATTCACCAGAAGTCATTTAAAATTGTTTATATTCACTAAATGTCGTCATTAATAAAACTGATTTTAAATCTTATAAAATTACTTTTAACTACAAAATATCTATATGTAATAGTGACTTGGTCCGACATCTGGTAGTCGTATTTAGAACTACTACAACCGATTAGTCTGCTTAGCTTATTATAAGTATAAATAGTTCCTACAGATTAACGATAGATGGCTTTAACATTATTACTGTTTGGAAATGATTTAATGTCAAAAAACTGACTGAACGTTTTCCTAGATTTAGATAGCTAATTTATAATCGTAATAGGATTTGTAATATGGCAACAGGTTACGGGGACAATTTGCGACCCCCGTATTCCCCTTAAACTTAAGGGGAAGATCTATAAGACCATGGTTAGCTGTCTTGTACGGATCAGAATGTTGGGCCACAAAAGGGATGAATGAAAGACAACTGCATGCAGCTGAGATGAGAATGTTAAGAGAGATGTGTGGTATAACGCGAATGGATAGAGTAAGGAATGAGTACATAAGAGGAAGTCTGAAAGTGGCACCGAAAAGCTACGTGGAAACCGGCTATCATGGTATGGTCATGTTATGCGGAGGAATGAAGAGCATGTTATAAGGAAGGTATTAAGTATGAACGTAGATGGCTATAGAGGTAGAGGAAGGCCAAAGAATCGATGGATGGATTGTTGTGTGAAGGATATGTCTAGAATGGACTTTACTAGTGAAATGACATCTGATAGAGAAGTATGGAGGAAAAATACATGCTGCGCCGACCCCAAATAAAATTGGGATAAGGGCAGGAGGATGATGATGATGAATAGGATTTGTAATATCGTTATTTAAGGGTTCTTCTAGCATTTTTAACCACTGCTTGTTTCGAAATTTTCTTATTCAAAAAAGTCTTTTGTTTTTAAAGTTTTTATTAAGTATTTAAATTAATACAAAATTAAAACTAACATAAGCTAGTATTTGATTTTATTGGAAGAATGATGCAATGTTTCCCAACTTGAGTCTAGAATTTTGTTCCACCAATCGAGAATTTTGTTCGATACATATATTAAAAAAATTCATTACAACTTATAGTATATAGGTATACATTCCAAGTCTGTTATATGGGACAACTCTGTTGCTTTGTTCTTAATATCAAAATAAATGTTGTTTATCCATTGAATGTTTTTAACTTCTCCAAGGTTCCAAGATGAGGCCAACACTTACGGTATCGTTATTTTTTAGTTTTGCTTCACACTAAGTCACAAAGAGTTCTTTAACATGTATCTTTACAGTTTTATCATCTAGATATCTATGATAACGGTATCTTTGTATTAACGATACGATGGATTCCTGATAAACCAGCCAGATACATCCCTCTCTACGCCGCGTGTAACGAGTAAGCGAGACGGACGTATTCTTTTTAAATTGCTCTTGCAGTTATCATCGCGCCGTTGATAATAGGGTCGACTTTTGTTATCTGTGCGATAACAAATGTTCCGTTCGAAATATCTTCTAAAGAGACGGTAGTCTTGGGTATATTATTTATGTATAATACTAAAAATATTCATAAATAAGTTGTCACGAACCAGTGATTTGAACGTCGAATGGACTAGATCTGGGCTGGAATCCTGCACGCTCCCGTAGCTTATTTTTATTTGGGTGTAATTATCATCAGTATCCATGACCTATGTACGTACAGCTTCCCGTGTTTTCAGAGACATACGGCCTTTGGCCCTCTTCTAGTGACAGGAGATTCTCACCAAGATATCGATTACCAGCTTACCTAGCTGCAACTGAAGTGTCTTATTGATTCTCTAACATCGATACAAAAATGTTTCATTGTGGATTTTAGGCGGGCGGTAGGTAACGAGCTCGTGCAACAGACGTGACCGCAGTGACCGGGTGAAATCACCTCGGCAGGCTCCACTGGCCAATTCAGTAATTTCCACACTATATATCAAAACAAGAAAACAGCCGCCGATAAAATGTCACCTACGATAAAAATAACAAACAACATTGAGTTTATCAAAACTACCAATTCCGAGGAAAATAACATTATCTGGGTCCGATAGCGGCAGAGGCACCGGAATTTGTTGTACCAATAGTCGTGACGGCCTCGTAAGCACCGAGAGGCAGATTATAATCATAAATAATAACGAGGTTTGTCCACAGCTCCCGGCCGCTGATACGCGGACAAAACAAAAACACGGATGATTAATTAATTTTTCTGGAACATATAGATAAGTACATACAAATTGAGGTACTTATACAATTTAACGTACAGGAGCAGACATGTATCCGTCAGGCAGGGAGGGGCACTGCCGACGTCGGGATGTCGTAGTATAAATTTTTGTGACACTTCAACAGTTCTCAACATGTCTCGACAGGTCTAATCGGCCTCAGTACGCCGTACTTGCGTGACGGACCCATCTCAACCTATAGATTCAAGGACAATCTAGTTACAAATGTACTAAAAGGGGAATAATCTGTAGGGGGGACGCGAACATGCCGTCTCCAACTCTGGCACAGTGAAGTGTTCACGGTTAATAATGTCTTGAGGACTTTTGTTAGAGATATTACAGTATGCGTCTCACTGAAACAAATGATGATTCATTTCTAATTTATTGATTTATTTAAGGTATACCAACTATTTACATGAAGATAAATTAATTATTATTGTTTCACAGTGAATCGTTATTTTACGCACTTATATAAAAAGTTTGCATAACATTCAATCAACGAAATCATCATCATCATAATCTGAGCCGGACAAATATACACACACACACTTGTATGTTATGCGTTATTGTTAAGTAAAAATCAGTCAGTCGGAGGTCAATTACAAAATTTTATAGAGATAAAAAGAAATATTAAATTATTTATTTATTTATTTATTAATTTATTTAAAACTTTAAAGACCACAAAAACAAATGAGGTACATTATGGCGAGCTTAATGCTTAAAGCATTCTCTACCAGCTAACCATTAGTCCCATAAGTCCCATAAAGGAACGCTGAACCCTTTGAAAACGATATGAAGACGTAACCAAATTATGCCTATTTCTTGTTTCACGATTGTGTCTATCACTTTTCTATAGTAATATATGAAGTTCTGTACGACACGTTTCTGTACTATATTCACTGTCCATACAAAGAATGCCTGGGTGTAATTTTTTTCCGTTTTATGTATTTAATTGATTAATTATTTAACATTTATTTAATTATTTTCGATTATGAGTAAGAACCTGTGATTATTATGATATTATTATGAGTACGAATTATAATCGAATCCCTTAATTTAAAATGTTACAGCTTGGCAATTTTTCAATTGTTATATTAGTTAATACTAAAATCAAAATTACTTTATTTGTGCTATCAAAGTAAATGTTTGTCTAACAAACAGATTGGGAGGTGGGACACGGTAATGATTCTATATGAATTTCATTGAATCCAAAAAAAATAATATCGTACTATGATAATAAGCCATAACTGCTCTCTGTAATCCCTCCAGCAATCCACACCGCAGCGGCAGGGTGGGATACGCTCGAGTAGCAGCCCATGTCCTGCCATGTCTCCTAGCTCAGGGTGCCGTGTTCGAAGTGAGACTATCGCTTAATTAAAACTTTATTTATACAGCTTGAATATCGAGGGAGAGCAATACGAAGTATTTATGACGTCTTAGTGATAAGTACAGGTGATAAGAACGTTTATGGTGGTACCGGATGGTGACCATCGCTCCAGTGCAGCACCGGTTACCGTCTGAAAACATTCAACTTCGTTAAACAATATTTTGAAACAACTGCCACTATGCATATACTGTAATATGTGAGCAACGAAGATAAAATGTATAATTTAGTTTTTGTAAAATTAAGTAACAATCAGCAAACGAGTAAACGAATCTTCTAACCGTTTCCGCAAACCGTCGACAGCGCGACACCAGAACCGATCAACAAGGATCCGATAAACCCGCTTTTTAACCGACTCTGCACCACTGCAACCGGTATATACAAATACAAATATTTTTAGAAAGAGAGTGGTTTAACCAGGGAAGAAAAAATATTTTCTATCATGAGCGCCATCGCCGCCTCGCCGCCTCGCCCTCTCGCAATTTACCGGGTATTATAGGAGTCTGCGAAATTTACCACGGAGCATCTCTCGCGCCTCCTAATTCATCACAAGCAGAGGAGGCCGTGCGGTCATCGGCGGATGGTTTCAACGGATTACCTATTATCAGGAGTAATAACATCCACGCTCATTCGTGTCGATACGTCACCCGGCCAGATGATACGCCGCGTTCATATATCATGGTATTGCAGTGTGCCGGTCAGTTCGGTGCCAACTGCCGAGTCGCGCGAGTCCCGTGTTGTGTCGTGTCGTGTCGTGTTCTCTCGTCCGTGGTGTGCGCACGTCGCCGCCGCCGCCGCTCATCTCGACCGAATACATGTTTCAGTGAACAAATATGTACAGATTTTGGATTTGTTTCGGCTGCATAGCCCTCATCAGCGCGATAGGCAAGTCATTTTTACGTTCTAACCGATATTACCGTATTACATTTGTCGGCTATTAATAGAAAGCCATCGACGTCTGTCGGTCTGTGCACGTGTTGTTTGGTGACTTTAAATATTTACGTATTGTTTTGAAGCGCGATGCGGCACTCGATACGTCAATATTTTGTGATTCGGATTGTCACCTTTGAATAATTACAAACGCGGTGTATTTTAAGTACGTGAGCAATCAATCTACTGAAATGCAGTCCAACATGTGAAACGGAATCAATGAAAAATTTGTAAAAATATACATCTAACAATAACACTGCATCACATATACACATATCTGTGATTTACCTGTTGCGGGGTTACTAGAAGAGATTTCGTTGTGAGATAAGTAGTTCCCCTGTACTCCGTATCCTTGGTAACTTTTGTTTTATTCTCTCTGTGCATATATGGTTAAATAAACAATTAAATACTTTCTGAAATGTATTTTATTCATATGACCGACTCGAACAATACTGTACCATTCTAGTATACCACAATGATACGTTCCGGTCTGGGAGCACACTGTACTCAAGTTGACTAGGACGAAATGAATGCGTTAAACACAGATTAACTTCACAGTTTATATCTATCTGTACCTATCTACTGAAATTAATATTTAGTTATTTAAAGATCAATAAACCAACAAACGAATTACATTTCATCATTTACAATAATTTATTTAAACATTTACATAAAGTAAAAACATTTTGTACCCACCGATTAATCATCGGAATAAACCAACAACGAATGACAGTGCAATAAATAAATACCTAATCTCGGTAAATTTAACACGTAGGCATACTTGAATACAGGTGGGATTTACCTACGGCATACTACATACTATATACCCGTATTAATGTGTCATATAAATGATTTTGATGTCGTTACGAAGTACGAACACACGCGGCCCCCGCATCGAGTGTTTAGTGTTGTTGGAGTGTACAGCCGTTTGCATTAATTGATTCGACCTGCGCTGACCTCAGCACACACACACACCTAACACTCCGCCCGTATTGCGTGACATAATCATGAGCGGACAGTTGACAAAAAGTAAGTAATAAGCCAAAAGCGTCTTTGGTCGGTTCATTGCCGTGTTTGCAACTTACTGATAGGTACTGATATTCACGATAACTTTTTGTCTGCTGCTCTGTACATAACATATTGAGTTCAAATTCAAAATCATTTAATCATGTAGGTATTCTGCAAATGCACTTATGCACGTCATTTTTGCTTGTACTACCGTTTCGAAACGGTGCTTTAACAATGAGGAATAGAAACGGCGAAAGAACTTCTTGGCACATCTTTTATTACACATGAATGCTTGTCTATTATTACTAAATAATTATGAGATCATCGTATTGAGCACTTAACTTTTAAGAAGAAATCCTTAAAAATGTTTAACCTCATAATAAAATCTATTGCGGTTCAAAATAGAGCCGGGAACCCAAACGCTGGCCGAAGTGTCGACGACTCCTCGATATTGTTTGTGACCAAGGTGTAGAGCGAACATACAATATTATATGTACCAACATATATGTTCCAACATCACACTACAATACGTACGTCGAATGTGCAAGCTTCAAATCGGACCGCGCAAAACATGCTCTTGGCGTCAATAACATCAGTCAGCAAACGAAACATTTTGTTAACTTAAACATATTTATATTTTGTTACAGTGTTGTGTTGTGTTGTTGTTGCGAAATTATTTTTTTTCTCTCATTTGACACGCTCAATAACACAATTGTTTTGTGACTAAAAAATTTTAATTAAAATCGCCGCGCACGGTTATGTTGACCAATTGAATTTTCATAGCTATACTGTGACTGAAAATATACAACAATTATACAATGTATCGTATTTAAACCAATTAGTATAATTACAATACAATAATTTAAACACACATATTTTAGACATAGGTTACGTGCAGCGCCACATCCAATTATTTGTTATTCATAATTTAGATATTTCGTAGTGTGTGCCATTCATAAAATGTTATAATCTTTTAAATTATGTATGTAGTGGTTATAGTAGTAAAGTAAAGTAGGTACTAAATCCACTAACAGTACAAGTTAAATGGCTGTCAATGAGACATACGAACACTCAGACAAACGAACATGAATTTTAAAGGATTCCGTTTTGCCGTTTGCCGACGCAACCACAAAAACGTCACGTGTGATACACCGAAAGTCACCAGCACCGCGCCGTACAGGTCGATGGTGATGCACCGGCGTTACCAATGGTAAAACCTAGTCGTACAAGAGCACCAAGTCGTTCATTCGGTAAAATGTTTAGCGAAATGCCTTACTGTAAATTTAAAACTCACGTCAAAGGCATTCTTATGCGGAAAGGTTATTAAAAACTTGATGATTATTTTCAGGATAAGACTGCTTGGACATGAGTTTAATATTAAGCCAGTTTATAGCCATAAGTGCGTTCTGTAACTGTGAATAGGAAAAAAAACTCCTCGGGTGTTTCTTGCCGCTTCTTTTACCGGGACCACTCACGGTAGGGATTTGTTAAAGAGATAGCGTACTTTGACGTTCTAAAAGTGTTTGTATAAACCAGCTTCGAATAAAATATTATTTCATTTCATTTCGTTTCGAAGAATCGATTATCAATGAAAAGTTACATCAATATAACAGTCGCACGAAACGGCGCGTGCTTCGACCCGTAGTACTAACGTGTTGTAGTTATTGGTTATTCAATTGTCATGTAAGTACCGACGGGACATATGATGTGCGTGATGTCAACTCTCCACTTCCGCACACCGATGCACGTCTCCGTATTAATACTCTACATGCCAGTGTGTGTCCACACCGTGGCTATAGAGGAAATGCACTGATAAATCCACTGATTAATAACTTGCTTGCTCAAGTGATGGACGACGGATTGTTTTAGAAGCTTTTAATACACTAGGCCAGCATGATAGACCAGAGCCTAAAACCTCCTTGACGTGGGAGAACAAAGTCGAAGAAAGAAATCCACGAACAAAAAACGGATCAATATTTTTTGGTCGCCAGTGAATTATAGGATAAATGTATTACTGTGTGTACCGTAAGGGTGTCGTGAGAGGCGACAGAAGCCGGCCTGCTCGGTGGTAGGGCTTCGTGTAAGGATTATATTATCAGCATTATTATTATCTAGTACGAATATTATTACTGGTATTATTATCTTTCCTTGACTTCCTGCCTGGCTATCTACCACCCTCCCGCTTCAGTTAGCCGCCGAACGACTCGTCCTGTCCCGGATGGGGGCTTGAGAGCCAGTACTTTTTATCTTATCGTCTTCTCATTTCTTGGCCGACAACGCATCAGTGATACCTTTGGTTTTGCTGATATCCATGGGCGACGGTGACCACTTACCATCAGGTGGCTCGTCTGCTCGTTTGTCGGCTATTGACATAAAAAAACCTTTTTTAGAAATGTCCTTTACTCTGTATTTTTATTTTTATTTGGAATTATGAATTTGCCTCTTTAAATATTCTGTAAAGGTATCCATTACTGGAACAACCACAATACGTAAATACACGTCAGGTTGCCCCTGATTGCGACATATTTTAGGAGGAGGGTTGAGTGCTAGCACTGGAGCTGGCTCAGTGACAAAACAAAGCGAAATTTTCAGAGCGAACGCGGTGACGTCACCGGTACCATCGATCAACGTAGTCTTCGTTAAGGCCGTTCCGATCTAATCCACCACCAGCTGCAGCAGCGTGGCGGAGTATGGTGTCAGCTTCCAGTCGAGTGCTGATCCCTCACACGCTCACAGCCCCACACAAGGGTCTGTAGCTCGTGTAGCACGCACAACCCACTGTCTGTCTCGGTATAATCTAATCCGGTAGACAGCATCACCACGCACGGATGCACGATACATCTAGTGACAGTAACCAAATGTAACGATCATCTATATTTAAAACACTGTCGTAAAATTTTAATTTCACGTGAAAAATTACAATAAACCTTGCTCCTTATAAACCAGTGCCGATCAACCTTTTTTCATAGCGGCCGCACACACACACGGGTCAGACGGGGTGACGCGGACCGCATGTAGAGAGTAGTATGGAAACCAAGGAAAGAGGATTCTTGCGGTCTCGCTCGTTCGATACGGAACAGGATTAAAAACGTCGAATGCAAAACATCGCTAATCCATCACTTGATTTGTCGTATTCACGAAAATACTAAAACGACGTGTTGCTGTGATACAATCAGAGGTCTTTTTTTATGTTAATAGCCGACAAACGGGCAGACGAGCCACCTGATGGTAAGTGGTCACCGTCGCCCATGGACATTAGCACGACCAAAGGTATCACTGATGCGTTGCCGGCCAGGAAATAAGAAAAAGGTTAGAAAGAAAGTACTGGCTCTCAAGCTCTCAGCCGGAACACAACGAGTCGTTTGGCGGCTAACTCAAACAGGAGGATGGTAGCTAGCCAGGTAGGCTTTACGGAAAGATAATAACAATACGGCCAAAAATTTGTCTGCTATAAATTAATTAATAAATGAATAAATTTCCGTATTTTACAACAAATTACCGTATGAGCACCGCCAACCGAGACGCGGTAGTGTTATGTAGAACCTATTTACTCTTGCTCTCAATTTTTCTTATAGGCGCGAAATTCAAAATGGTATCCAATAAAGTACCAACAGATGAGCCACCACAAAAGCCCGGCGGGCCGCATGTTGAGTATCGCTGCTATAAACACACAATTGATCGTAGGAGATCGACGTAGGTACATGCGCTGCGAGTCACATGTGTACATAATATTTGTGTCCAACGGACATATGGAAACGTGTAATGTTGCATTATATAAATAGTTATTTGTTTATGACATTGTGTTACGGCTTTTTTATTTCTGGATTTTGTCCGCGATTCAAGTAATCAATTTTGATGTGATATATTGGTGTTATGTTTACTCATGGATGACAAAGATTGATCGATGTTTGCGCGCAACATGCACAGAGAGACATTTTTAAATAAATACTAATCAATAACGGAAATTGTTAATTCAGCTTGGTGTTTATCTAGAGCAGAAGTTCCCAGACTTTTTTCTCATTAAACACTTTCAAAATTTATCTGGTTCCGTTGGACCCCCAGCAGCTACATTTCTACCATATTCCCAAAACTCGACAAAGTTTTTACAAGCAACAGTCGCTGAGCTTCTTAAAATATTATCTGTCTACATTGAAAGGTGAAGTCAAGGCAACATTTTAATTCTTCACTATCGAAAACAGATAAATTTTCGTGGACCCCCGTTTATGAATTGTGAACCCCCATTCGTTTGTCATGCCAACGTAGACCCCCGTGGAGTCTCCCGTGGACCCCCGGGCGTCTACCTGGACTACTTTGGGAACTAAGGATCTAGAGTCAGACTTTCGAACTTGGTAACAACTACCCCCGTAGGGGTAAATAGCTACTCTACGGAGGTAATAAACATGTTAGGAATGGATATAGTATACATAAATATATTTATCAAAGATCGACAACACCGCTGGCGCCGTGGCCAGATATCTTCGCGAGCGAATGGTTGGGTAACGTTCCACAAGAATTCACTGTTAACAATGATTACAAACGAAACGTGTAACAGTTCCTAGCGGAGGTACTAGTCTCCAGTACCGTTGGAACACAAGCGTGTACTGGGGACTGCCGTAGCGTCGGTGCTGCCATCATTCAGGTCACGGGCGGCGTTCCGTTTAACAACTGTATCCATGACTGCAGATCAGTGCAGTGGGGGGTCAATTAGTTTTACTTAACAGATTATAGCGGTAACAATATTCGAGACCAACCCGCCAACCGTAATCAAATTTTAAAATGTTAATGAAATGTCATAAATGAATAGCTGTACTTTTGACGATTGCGTTATAACATTATCGGCAGATTCTGTTTTTACTATAGTACATCATAGTCGTATATCAGGACTATAAGACGCACAATATCATATAACACCTAACCAATGTATAAAATATTTATGATGCAAGGGACTCTCTTGGGAGGCCCTCGTGAACCGCTGCATTACTGGACAGTAGACCTCCTGCTGGAGATCGCTGGGCACGATGACAGGGCCGATAAAGTACCATACAGGTTTAGTGGATCACCAAACGCAGCGAAGGTTACACATCATCAGAGTTATTTTTATCAATTACAGATCATAAAATAACTAAAGCCAAACTTGTACATTTCTGCAGAAATAAATCTATTCACTTGTTTGTGCTAACCTTACATTCACCTATCGGTAATATGAGCTTACATTAAAAACTAATTAACTAAATAATTATAAGCAATTAATGTTTGATAACACGAACATGAGCTACGTATGAAAAATAAAATCATGATAACGATAGCACGTCCACCACACACTGAACTGACGTATGGCCATTAAAAACGGTAAACGTCTGCCGGCAACGTGTACTTAGATAAAAGATTAGGTGGAAAAATGTCGGACGAGACCATTATTCACATTAGATTAGGTTATAAGTGAAAAAACATTTTCAGTTAGGTTTGTAAATATCAAAAATAACCTTACATCTAAATAATATAAGTTATAACTTGCCGCACAATTGACGTGAATCAATAATCTTCTGGCAAACAACATTTTACTTACTTATTGTGTTGGTTTTTATTACGTAGCGAACTTAACGCGGCGTGCTCAAGCATACTGTTGAAGTAACACGCCCAAATGTTTCACATTTTGGGAGAGACGAGGGTTGTACCTAGTCGGGTCACGAGAGTTTTGTTTCTACTGCAGTTGTGTACATCTAACGCGAAACTACAGTATTTACGGAGAAATTTCAGCAATGGAATTTTTCACACGATGTCTTGCCACACCCTTGGAGGTGGTCTTAGAAATTTTAATTATTTTTATAAATTACTGAGGGACCCCAACAGACCCGGTCGGCGCTTCGAGAACGGCATCTGAATCTGACAATAAAATCTAAATTAGCGATCTGCTAGCGCTCGGTTAAAATGTTCTAAATATATTTTAAGTGCTTCTATTGCAGGCACTTCTAGTTCTGCATGCCGGAGCACTTAGACAAATGTAATTCGTAGGCGTCAGTATTGTGCAGTGGGTTGCTACCTCCGTTATAACTCGATTATGTTTATTTTAACAAATGTACTGCTGTTTTTGCCCAAACTTGTTTACCCATTTGACTTTGTTCCAGGTTAGGTGTAAAAAGTAATCTCTGTTAGCAATAATTATTACAGCCTGTGATATCTCACCATGGGGGGGTCTCGGGGTGTGAGCATTTGATTTATATCAGTACTCGACAAATGAGCGAACACGCGACCTGATGGTAAGTAGTCCCGTGCCCAAAGACAACATGACGTCCGTGACAACATGACGTCATAACGCCTTGGCGGCGATAAAGGATACGGGAAAATCGTTTTTCATATATATTCATACTATTCACGATACAGTCGACGCTAGGAGTTTCAGTAGTTTTTACGTTCCAATTAAGTATCTCTAATTCACCATCTGTGTCATTTATTTATGATTTCGACTGATTTAATAAGATTCAACAAGAACACATAATTTTTATTCATCACTCGCAATAAATAAATTTGTCGAATTCATATCCAATAACTAATCGAGCCTGATGATTCATTTGTGGTTTGATACTTGAAACAAACAACTAGAACTACAGCATGTTTTGATCATAAATATTACATTTATTTAAAAAATCAGGTAGATATTTTTGAGGAAAATCGCAAAATCCCTACTTTGGTCATTCACCGAAGAAAATAATTCAAATGACTTGTGTGCAGTGACAGGTCATGGACCTTATGAGAATATATTGCATCGGACGAAACAGGTCTAGCAGTGAAACTGTACTATCATATTTTTATTCCAATATAAACCAGAAGTTCGATGGTGGGCTATCGAGGTTGGGCCAGGTTGTTGAGAAACGTGTACTGTGCTGGGGTAAGCTCGGATCATTTCAGTTTGTATATACATATATGATCGCAATTGTATATCATACATGATCACAAAATGAGAGCTGAAATTTAAAGCCAATATAACGATTCCTTAAGAAATAGGTACTTAAATAGACACCACCCTGGCATGATTCTGGGTAAATGGAAACAGTCAGTTTCCAGAATAAGGTAACCCGGCAAAGTGGAAGAAAAAAATTAACTAACCCTGGGTTGGTGGTCAATGCCCAAACTCGTACTATACTGGATGATTTAATAATAATGAACCATGCATTATGATAAGCAGATGTCCAAAAATGATTAGTCATAATTTCTGAAGCAATGTGAGTCATGAATTCCACGTGCGGCTGAAAGAAGCAACTGTTCATTTAGCAACTCTGCTGTCGGTGAGTTTTTTAGAATGCCGGAGGCAATAATATTTATTTAAATAAATAAATTATTGCAACTACAGATCATATCTGCAATATGCATAGACGACACCGCGAACATTGGCTACACCGAACAGGTTTCATCGCCACCATGATAAGTGTCGATAGACGTACTTTTTCTTCAACATGCGGATTCATTAGTATACTTCTTAGTAAATTATTAACATAAGGAATTAGGGCTTCAGTCAGTGTACTACTGTACTGTACAGTAATACTGTACTAAACCGTAAATAAGTTTGTGATGTGGCGTCTGGCATTCGCAATTCTTCCATTGAGATAAGAAATTATCAAATTGAATGTAGTTTGCAGTTTGCATTATATAATAGCAATTTTTTAACAATAACGTTTTGTATTCAACGCTATGAAATGCTTTGGTTTGTTCATTTGTGTTTCAAACACGGCATATGTAGCAGTTATGTTAGAAAATTAAATAGTAAACGAGCCGTAGGTTATCAATGGAATAAATCAAGAGCTTAAACAATGGATGGCTATGCGCGAATAATGTTATTAATGATTACGCGAAACAACTCTGGGGCCAACGTAAAGACTCAAGTGTGCATGTTCCGTCGAGACGTTTTATTTAACAATTCATTATCGAATTATTAATACGCTCATATCGCTCGTGTGATTTTGCACATCGATGCACCCGATTGTTAAACAGAATTTTAAAAACACCAAGCTATCATTGCTTAACATGAAAATTTATAATGCAGTGAAAGCAATCGGCTGAATAATTCTATTGAGTAATAGTTTATAACTGACATGAGACAGAGAGCTACAGATAATTTATCTGTATTACAAAGTGCTCAGTGTGTTGCAGCCAGCGGTTGTTCCAGAATCACTTTGATGGCGTATAATTAGATCAACGTGCGGACTACCGACACGGAGCGCGCACACGCACAATTAGTAGCCATTTGATACATAAGTAGCTACATACCGAGCGCATAGATATTACGACAGTACCTACTTTTATTTTATAGCTGTATTTATAGTTTCAATTCACTATCGAGTATCGGACATCGCTTACGAAACAGACCTCGATCATCGAACTATCCCTATGTTCTTATTGATATTGTGAAAGCGAGCAAAGAACTTTACGATACTTGAATTATTCATGTAGGTATGCTGCGTAAATTAATCATTTGTTTTTGTTACTAAAAATAACGGAATTGCCTTCTTTTAAATGAGTTATTGCGATAAAATAAGTTATTACCGACTTACAATTTTTTCAATGAATGTTGAAGCATTGTGGTGTTTGGAATTTTTGAGTGGACTAGTTAATTAAAGAGCTTACTTAATTCAAAATAATGGATTAGGTACTATAGTACTTACTTCATGACTTTAAGATTCGGCTTATCTATAGTACTTTATTATCAAAACACAAAAAAATCACTTTATCGTCGTAGGTTTATCTAACAAATGGAGTCCGGATACTATAGTCTATCCCTGTATGACTTTTATATGTGTGACTTGGACCTATATGTGTGTATGATATACACGACGGCATATGGACTCCGAACCCCATAACTTCATAAGTCTCGACAGATAGATGAAAGTATTTTAGCTCATTACTTGTAACACAACAAAATAAAATTAACAATTACAAAAAAATAAGATCAACAATTACAAAAAAATAAGATTAACAATTAAATTTTACATTTGTGAATCAATAAAAAATTACATCTTTATATCAATTATTTTTCACCCTTCATCTGTTTATATCGTTACATGGTTGTGGTACCTTCTGAGATATCTTACCTTGTATCTGACGATGATTGAATACATTTGATCATACCTAATTGAAATCTGCCCGAAAAGAATAAAGTCTGGTCGTATAAAGGCCCATACCTTTACGCCGCTGCACGGACGCCAACGATAAACCCTGGGGTCATTGCGTCACCGGACCAGCGGGTGTCGCCGGTCACGTCAACACTGCAAGCGGATTTTACGTTTAATTAATGGTTATCAACACTTTATTATCATTGTTTGGTAGAAACACAATTAATAACAAACATTATGTGTGTAAGGAGACAGCCTTTCACTATGTTAATTACGCTCATTAATAATATAAATTTATTAAATGTTCATTAAATTGTCATCTACATTTTTTTATATTTAAATTAGCGCTTCTTTTATGGGCAAATGCATAAATAATGATGTTAATATTCCGTCTGTTAATAGAACTGGAACATTGTTAATTCAAAGCTCGTATACGAGTAAATGGTACTCATATGACTAAACAAGGCTGCATTGAGTCTCTTGGGACTCATGGATTACCAAAGTGATGGCGGAGTTTGACTTTCGAAAGGGCTTTGTCGGTAAAAAATTCTAAATTGTAAATTAGACACGGCCACCAATCTGATTATTTTAGTTGGTAAAAGAGGAAAAGTAAACAGGAAAATT
This sequence comes from Megathymus violae, assembly GCA_003671415.1. Taxonomy (NCBI): domain Eukaryota; kingdom Metazoa; phylum Arthropoda; class Insecta; order Lepidoptera; family Hesperiidae; genus Megathymus; species Megathymus violae. Next base: position 875,229 of record PDGT01000082.1, on the reverse strand, counting down.
GTATTAAATTATTATAACAAATTATTTTTATTACACCTAAAGATTATTGTAATAATTGAAACTTTACCTTATAGTCAGAGTTTGCCACAGGAGGAACATAATAATAGATATAATATTAATTTAACTATGGACACTATGTGTTTATATAGTGATAAACACTGGGAAATTATTGACATAAATAAATTATTTCATAAATTTTATTTGACTAAAGATAAATACTATCTGTCGAGTTATTATAAAAGACAAATAGCAATTACGCTATCATATTTTATTGACAATTTAGCCAAGAATTTGGCTAGTAGCACTGCTCCTATTGAGCAGTCATTTATTGACATTCAGCATGCGCCCTTGGAATACGTTCCAAATCATTTAAATTAGTCAATAAAACAACGGAGAGCTACTTTAGCAGTTCATTGCGTCGACCATAATATATTAATGAATAAACTTAGTCATTATGGTGTCTCCACACAATCAGTTAGTCTTATAAAATCCTATCTTTCTAAGTATATTCAAAAAGTAGCTATCAATGAAAAAGAATCCCCAGGGGCAAACATTACCATGGGGTCCCTCATGGATCAATATTAGGATCACTACTATTTTTAATATATATCAATGATCTTCCTTATTTCACTAGCGACTTGTGTAAAACTGTATTGTTTGCTGATGACAACTCCTTATTTTTTAAATTAGATAGGACAAAACAATGCTTTGACGATGTAAATAATACTGTTTCGCAAGTGTTACACTGGTTTACATGTTATAACCTTTTGTTAAACGCTAAGAAAACAAAATGTATTAAATTCACTTTACCAAATGTTAGACAATTGCCATCTCATATTGTTTTAAATAAGGAAGTGCTTGAACTAAAGAATTGACATTTCTTGGAATCACTATAGACTCACGACTACACTGGAGTCCTCATATTGAAATCTTGTCAGGAAAACTTAGCTCTGCTGCCTACGCTGTTAAGAAAGTGAAGCTCTTAACGGACGTAGAAAGAGCAAGATAAGTTTATTTTAGCTACTTTCACCGTGTGATGTCTTATGGTCTGCTGTTGTGGGGCTCAGCTGCAGATATTAAATCGATTTTTATATTACAGAAAAGAGCAGTATGCGCCATTTACAACCTCAGGCCTAGGGATTCCCTTAGAGATCTCTTTAAAGAAATTGATATATTAACTGTAGCATCACAATATATTTTAGATAATATTATGTACGTTAAAAAATACTTTGATAGTTTCCTTAGGAAGAGTAATGTTCACAGTATTAATACTAGGAGTAAGGCTAAACTGATTGTTCCAAATTTCAGACTAAGCAAAACTGGTGGCTCTTTCATGGGTAGATGTGTAATTATTTATAATAAAATTCCATTAAAATTGACAGAAATGCCATATTGTAAATTTAAAACTCACGTCAAATCTTATGCGGAAAGGTTATTACAAATTGATGATTACTTTCAGAATAAGACTACTTGGACATGAGTTTAATATTAAACCAGTTTAAGTGCGTTTTGTAACTGTGAGTAGGAAAAAAACTCCTCGGGAGTTTCTTGCTGCTTCTTCTTCCGAGACCACTCACGGTAGAGATTTGTTGAAGCGATGGCGTAGTTTGAGGTTCGAAAAGTGTTTGTAAAAACCCACTTCGAATAAAATATTATTTCATTTCATTTTATTTTAAAGCGATTATTTAGTCCATATGTTATATTGGAAGTTAATTTTAGTTAAATCTTAATTAATTAGTCTTTATCTTGTATGATGCTTATATAATGATACATTATTCTCACACTGTGAGGGCTGAACGTCTGATGCGAACTTGTAGCCTTCACACTCTCAAGAACGACCTCTCCTTTTCTCCTTCTTGGCAATGTAATAATTAATATTAGAAGCACACATAACGTTAAAAAATTAGAAGTGCATCCAGGTCTGTTCAGGTCTACTGGAGGCTACCACTGTAGGTACCAATACACTGCGTTTCTGTGCCGCCAGCCCTAAACCACAGTGGCCACTTGACGACATATTCTTCCTCAGTAATAAGAAAACGCTCTATAAATATATCGATATTTTTGTCTCATTTTTTATTTTGTTAGATCATAATTATGTTTTTTATTGATATAAAGTAAAGGCCGGTATAAAAAATACCATTATACGAACAAGAAAGTATATACATACATTGGTATATTGAAAACAACACGCGTTTCTTAAACGAAATCTTTGTAATAATTACTGAAATATGAATAGAAGAAGGTTCAGTGTTAACAATGATTTTGATAAAAAAATTAATTTTATCGCAAAAGTTTATCGCAATTTTAACATGCCACTTCGTGTTGGTAACATGTTACATCTGTCGTAATATTGGCTAAGTTGTCGTTAGTCACGAACATTTGATAAGGTCGAGACAAGTTTTTGTTCGGATACCAATTTTACGTCGCAGGCTTTATTGGTACTAAATAGTGCAATATCATATTTAACTAGAAAATGATAAAAAATATAAAATACCTTTGAAATATACATATAGTCTGTATAACCAAATTTTTAGAATTCATTTAACTCTTCTTAAAACCTTGGTTGTTGAATACATATAGAATTATAAAGAGAGAGCGAAAATTTTGTGACTTTGTGTATATGCTGAACATAATCTCTCGAACCACAGCACCTACCTGAAATAGTCATTTACCGTTTAAAATGTCCATTATCAATTGACATAGGCCATATGTATATGAAGTGTATATGTATATTATTAAACTATTGATTCCGAAGAATATCGGGACGGGCCGCTATTTCGATATAAAATTGTAAAATATAAATAATTATAAACTTTTTGATCGCAGGACATGGTGAAGTGGACCGCTGGTCGGACTATGAATACTATGCCGATGAAATCGAAAACTATCCTAATAGTAATGCAAATGAAGATGATCAAGACAACTTACTTGTCATGAATAGCACGGATAGTACTGGATTTAAAGTTAATGAAGACGATAGTGGTGAAATCATCTATAATGAAGAATATGAACAATTAATGAAGATATTGAACAATGCAACTATTAAGAGTCTTGATGACGGAATAGATAAAGAAAATGATGAGCAAGATGATATCGATGATTATCAAATTGAAGATAACCGATCAGAGGTTAAGGAAGACACAGACAATTTTGGTGAAGTAGAAGAAAATATTGATGACATTGATGTACTGCCAAAATATGCTAACGACATGGATGTAGAGGCATCGGAAGGTGTTGCCGAAAATATTCAAGATAATGATGATGTTGATGATAATCATTCTCCTTCGAAATTTGCAGCAACAGATATACAATCTAGAAATGAATCAAATAAAGAGAGTAAAAATGAGTTTGTAGATGATAAATCTCTTAATGTCAGTCGTAATGATATAAATAGATTTTTCAATGAAACAGAAGATATCGAGCATGAATTTTCAGAAAACAAATTTGTTGATTCGGTTGACATCCAAAAATCAAATATCAAACAGTTCATAGCCGAAACAAAAAAGATTTTAAACGAAACGGACGATTCTTTTGATGAAGAAATTAATATGAATCGAGAATCTAAGCCGTCATCGACGTCAGCGTCAATTGATGAAGCCGAAATAAAAAGTGAAGATAATACAAATGAGAACTTGGAAAGTAAGTCGAATATTTCTACTAAAAAATACTACAATGATGAAGATAATGTTGCTAAAACTTTTAATGATTTAAAAAATGATTTAAAACTTTTGCGTGAAACGCGGAAAAAACTCGAGGATGATGTTGGTGACTCAAATATAAATAAAGATAATTCCCCTGGTTTTGACGAACGTGACAGCGATTTGGTGGAGGAAGACTTAGAAAATGAAGATGACTATGAAGTTATTGAGGACAAAGATCTATTTAAATTGTTTAAGGAACTGCCAGAGGAATACTTTGATGATGATGATAAAATTGATGAAATACACGAAAAAGAAATAGATGAAATTGAACCGGCTTTGCCCACATCAGAAGTAGACGAAGTGAAATCTGAGCATTCTAAATTAATTCAATATGTTGATGATGCTTTGAATGCAAATGAGGGCTCTGAAATAAGGCACAGCGATGTTGAATTATCAACTACCACTATTTCAACAACTAATGTAGTTCAGGAACATCAAGTGGAACCCTTAGAAGATACCCCGAATGAATTTGATATTTTTATAGGCAATGAAAAATCGTCTGCAGACCCAATCAGAATTACATTAAGCCTTGACGAGCCAGTACTGTTGACCTCTCCGAACTACCCCAACCCATATCCAACGAATGCGGTTATCGACTGGATCCTAGAAGGCGATGGCAAGGGTATTGAATTCAATGTTACAGATTTCGCTTTGAACAGCGTCGCCGGTGACTACGTAATGGTGAAACCAGGTAATTAGTTATGTTATCTAATAAATTGTAGTAGTCAGTTATAACGAAGAGAGAGTGAGAATATTATAACGATTGAGCTAACAAGTTACCGCTATCTATTCTATAGCTGTTTTAAAACTACAACGTGGATCAATCTGTATGGAGAATAGATTTGGAAATTTTAATGAAGGTAGAGTTTGTTATCAATATAAATCTCAATTATTTGTCTGTCTGTCTTTTTTAAATGTATAAATAACCGACAAACGAGCAGACAAGTCACCTGACGGTAAGTGGTCACCGTCGCCCATGGACATAAGCAAGACCAAAGGTATCACTGATGCGTTGTCGGCCAGAAAATGAGAAGAAGGTAAGAAAGAAGGTGCTGGCTCTCAAGCCCCCAGCCGGAACACGACGAGTCGTTTCTAAACGTAAGGCGTTGGTTTTCTGCTGTATAGTATATAATAGATAGTGAATGGAAATTGTAATGCATATTTACCATTGCTATTACAATATTACCATTGCCAAATATTTACCACCCATCAAGATGGGAAAAATTCTTACCACAATTGATTTCTGTGAAGGTCGCGTGGATCCCTCTGGCAGTGACGGATTCCTCCTTTCGTACAGTCTCAAAACGCCGCGCGCTTTCCGTTTCCTCAACGTGAACCGCATGTTCATCAGGTTTGACTCCAAGTTGGGTCTTAACCGGTTCCGCGGGTTCAGCTTCAGTATCAAAATGATAAGTAAGCTATTTTTTCTTTTTCTCCGTGAGCAAATCACACGTGCCAACACACTTCATCTTTATATTTAAAGTAAAAGGTATCAGGACTACTGGTAAACGACTGCAGGATATACGTCTCTTTTTATGTTAATAGCCGACAAACGAGCAGACGAGCCACCTGATGGTAAGTGGTCACCGTCGCCCATGGACAACAGCAAAACCAAAGGTATCACTGATGAATTGTAGCCAAGAAATGAGAAGAAGGTTAGAAAGAAAGTATTGGCTCTCAAGCCAAACTCTCTCTTTGTAACCAATCTAAGATATTCTTTACTAAGCCGTTGCAGTGCTGGTAGGTGGTGTGATTAACGCAACCCTTGAGTCGAATTTTAACTGTAACTAATGTTCTTAATAGAAGTTTAAAATCCTAGTGACACAGACTGTGATATATCCCAAACTACACTGCTTCAAGACTAACCAATAATAAACCATCCAAAATACGTAAGCGTTCAAGAAAAGATGCAGAAAAAGCGTCCGCTCATGTTTGACTCGGTTGATTTCTTTCCATTGGCATATGTAGTAATTTAATAATTTATAACAAATACTGTATTTCGTGTTTCTCTTTTTAATGTAACTACCCTACTTTTCATTCCAGATCCACTACCCGAAGACAAAGTATCAGAGCCTGAAGTTCCGCCTATTGGCTACCCTGAATCCATCATCACTCTGAACCTGGGAGGCGTGACGCTAGAAAACTTCCACAAAGTCAAGGAAGAATTTCGGCAAATCCTCGCCGACATGGCAACGATGTACATCGAAGTGAACCAGATAGACCCCGGACTTAACACCACGTAAGTATTTTTAAACTTCTCCGAATTGGATGTACGGTATATATTGTCCAACCCGAATCATGTCGGACGGGGCCGCTAGTTATACATACATGATTATTGAAAGGTTTATATTTTTGCTTTGATTACACTTCATTAGGTGCACTGTTATTTAATATAGCCTATCATCTGCACAGTCACGTGCTCTCAGTACATAACAGTTTTCATTAGGATCGGTCAAGCCGTTTTTGAGTTATCTCGAGATATACATGAAAATCTCAATAAATTTATATAATAGTATAGATATAGATTAATTGTTCAACCGAACGGACTCAGAGGGGGCAGTTAGTTTACTATATAGATTGACCGAATTCTTCTTCTTCATCGGAGCTTCGGTGATGCTCCTAGTGCCATAGATGTCCACAGGGGCCGATTATCATTCACCACCAAATTGACGACGGCTTCTCCGTCCGATACGAACATAAAGTTAAATTTTATTAATTCATGATATTAATAATTACGCATCTTATATACATACTAAGTAACTGACAAAGATAACTAGAGGATGATTATGATATCGATGTTATTTACAAACCAAGTAGGAAAAGTTTCACAGAAAAACAACAGTTTATCTTCAAATTGAAAGTTTTTTATTCAGTGCGATCGAATTCTCGCCATTTCGTTATCAGCGTCTCGACCGGCACACGCCATGTTGTACATATTTATGACACGTACAGAAATGTTTCTGTCCGTAAGCCTAGCGTTACACGACAACATCAAACACTATTAACATAACTACGGTGCAGAGATATCTCCTAACTGAAACATATTTGTGGAGGTCTTATGTATTTGTTTATGAATATAATATCCTAACAACTCGCAAGAGCTTCCCTTGGTTGAACATAGCTATAAAAAACATACAATTTCCCTTGTGTTACTTGGAAATTAATTTGCTATAGCCAAAGTTGCATCTTAATATTTCCGCCGTGGCATACTCTACCGACAAAGTTGCAAGAAAATTTAGAAACAGTGCAATCTATCAACCACCATCTTAAACGAAATGTAACTTTTAAATGTGTACTTTTATTACATAGTATTTTCCATAAACTTATAAACTAAAACATGGACAATTAAGAAATATTGAACACTCATATACATCTATACATACATTTGTATGTGATATAAAATTAGGAATAAATTGTATTGCAATTCTCTCTTATGCTAAGATAATAAGACTATTGAATTTTAAGGAATAATGTAAAGATACAAGTGATCCGTGTGCTATCAGCTTGAGCGTGATGTATTCATAACGCAATAAGCACAATGGCCATAAATTAATGTTGTTTCTGCTCATAACATAATCTGGTGCGTTTCAATAGCCACATGGACCACTGCGAGTGCGGACTAGACATGTTATGGATATCAAATTTCGGATCTGGATATGGATACGGATATATGAATAATATATTACCGGTTTCGGTTACGGTTATGGATATGTAATTATTTCGGACTATTCGATTGTTTCGGATAATTTCGGTTACGGTTATTAGATGATTGACGACTTGGAAAATAACATAATGTATTTACAAAGTTTGACTTTGTTTCTAGGTATTATGTGGTATTATAATCACAGAAAAAACAAATTATATAATAAAGACTGTCTAAAATGACGCACCGCGACCTGACTGGACTATAATGTACACATAATGACTTATGTTAGATTAATAGTGAAGTCACGTGAATTCATGTATTAATATGCCAGATGATATGACGAACATATATATATATATATATATTACCATAATTAAAAGATTAAAAATATTGGTCACGTTTTATAATTCCTTAAATTTCATTCACCTACTAAATCGTCATATAAATGGGTGAACTGATGCTAAATTGCTCGATCAATAAACAAGAAATACATCTTTAGTGTATCAGTATGGATCATGATTTATCGTGAAATAATTGTCCACAAAGAAATTAATATTCCGTAGTAAATTAATGTATAATTGAGCAATGATCGTAAGTTATGAAACGTAAAATATGGACAAAAAATATTTCGTGATATCGCGTCGCTCGTAAACAACAGCGCGTGGTGGTCGCAGCAACACGACAACATTTTCCTCGTCGACGGTAGGTATAAACATTCCAACGATCGGTCTGTCAGTTTGTTCGTTAATGCTTGAATGGTACCGAACGCTGTGGTTTCTCTTTTATGTTACGTAAATAGTTTCTTATGACATATTTCAAGTGATTTATTGAACACTAAATGTATATTGAGTGGAGTTGTAACTGGAGAATCAGTAGTGAACCTTAACAATTCGTTTCTTTGGGCTCCATGGTTTAGACAAAAGTACTACGTTACTTGGCGCAGATAAATTGTTATTGACTGGTATTGACTCACTGTATATTGATTAAAGACGACACCTTAGCTCAGTTAGGTTGGACCAGGTCGGTCCCAGGCCGGTGCAAATATTTATGTGACAGTTAAATGTTTGGCAACACAAGGAATCCTAGTGCGGGGTGTGAACGTGTGAAAGTTTATTTATTTATATTTTTTGTGGCCTTTTTCATAATTGTAACGCACCGAAATGGCATTTCTGGAGCGTCGGCGGCATGAGATCGTCATCCATTAAACTCTCCACCGGTCCACACCGAAGTAGCGCAGTCAAGGTCTCGGAACCTGCTCAAATAGGAGTCGAGAGCATCCTATTAGTCAACAATGGACCACGAATAGGTTATATTATATTGTTATATACAATAGGTTATTTCAAAACATTAACAACATGTCAATTTTAAGTTAATAATTTAGTGGATTCTGTAATATTATTAATATGCGTCTTAAAACAGCACTCAACTATTGTGCTGCAATTCTCTCACTCGTGTTCAAACATTCGAGTCGCGGCAACTTGAAAAGACTGTCGACAATATTGAAATTTACAAGTTCTGCTATTTTCATGGAGATCGCGTAAGTTTTGCGCACAAAGCACGCATGCGCAGAGAATCTCTGCACACGCGCGGCTAAAACGTCAAAGCTATTTTAGTAGCAAGCTTCCGTGCGGCCGAGCTTGCAGTGCCACGCTTTATACAAAAATATACACCCACCGCGTTATTCGCGAATCGTAAGCCCCAAAACAAACTAAATAAAACATAATCTGAACGATTCCCCACGCGCAATGGGAACCACTCGTGACCCACCGCGAAGACCTTAACCAGATACACATAAGTGTTAAAATGCGGCAATGCGACACATGCGAATCGATGGCAGTGCTCCCTGATGCCAAGTTCCCGAGTATTTAGTGTCGAGCTGTGAAAGATGGAGCCCTTTATAGATAGGAACAACTTCGCGGTGAGCGCCATGATGACCGTCGCCATGCAGATACTGTTCTTCACCATAGCTTCGCTTTCCCAGAGCGACAAAGTCACAGACTTCACTGGAGGTGCCAACTTTATCATCATAGCTTTACTTACATTCTTTCTGGGCCAAGGCGGCAACACCCTTAAAAACTATGACAGTCGACAATTGATGGTCACGGCATTTGTATGCGTGTGGGGACTGCGACTGTCCGGGTACCTTATATACAGGATCTACCACATTGGCAGGGACAAGCAGTTCGAAGATCGTAAGAGCAACACGCTGAGATTCGCCGTGTTTTACACATTCCAAGCCGTCTGGGTGTACGTGGTCAGTCTACCAGTAATCATCATTAATTCGCCGCATCATTCGTATCCAAAATCGCCCAAAACTATGACGACGTTGGATTCCGCTGGAGCGGGTGTCTTTGTTATCGGTTTACTAATCGAAACTTACGCCGATCTCCAAAAGTTTGCTTTTCGTCAAGAACCCGCTAACCAAGGGAAGTGGTGCAACGATGGACTATGGGCCCTCTCCAGACACCCGAACTATTTCGGTGAAATAGTATTGTGGTGGGGCATTTTTATTATAGCTTTAAATATTATTGAAGGCATTGAATATATTGCTGTATTATCGCCTTTGTTCACGACGGCAATAATTTTGTTTTTATCTGGTATTCCGTTGCTGGAACGATCGGCGGACGAAAAGTACAGAGATAACCCAGATTATTTATATTATAAGGCGTCGACGTCACCTTTGATACCGATCCCGCCTGCTTTTTACGTAGAAGTACCTAAATTTCTCAAGTGCATATTGTGTTGTGAGTTGCCTATTTATGATTCTACTGGAGAAGAATTCGCGGCTCCCACTATTGTCACAGAGACCACCAGTATATCAATGGTGCAATCTCAAACATAGCTAACACACGCCGCGCGTGAAAACGCTGCGGCAAAATCGGAATCCATTGATCACAAAAGCCAAAATTATAATCCAAAACAATTGTGATACACGGCTGAGGAGAAACCTCAGAAAAAATTGCCAAATTCGTTGCCATTAAAACAAAATATTACTACTGATATGAATCTCTATAATAAGTATATGGAAAGTATAAAGAAAAGTAAAAAAGTCGCATTAGATATATTAGAAGATACAAAAGATGTAATTGAAGGGATCCCAGCGGAGACTCCAGTTACAAATATTAGGTTAAGGAATGTAGCGGAAGACAGTACGGACTATAAAGCTGACCCTTGTACAAGTGACAAAAATAAGCGACCAGAGTATGTGAAGTATGGTAAAATAACGTTTAATACCACAGCAATATTACATCATTATCCGCAAATGCAAAACAAGAATTGTCCGGAAAACCGAACATCATATTCAGTACACACTGTAGCAACAAAAAAATCTGATTTGAACCTACCAATACAGCCACTTGTGGATAACAACAATGGTGTGAAATTAGAAATTGAAGAAACAAAAATAACGGTAACAGAATCGAAGAAAGATAATGATAATAATAATGATGATGCTGCAAGTAACGTACAAAACTTAGCGAAATCTGACAATTTGTTGGAGTTATCAAAGAAGCCTGTCAAGTTCACAGAAGAAAAGCTTGTATGAGGGTTAACAACCCGTTTGTTTTCACTGCATTTCAACATCCGGAGACGGTGGTACCAGTTGAGACTTGCACGAGTGAAATCAAACACATCGCATCACAAAATGTTGTAAATAATGATTATAAGACTGGCAATGATATATTAATACAATTAAAATACTGAAGAGATTCTTTGTAAAAATTTCGAGCTGTAATTTGTTCTTATGATAAGAAACTGATTAATTATAGATAGTGAAGGAAAATGTTGTAATAAATGTTTTAGTGTAGAGTTTAGTCGCAGAATCCGTCTCATATAATATAATTATTTAATCTATTGCAAGTTAAGTGTCAAAAAACAAATATATCATTAGACGGCTGTAGCTACTATAGTTATCGGTGAGTTGGTAAAATATTTTTATCTATTTAAATAAATAATTTTTCATATTTTGAATGTGATCGTTACGAAATATATATTACTTTATACAATGGTAGACCTTTAAATAAATTATGGAAAGAATACTGAAAATTCTAGTTATTAAAAAAGCTTCTAGAATATTATAACATTTTATGAAATAAGAAGAATGCTCCGCAATGTCATTACATTATATATAACTATAATGTTGATATAATTATTTAATAAACGAACAATTCGGGTTGCATTATATAAAAGTTGTATACCACCGGTATTTATTTCTACTACCTTTCAACAGACTGACATTGACACAACGTATAGATGTAAACTGAACGTAACAATAAAAATATAGTAGCTTTGAAATGTTATATAGTACCAATATACAAACACATTTTTGTTTTGAGTTCGCTTGAGTTGGTTCTGTTTCAAAACGTTTCAATTCTTGTGATAGTTAAATTGGCGGTTCATGAAGTTCTGCGTCTATTTCCAGACATATGATATTAGACACTTTAATGTTGATCCATTCTTATTAAAAGTCAACGACCCCTTGATTACAAATGCATGGTTGTGTATCACCAGTTGGTACGAGCCATCAACGCGCAAACGTCACACGCGACGGACAAACGATCGCTAATTCACTAAGTGACAATTAAATTAGTTTTTCTCACAGTCACGAACTAATGTTTATTTTACTTAATAATTTCATTACTGAACGATTATTTTTAATATACATTTTGTGCGTATTGTTATAAAACGGGATAGTTCACCAACGTTTGTATTATGTATTTTTATAGATACCAACGACTTATAATCCTAAACGTTATCAAAGTAACCAATCGAATACATAATCATACATAATCCAATTGCAATCTAAAAATGACAAACATAAATTAGCTGACCCTAATGCAGATAGCACTGAAGTCAATTAAGAATAGACTGCGCTATCTGCATAGGATCGCCAAGTGCTCTTCAGTGTATTCGTGCAGTATTTTCCACACTGGCTCGGAACATACTTGGCCGAATTCCAATTCATGTATTTTGCTTTGCAAACGAAGAGTTTTCCTATCACTGGTCTGGTTCTTTTTGTCCCGTCGTGACTCATAAGAATCAGTCTTTATTTATACTAATTCATTACTACACATCGTAGGAATGTTGTGAAGTTTAAATGTCGCAAATGCCATTGCTTCCAGATGAATAATAATCATTTCATATATATTTGTCGGTGCCTCTGTTTGCTGTCGAGAAGTCACAAACTTAAGGTCATATTCACGTAATATACGTAGCACAATATACTGCTTCATAAATTATAAAACTAAATACATCAATAGCTGTATCAAGATAATTTTATATTTTAAACCGTCAATTTCGTACATTATGAATGATTAGATAATTTTGTTTTATACTTATTGTAAATTTATAATTTGCTTTATTTATTTTCGTTATATTGATTTACCATTGTTTAAATATCCTTGGGGGTTTTGTTAAAAATTCATTAATAAATTGGTTATGAAAATTATGATATATAGTTAAGTCATACTCGTACTAAGTCACTCATGATAGCATTAATGAAAAGAATATTCACAATGTCAAGTCGTCAGTTTGTAAAATTGTCTAGTATAATTATAACTTAGGAACTGGCGTATCTAAAGTAATTACTTCGTAAGTTTGTAACATGGAAGGTGTCACCTGGGACATATTAGATAATTGTGGTTATGAGATCGGTTAGCGATAACCAAACGGGCACACAGTGTTCGTGGACGCGACGAGTTAACCCAGAAACATGTGAAATAAACCTGAAATAAAATTGTTATTGCAGACTCGAGTATAATGTAGGGTTCAGTTATGACTTGTCTTATGTTTGTACTGCTCAGTGCATTAGCTATATAGTTAAACTAACATCTTCCTGGTTTGAAATAGGAATTGGAACTATGATAAAAATTTACTGATAGAACACATCAAATGTTCACGGCTCCATTGCATATTGTCATCCGAGGTTACATTTCAGGTCAGAAGTGACCCAGATCACTAGCACTGCTCTGTGCTACCACAACTGGCCGCAGTTCGAGCAGTGCGTCGAAGTGCGGTTCGGAGTGCCGCTGCAGTATGAGGACGAGGGGGCGGACTCCCGGCTCAACGAGGTGGACTTGAGGGACATGTGGCTCACGTACTCCGATCAAGACCCCTTCGCGTTGAGGCTCCAGAGATTAGGCGTTAAGGTGAATTTAAGAAATCCCCAATGAAGACTGTTGTGATCAAAATTCATATTCAATGCCGAAGGTTGCCGAAGGACTTTTAGTATGTAGGAGTACCGTTGATTAGGAACGTCTACCAGAGACGCAAGGTTCCTTTGAATGTGCAAGGGTTTCGATACCAAAATGAAGCTATTAATGATAACAATTACGGCAGAAATTTTAAAGTCACTATTCCGGAACAACGGCTGTTTGATAATCTGACGAATTTAGTACAAATAAAAATAAACACTGTGTAATTTATTCAAAGTTTAATACTTAAATGTCTCATTGCATAATACCAAAAAGGGTGTAAAAGCGTTAATTTATTAATTTTGCCTCATTTACTTAAATTTCAGGAAGATTTCCAGCTTAAACAATAACTAAATTAAAATAAACACCCAAAATCTAAGGTCCTTCAATACAATTGATATATACCTACGAGTAAAAGAATTGAATAAGAGACGTGTGTTAACTCCAAGAAATAATAAGTTCTACGAGGCTTATTCAATTATTTATTTCAGTTCCTTCTTTTTTCTGTACAATATTCCTTACCTCCTCAACCAATCATTCTCCTCGCACCTTCGTCTGAATCGACAGTCGACAGTTGGTCGACACCAATCGCGACCAGCTCCTCACGCCGACTGTCGTCCTTCCGAGTGTTGAGAGCCCTTCTCCCTTCTGTCGTGTAAATCGTGCAAGCAAACGAACTACGTACATTATTACTAAAATTAAATTCTACTGCCATACTTGTAATTAGTGCATGAATATTGTCACTTTATTTTTAGACTTCGTTCATTAAAATAAGTGAAACCTTAGAAACGCTTGACTGATTCAATATTTCATTCGCAGTTCTAGGACCTGAGTCATCAAGTGGAAAAGGTATATAATAAAGATGACCTGTACAAGCGTCACAACTCAATACGATATGTGTATTTATTCTCAAATCCGTCGATTGATTGTTAATACGCGCGGTTTATCGTTTCCAGGATTTCCAGATCCCGAACGACAGCGACGTGTTGATGATGTGGCTCGTGATCGCGGCCGGAGTGGTCGTCTCGATGGCGATGCTTGCGTTTGCGCTCTGGAGGTTCAGTTGCTTCGAGGACTATACCAGGTCAGGCCATTTGTTTAAAGTTCAAATTCATATAGGCAGTTAGTGATAGAACCGTAAAATATCTTTCGGAGCTGTAATGGATCAGTCACGTAAGTTCACCCCAGTTTTATTTCAAGTCAATCATGTCATTTTGGATATTGTAATCAAACATGTATGTAGTTCGGTTGCTGGAACGGTATATTTGGAATAATGTAATATTTATGTTACTGAGAATAACATATGTTAACTACTCGTAATTTCATATTTGTATTTGTATATATATTCCGTGTCTTATTCGAGTTTTTATTATACGTGTGCTATATATATTTTGACTACATACAAGTAATTCATTAATTATTCGCATAGTTCCTATAGTTGGCATTCATCGATATAATATTAATTTAGTATGACTCGTAAGGAAGATAAACCAAATTTAACTTTATTGTGTTTCTATCTTGTAATAGAATTAAATATAAAATTAACCTGCTTCGAAATTAGAAGTATGCTTTATTGTAAATTTCTAAATGATAAATACATACAGTAAAAAAGGGAAAAGTTGCCTTTTATAGTTTGCCCGCGTCGGTGTTCCCGGTTACTTATGATGTGGGAGTCAAGAGGCGAGTGAATTGGCTTGTATAGGTTAGTAGGTACAACTTCATCACCACTTACAAATATGTGGGTTAGTTCTCAGCATTAACTTATTTTATGTAAAAAAAAACACTGCAAAAAAACAATTACTACTTATGGTTGTGTTCATAACGACACACTTAAATATGCATTTAACTAGATGCCACTTGAAGCGTGATGAATAATCTTTGCATATTACGAGCACCTCCGATCAAGATACATACATTCGAACCTATATTTTGAAATAATTATGATTATAATACACAACGAAGTACTTTACGATATTCACTTTCACATTTTATCCCAGGGTCATAATCTAATAGAGGCAGCATTCTTCGTATTATTGATGTATTATCATGGAAATATAATAACATGTCCGGTTAATTGTTTAGCATAGTCTATAATAATATAATTTAGACATCCGGTGGCAGTTCTTGTCAGTCAGAAGTTTGTTTGGTTAATTGCAAGCTCAATCGTGACGCTCCGCTGACAGGATGCCGGCGGTGGGCGACACGGAGAGCGTGAACGAGAAGAANAAGACGCTGGACCTGTACCCCACGCCGCACCAGACGCTGCCGCCGCTGTACTCTGACACGGAGTACCGGTGGACCGACGACAAGTACGAGGACACCGCCAGAGGTACGCCGCCGCGCAGTGAGGGGGCCGCGTGTGAACTGTAACTGTACTGTACGATGTAGGGATATTTTGATAATCCTCTGTACAAGAGGGTTGAATTTCTATTCAGTAGTGTTGTAAATACACTTTTATCCCATAAAGCTATGCTTTCCTCGTGAAACAATCTATTTAATGGTAAAAAGGAGAGTTTCATTTTCGGCTATTTTTGTATAGTATATAGAAAAATAAAATATTAGAAAAAATACTTTAAAATATTGTTTGATTAACAGTTTAAATATAATAAATTATATAAACAACAAGATTTTTTAATAGCAAATATTTGAACGATATCGAAAAGTAATTACATTTGCCAAATAAATCGAATTATAATTCCCTCATGACATATTTTTTTTTTATAATAATCAACTAGAAATTCAATAATAGCTAATAATTATACAAACCATTAAGGTAAAAGTTTCACAGAAAACAGTTCTGCCATTTTAATTTTCACTTTAAATGACTTACTTTGTCGAAACGAGTCATCAATAATTATGACATGACATGACATGACAGCAGTGACAGCGGTGACAGCTGCATAATAACCTATTACCGTTAGCATTGTGATTGTGTCATTCCGAGTTTGGCCTTTTTGTGGATTTGTGACGTGAATTTTATCACACTTCAATGCAAAAGTGGACCATGAACAGAATATGTTTCAGTAATCGAATTTAGTCATTAAATCATAAGTATTAGTATTATACTCGTACTATTTATATAAATCGCAATTTATATAAAATAACAATTCGTTTTTGTTTAAGCTACATTGATAAAACAGAAAATATGGAGGCACAGGGTCTTTTCTTTAAAGTTATATGCATAATCAATATTAATTTTGTGAATAGATATTAGGAATCCTAAATGAATGATTTTGTGTATAAAGTGACAGAACATAATTGACAACGATGTCAAACAGCTGCTGTTCATAAATATCAAAACAGTGAGTCTGTATTTTGTATCCGCCATTTTGGTGATGTGTTACAATTTGTTGTTGTGAACTCGATGATTGGGACAGTTCAAAAAAAATATTTTTTTTATACCCGATTTTCTATATTCTGTACACTAAATAGCCAAAACACCATATAATTCTGAAACAAATCCTTTGTATGAATATCCATGCGGTCCTTTTTGATTATTGCCTTCGGGCAGTAAGGCTTACACTGATTTGGCGGCGTGATCGTGTCATATCACTCGTGAACGAGTTGAGCCATCGGTCATCTTCATCTTAAAATATACGTCACGTGTTCTAGCTATGATAAAATGTGGTAGATGGCGCTGTCATCAAATTATTAACGCATTCTTTTCTCATTTGTAAACCGACACGATTCATAGTGACATAATCGTTTTCCAGAGCGGCTACATACTGCGTCACTATACAATACACTGTACTGTACATTATTTAAAAAAAAAATTGAAAATATTTTCTAAGCTTTTATACAATTTTTTTTCACGTATTTTAATATGAGTTTTTACATTTTTCCAGTGGACATGAGCGGATTTTCGAACAGAAACTACGTGCGCACTGAAGATTACGACTTCGATTCTGAAGAGGAGGTCGCGGTGCACGCTCGCGACAGGTTGATCTATATTTATTAATGCATAAGGTTGATTTTTGATTGTCAATTTTCCATGATGGATTATATGTAAATTGTGAAGGGTTTGTAACTAATCAAAATGTATTAATTCAGTTTTTATAAATTAATCCAATATTTTTTTTATTTTTAACCTTTTTACCTGTTATACATTATGTTTAATAATGATCCGTAAATATGTTAACTATATTTTTATTTGTTTACGATAGAGTTATTGCGAGTCATTAACAATTTTACACACAAATAATTATATACTTATACGTACTCTAAATCATTTACTAACTCAGGTACTTGAAAAACTAATAAAATGTTTATATAGATATCGTTTTAAGCGTTTAAAAGTATATATTTTAGAAACCACGTCATACTTTGTAACGCTCGCCATTTAACAAGACATAATTGCCTATTCATTGATAAATGCTATAATATTATATTGCATGTGATAACAGCTATCAATGTAACATCTTTTTCATAACATTGTAATAAATTATATCAATAACTTTTTCAATTTTAAAGACAACTTAAATTTAATATGATACCGTGATCAGACCGGTCACAGAGGTTCGCAATTCGCTGCAGACTATCTATATATTTTGATTACACTAATCAACAAAAACTTCTTACTTCAAGAATTAATTCACCACCCGAGGATTGTTAGTAACGTTGCGATTACTGTTGCAGGTACACGACTGATGTGTAACCGTTTGGCGTTCGGTGTTGTTGGTACGTATCGTCTACAATAATAACGTCATAAGTGGTGTACACCAGGACACCATGAACGTGGTCGCGGATAGTACGAGTTCAACGTACAGATGTCGTTTTTGTGTAGCTAACAAATTAAAAATATATATTATATCGTGTAAGGATTATATTATCAGTATTATTATTAAGTCATTAATATAATTACTGGGATTATTCTTTCCGTGAAGCCTGCCCGGCTAGCTACCACCCTCCTGCTCGAGTCAGCCGCCAAACGACTCGTCGACTTTCTTACCTTCTTCTCATTTTCTTGTCAACAACGCATCAATGACACCTTTGGTTTTGCTGATGTCCATGGGCGACGGTGACCACTTACCATCAGGTGGCTCGTCAGCTCGTTTGTCGGCTTTTAACATTAAAAAAAAATATATTCCAAACTTAGATGTTTGTAACTTCCAAGTACAATAATTATGGACATTATATAATTTTATTGTTTCGTCATAATTACAACCAATAAACGTCTCTCACAGTGAGAGGGGTTGAATCCATAGTCCACCACGCTGGCTAAATATTTGTCGGCAGACTTAACGCACCTTTAAAAACATTATGAACACCTCTCACGTGTACACGTCTCCTCCCGACGTTTTCCTTCACCGAAGTGAGTGATAATTTATTGTCGTAATGTGCACATAATTAAAAAAAAAATTACGTGCAAAATTTTAACGCTAGCCTCAAATAAATTTCAAAGACCGGTGTTCAAACCACTGCTGCCATTTAATTGTTTGTATTCATTTTTTTTTAACATTTTTAAAACTTTTGTATTTGTTTGCTGTATTTAAAATAATTGACAGTGTTTACGTTAAATAAATGAAATGTATTTATTGTATTCTACAGGAATGCGTGACGTCAGCGCAGGTCTGAGGATCGTGTGAAATTCTTACCAAGAGATAGTTTTAACTGTAGATATTATGCGTTGTAGGAAGTACCTATACAGGACCGCGAGGTCGATATTATTGTGATTTATTGTATTTATTATTGCATGTATAAATTTTTGTCTAATATTAAAATCATTGTTGTAGCTGGCTAGTGTTAGATGTAATAATGACATTTTATAAAATTAAAGTGTATATGAGTGAGCAGATATAATGCAATTTTTTATACCAACCGCAGTAACATCGTGTAGCCATTTTACCCTTTACAGTGAATTTAACCTCAAACGAAAAAAGTTTCTTAATAAGTGCATGCAACGGAGCCTATTTAAATTGATTAACTAATAGCAATTCGATTATACATCAATGTACAAATCAAACCATTTGTTCCTAAAGAAAATTCAAATTTTATCAATTTTATTATTGTCTAGTAGTAGACTCGTTTTAATCTACAACGCTTAATACATAAATAACCTTCAGATTTTTCAGATGTTTATCGTGAATATTTAGATTTAATGTATTGTATAGTATATTATTGTTGTTATTGTAAAAATTCAGGTGCTTACGGCTAGCACTGGCACTGCCTCAAATAGAATAAAACATATTAATTATTCGAATTATAATAATAAATGTTATTAAATAAAACCACGTACTTTTGACCGACTGTATAAATCTTACATTTAAATCTCGGCTATCGCAAGTATAAGAATTTCGTTATATTAATTATTTGTATTTTTGCTAAGTGCAAATGTGCTAATTTGTCAACTGTCTCATTATTGTTAATAATCGTACAGTTCTATTAAAACGTTAAAAATAATCGCAATATATATTATAACTATTTATATTACATTATTACCAATGGTTGTATATTTATTAAGCGATAATAATACAACACGGTCATCAATTTATCGTAGCAACATAACCGAAGCAGAGATTTATACATGAAGTAATAACATTGTTAGGTATTAAGGCCCTTGTATACTTGCAAAAAATAATTATTAATAATAACAGTTAAAGTACTAGATGTATTCACTCGTAGCACTACCCATTGTTGTGACTTTTGTATTTATTTATAAAATTTTAATTTCTGTTGTAAATTATTTCCTTATTTTTTATAATTGTTTCATTTATGTTTATGGTTATTTAAACAATTAATACATGGTTAAATTTTTTATTTTGAGCTTTTTATTTTTTTCTTTTTCCTGTAAGTAGTTGTGTTTTTTTCTTTACTGTGTAGATATATTTTAGTGAACGATTTCTCGCTTGCTGACGAGTTATTTACTTACAGTAAAGTTATTAAAGCTTCTTATATCGATTTAGGTTCAACGCTATTATATTAATTTACTTTACGTTTTTTTTTTATTTAATTTCTAATTTTTTAATTCACCTAATGAGATTGTAACAAGAATATTTGAGTGATATTTTTTAAACCAACTACATATTTTATAAAAATTACAATTTAAATATTTAAGTTTGTGATTAAAACCTTAAAAGAACTTCGTATTTACGTGTAACGAAAATGTCATAAACCGTTCAAGAGACAGCGAGTTCTGAGTAGTATTTTAAATTAAAAAATACCAATACCAAACCAATATATTTATATATATATTAAGAACGTACAATTAAAGTATACGATGCAGAGTACGAAAGATTACCAGCTACTACAGATTCAAACTATAGGTTTAGAAAAGTCTTCGGAAATGATCAGAAACAAGGAAGTTGAAATAAATAATTAAATTTTAAGTGATTCCGGTAAAACATTAAATTTTGTTATAATCCTTTCATCGTTTACCGTTTAGTATCACCAAGTATTTATTTATTACAATCATATTGTTTTTCGGGTCGTGTTCTTACAACGGTTGTGATGATTCATTGTATTTTAAAAATTGTTTCAAAATCCAATATAATTTATTTATGTTATCTTTATAGAGGTTTAATATTAGTAGACTTAATTAGGTGTAGTAGTAATAAAGCTACTTCAGTAGTTGTGCAACTCTCCGACTAAATATATCTTTAGACTGACTGCTGAATCAATACAATCCAAAAATATTAACCTATTAAGAACGCGAGCCGTACCGCGTACCTTAGATGTTATTAAAATTTATATATTTACAATTTGCAACAAACGTAGATCTGTTCCTGTATCGACACTAGTATCACAAGTCATGAGGAAGCAACACATAGCTAAGCTAGATAATCTTCTTCATGTACTTGCCACTAGCTAGATAGTTCCAGTTATATAGTTTAACATTCAAATACTACTTATTATATTATTAGACAAATATACATCGACTATACAGAATATTTCGCTGTTTTAGCTGATCATACAATGTATATTCTCAAATCACTTCGGTGTTACATAACTAAACCTTCACGGAACTGCTGTGAACTTGCAGTTTTCAGAACACATCAGTTTTCTGTCAATAAAAGCTCGTCATAAGTGTTGATAGCTAATCGCCGGTGTTTTGAAATTCAATTTAAAATGTCATTATTTGAAAACTGCCGTCACCAAAATAATTATACTTAAATTCAAAACGACACTTCATCGAAACGAAAAGCGGGTACTGATCGACATGACGCGGTCGGAAATTCTTCGTCGGACCACCGATTCTATAAATTAACATACGAGTCATGAAACACTAAGCACGTGAACGTGTCGACAGACAGCCTCCGGCCTCACTTAGTCATTACCTTCTCCAGAAATCTGTAAAGGAACAGAGTGATGAAGTGCCAGGTCTCTTCAGCCGTGGGATAGAAATTCCTGCATCATTAACATACACGGTATCATATTCGATTGTAACTAAATCATATTTGCATTATATGTTTTGGTGTTGGAGACATTTTGTACCTATTTCAAGGTAACGTATTCATTTTTATTAGATATATCTTAGGTTTTACCGTTAATTTTAAGCCATTAATCTTTTAAAAACTAATACATATTAATTGTACAAAAGGCGGTCGTACAGCTAAGTGATTTTTTGACGAAAACTCTGGGGTTCTAAGATACATGTAATTTAATACAATATTCCTAGTTGTCTTTCGTGTCTTTGTTAAATATAAATATGTGTGTCCCTGTCCCTGTATCCTGTATAATTATAATTGTTACTTATACATCGCATTAACGGTTATACGATAAATAAATTCAAAGTGTGTAATCATATACCCACTTACGTAACATCGTATTATAATTTGTGCATTATATATTTTAAAGTATCTATTAAAAATGAATTGAGGAAAAAATGTGTTTTCATAAAATCTTACGTTTTAGTACAAAAAGTTTGCGAACTACAATTAAATACACAGTAGAAAATATATGAAAGCGATCCTGAGACTCAATCAGTAGTGACACTGTGCAGCGGGGAAACGTCTCGGATACGATTCCCTGACGACGAACATGAAATGTTAGTTAGTGATTTTTAATTGCATGTGTTTTGGAAACCTAACATCGCAGGGCGAGGGACAATAACCAAATTATATGACGTCATACCCATACGTCATACCTACACCTTTGAGTTTTTGTTACACCACCTTATTTTATTGTTTACAATTTGATATCTCTTAAACAACTTATGGAATTATTACTGAAGTTAAATGTTAAAGGGTCTTGTTTTCCTTTCTTCGTATTTCTAAAAATTGAGAACATCTAAATAGAAGAGTAGCTTATCGGTAACTGATCATGCAATCCGAGTGAAAATTATGAACATGCAGAAATAATTATACGTGGCGAATAGTTAACAGTTTAAAAAATGCTTTAAATCGAAGATTACAACGACAGCCTCTAACAAGATATGCTAACTATTGTCCAAACAAAGGGTGCAAAACAAGAAATGATAAGGCAGCGGGCGCTCGCTCGCTAATTGGGATTTCATACGCTAAACATTGTTAGTCGGTGGGTGATTCTACTGCGAGAGTTATCTAATCTCAACGTCAAACAAGACACACACAACACTTACGAGCAATAAAAACGTGCTGAGGAGAAATATGATTGTGTTCATTGAAATTCACGTTTTGGTAGTAGATTCAATATAATTTAATACATTTTGTTATAAATGTACTCGCTCCACCACAAAAGGCGTAGGGATGTCCGTTGCGTAAATTTGTTTTTGTTCAGTATTGTTTAAATCGAATCTAAATACATATTTTATCTTAAATATATTTTTCTGTTCAAATGTAAAAATTAGGGATTAGCAAAGCAATTGTGCCCGAGCTCCTGTTACGTTCAGTTTGTATTTTTTTAACTGTAAATATTCGCTAAAAGTAAGTGAATGTGTTAAGCTTATAATATGCAGATTAATTGCAACGAAAAAATTCGAAGTCTTCGATTTAATGCGCACAGATGTTTCTCTTCTGACACCTACGTGTCGCAGGGTCGCAGGATCCACTTCATGAAATGAACTGACGCCGAATCGTGGAACAGCGCAGCATCGCAAGGTCGCCCGAGATGACACTCGCCACTCGGCTGCTGCCACTATCGATGTTGATAGCGCGTTGATAACGATCAACCGCGACACAAAAGATAATTAACAGAAACTGATACAATTGTGTGGTGTGGTGTTTGATAATTACATCTTTGCCGCGGCGACCTCGTGTGGAAGATTCACGTACAGTGAAAATAAATAGTGCAAATATTTAATATAATGGAATGTGACGATGATAAAAATGTAAGGATTTTTAGTTGAAAATGATTTTAAATTATCGTTACAAACTGCATGCTTATGATAGTTATTTATTAGTAATTATTTTGTTACGTCGTCGTCATAAAGCAGAAGAGTCGTGAAAGGGAAGTGCACTCCGTATTTCAAGTGTCGGGAGAGAAAGTTGTTTTATAACGTTATTTGAGCTTTTTTCTTAGTTGTTATAAATTATGCATTGCATATTTAATTTCATAATTTAAAAATAACTTTAAACCTCTTTAATTTGGGGAACGTTCACAAATGTCAAAGTGATTCATGACTTTAAAAGATAACAAAATTGTATTTCTTTATTACGCACTGAATTTTCAATACTAAAAAAACTTTCCATGATGGCGGAAGATTTACTTCTCAAGAAAGACACTGAATACGAGCTGATCAATCAACTCTATGATGAATGTCTTGATTACTTAAAAAACGTTAAATTGAATAATGCTGAAGAAAAACAACATTTTCAACAAAACGCAGAAAATTCTGAAAATAAGGAAAATGATTACGAAACTATCAATGATAAAAAAACAGAAAATCAAACTATTCCTCAGAAAACAAATATTCATAATAAATATCAAGACAACGAAACCCTACGAGTGAATAAAATTGATTTTGTAAATGAATTAAAATCAAACGAGAGTTTGAGTTCGATATCCGGCGAGATGAAGTCAGAAAGACTTCGTAAATTGTCACAAACTCTGCCAAAAATTATTATAACCCAAAGTAACACAAGCTTAAATATAAAACAAAATGAAGCAGAGAAAGTAGAAAACCGTGTTTTAAACCTGAAAAGTGCATTAAAGAAACCTATTTGTCCAAATAACATCAATTTCCAGTACAACGAGTTTAAGTAAGTATCTATTGCACAAGCGAGAAAATTATTTATAAATTGTAATGTATTCTGACGATGTAATTAACTTTAAATCCGTACGAATTTAATAAATCACAAGGAAGGTTATGTGAGACTCTTCGTAAGACATTAATACCTCTGGATTAAATGCGACAGCAGGTAGTTGTTTGCGTATTTTGGAATTTCCTAATGTAATAAAATAGCATTGTTGTGATATGATCTGATATTATAATTACCAATCTTTGTATCTAAAATAGAAACCTTTGTTTTCCTTATATGGAAGGTAGCGATCCACAGACGGTCAATCTCTTCGGTAAGTGCTATTCCCAAAGCTCGATTAGAGTGCCATGTATGCGTTTGGTTCTGAATAATTCTTTGTAACTGATGTACGTCTTCAGAAATATTTACAAAGTTAAACAACGATGATCATAATGATGGAATGATTGTAGCAAAAACATACGAGTTCTTAAAAGAATCTACACTAAAGCGCTATGAAATATTCTTAAAATTTCCTCAGCAGTAGAGGAAAATTTCTGCCTTGCAGTGTACAAATTTTGGAAAAAATTGTTAAAGTTATCATTACCTATTTAGGAAGTCACGATCGCCTATATTTATATTTTCAGTATAAGTATGATTATTTACAAAATTTAATATTATATTCGTTATATTTGACTTAGATAGCTTTAATAAATAAGTAAACATAGTTTCGACTAGTGGACTTACCGCATATAAATCGCATATGTAAATATTGCAAAATAAAGATAACGTTTTGCGTTACTTACATAAATTTTAATTTGCGTCAAACGTCTATCTCCAGCGACAACAATACAAACGGATGATTCTCGGTAATTATCTGGACCGTAATTATGTTTTAGAATCTCCAAACAATGTGCTGTCACTGAACATAATTCGCCAAACCTTCGTTCTAAAAACAAATGTATAGATTTTTCCAACGAGACAATTACGTAAGCAATTAAAGGTTCAATTAAAAATTTACATATACGAGAAAATATTACTGAGCTTTAATATTCATAGATCCAAAAGCCAAACTACAGTCTAATACATTATTTTATTGTGATTTTTGTAGTTACAAATCGGAACCGTTCCAGCGATTCAGGACAGCGTACGGTGACTTTCCCAAACGTTTGGTATCCAAAAACGGTCTCGAGAATATTGCCCTTATTTCGAATGTGCCTTATGAAAAATTAAGGCTTTTGAATGATACTTTTCACACTCTGGTAAGGAATAATATACTTATTATAAGATTTCTTTGTAATACAAGTAGATAAATACATACTTAAATAATTGTTAAATATGCAAATAGCACTCGCTATTATACAAGTAATCACTGAAGTCATCACATACAATTCAACTTCTATATCTTTATTGGTTTTAACAAAGTAAATTTTAACAAAGTAAAAGGACTTGAGAGTCTTCTTTGTCAAGTCCACAAACATATTTTCCGATTTCTTCGCCTAATTGCTTAAACTTATGTCTAGATCAATCTCCGCTGGCGTTGGATCGTCATCGGTACGGTGATAGTCCATTTTGCTATCTGGCTAGTCTTTGCAGTCTTTTGGTATATCACTGCGCTTGCGCACTATGACTTCGAGCCGGACCCACCCAAGCGCACCTGTGTCACCGGCGGGAAGGACTTCGCCACCATCTTCTTAGCATCAGTTGAGGCACAGGTGATCATCCGATTTTTTATAAACTAGCGGCCTGCCCCGACTTTGTTCGGGTTAAATAAATATTATATAGCCTATGTCAAAGCGGTACCTTTCAAATGGAAATATAATTTTTCAAATAGACGCCGTGGTTCCAGAGATTACCTTTCGCATATACACAAACTCACAAAATTCGCACTCTCACTTTATATTAATAACATAGATTATTATAATATATTTTCAAATATGTACACGTCTATACATCTCCCGATGTCTACTTTATTATATATATTTATTATATTATTATAGTTTCTATACTGTATAATGGTTGTTTAGTGGCTTCCAACAAGACTAAATTGTCTATGGAACTCGTAAACTTAACGTAACGTAATTGCGCTAATTGAATTTAACAACCGTAGTCCGTAGTTATCTTCCAATCCATATAATATTATCGTTTGTATTTAACTTAGAACAAGCAGTTGCCGTTTTGTGATCCGTAAGGCCTAATGGCATCGGCCCGTAAACTAGGTCACTATATACCACAAAAAGAAAATATAGGTACCGCAGAGAGTTTCTTGCTCCCAAACACAATAAAAAGGACATTAAGACTCCAGGTTAACAACCACTTAGTAATTTGCTCCCACACACGCGGGCACTACATTAACGATATTAGAGTACAATCATCACATATCCCAACAACGCCCACAAGTTCCCTAAACTGGGACGAACGGTCAAGATTAGGTTATCAAGAACTACGATGTGTATAACTTCTAAATGATAATCACATTTTAGTCTCAATAATTGCGAAGAATCTAAAGAAATGTAACGATAAAATTAAAAAAGAGAAAAAATATATATGGAAATACATATCAATAGATATTAAAGGGTAGGGACAGAGTAAGGGAGTCTAACGTAATAGCGAAATTTCCGACTCTAAGTCATTAAGTAAACTTTCCCTTTTCCTGAAAAGAATATATAAAGCCCTATAAACTACTGATCTTTGCCTGCACTACTAAATATATTTATACGTAAATTTATTAAAAAAAAAAATACTGTAAATTTGTGCTTTGCTCATTTAAGGTCACTTTAAAAAAATTTTGGTCCACATACTCATATTGGCGAAAGTATTTATTACGAGTTTGGGATGGCGAAAGTTAAAATATATAGCACTCCTCAAATAGCCATCAATAGTGGAAACATCAATCCAAACAGGATTCCGGTAATTCCGGGTGATGACACAATTAGCGACAATCAAGACCAGCCGGAGTCTTCCTGCCGCATCAGTCGAGCCGCGCTTTGTTATCCAATTGCCTCGTTCTAATCTTGGCAAATGAGAAAGCCACTTGAAATGAAGTTTACTTAAATGTCTCTTAAATGGTTAATAGCATTAAAGAAATGATTACACGATCACCGACGGGACATATAATAACTGCATGTAATCATTTTCTTCTCGCTCTTTCAGACTACAATCGGATTTGGAGATCGAGCCATCGACGAAGAATGTCCCGAATCCATATTTCTGTTTATCATGCAGGTAATTGGAACTACAAAACCTTTGGGTGGGTTTCATACATATTAACAAATTTTTTACTATCTTTTACTATTTTATACATGATTTTCTAGACGTTTTCGTTACCAAAAAAATTTATAGGGTGCAAATAAAATTACGATAGTAAATAGTTCAGTTTCATACCGTATTGCTACTTATTTTTGATACCTTAAATCAATGAGAACTACAATTCAACATCACCAAGTTACGTTAAGTCGTGGATGAGTTGCTACTGTCGGAGTTGGATGGAAATAATAATGTTTCACATATGAAAAACGTACGATTCTAACTCAATTAACAACAATGAGGGCATTTCCTTTCATTTGAATGACAGTCACGTGATATTGCCTAATTTAATCCACTCATACGAGAGGAAGTTGTGAGAGTATAACAGACAAGTCTTGCAGCTAAGTTGGGTGATTATAAAATTAGTTACCTACGTTGCAGTAAATTATTGGTAGAGTCATATTTGAGAGCCAAAGAATTATTGCATGCCTTTCTTTACGCTCATTCACTGATGTCTCTTCCTTCTAATGAAATCGGTTAAGCCTAAAATGCGAACTATCTTCTTGTTGTCATTAAAACTTTTAAATCTTTGAATAATCCACAGTTAATACTCGGTACCGGTCTATCGGGAGTGCTAACATGTGTGGTGTATGCAAAGCTTACAAGGCCGGAGAAACTTTCGCGAGATGGAGTCGGATTCAGCAAGAAGGCTGTGGTAAGATCGCTTGGTAACACATTGTCAATTGAAGATTTTGCTATACAGGATTCGAATACTGATTTACCACTCAATATCATATTCATAACCGCACCTCATCAGTCTCGTCTTAAACAATTAGATGTAAATAAATCGGTTCCTAGTCTTTCATTTTCATTAGTGTTGTTATGCAGATAAAGACTTCTGTTTTATTTTAACGATTCAACAACACGAAATAACCATCTTCTTTCAGATCAGTTTGAGAGACGGACGACTGTGCCTGATGATCCGCGCCTGGGACCTCGACTACGACCACATCATCAGCTCTGAGTTCACGGCGCATTTCATCAACACGCACAGGTAATATAAGTATCCCTTTGTATGATTACCAATATCATCTCCACCTATAACTATTATAAAACTGAGTTTGAGTATTCTCTCATAATCATGTGGAAACGGTATGGCATGATCATTTTGTTTCGTAACAGTCGGTAAAATTTATACAGGTCACTTGATAGGAAGGATTCACCGATTGTTAGAACTCTTTTCTTTTTTTATTACGTTATGTTATTATTTCACTTAACCAGTGTACAAAAATTCATACTGAAGATTTTATAATTCGATAAAATTCTTTCCAGAACAAAAGAAGGTGAGGTGATTCGCTACTTTGCCCGCACATTGCCGTTGCAGCAGAAGCAGTTTCTGCTGTGGCCCGTGACCCTGGTACATGAGATCGACGTCACCAGCCCTCTCTATACCTACACTCCGCGAGATGTTGCCAGCAACAGGTACAACAACTTTGCCGCGTGGGTACTTCACGATATTTTTGTTTAAGGATGGTACTCCTATCACATAACTCACTGTTCTGAATCAGTATTACTTACCAGTCTGATAATCAACGCCAGCATCAATAAATAAGACATTTTTATCAGAATCTCGGAAGTAGCAATTTTAACAAGATTTCTAAAGAATAGGGCTACTAAATAGGCATGTCTTTAACGTTCATGGACCATATTTTATCGTAGATTATGCTTTAGATCTGTTATTTTGTTTGACTTTAGAAGTATTGACTGAAGTGCGTAACGTAAGTACCGCAAAAGAAAAACAAATTTAATATCTTACACCATGTTCGATTATTAAAATAATTCAATATTTCTTTACCGTGACGACTTTATCAATCATTTTGTTAATTTTGAAGACAATTGCTCCGAACGAGTACTAGTACCACTTAGGTAGACTATAAATTCTATGAAAGTCTATACTTGTGTTCACTGTGGACAATGAAATGTTGGCCATAACATTTTAATTTAATAGAAACTGACTTACACACTTTATTTTGTTTGTATGTGGCCAAATTTTTGTTTTAACGACACTAAAATATATTTCTTGGGTTCCAGTTACGAAATCACAGTGAGTCTGAAGGGCGCGTCAGCATCGATGGGGACCTTCACACAGAGCCAGAGCTCTTACCTGCCCCGAGAGGTGCTGTGGGGGCATCGCTTCCCGCCCGTCGTCAAGTCAGTGACTGTATAGTACCGTATATCTTCGTAAGATAATCGCTTAAAATGAGAGCAGCTTGGCGAATGTGGGAGAAAAATGTGATAAAATATCACTAAATAATATTCCTATACTTATAATTTCTCACCTTAAGTTGTCTGGAAGAAATCACTTTTTAGAAATAAGACCGCCTATTGTATATTTACGGTGATCAAATTGTTCTTAACTCCCATCCGTGTTGAGGTGTACAATAAAGAATATTAATATTTTCATCATGAACTACATAAACACAGATAAAAATGATAATAAAATGCCTACTTCTGGTATGTAACAGTGTGAACTTATGTATTTAGTTAAAATGTGAGAGGAAAATGTAAAACATGGAAAACAATGAGCTCTGTTTATTGAGAAAATCTACTTTTTACCATTTCAGCAATTAGTATTAAAGTTAAACATAGAAAGGCTAGTGTGCGCGCTCAGTGATACAAGGGAAACAAAGATATCATGTTGCTCGATGAGCTATTCGTAACTTGTTACTGATAGCATTCATCGTGGTCTAGAGCTCAGTACTCTACATTCTTGTTTCATCTATATTTCTTCTCTATATTTAATACACATTTTGCGTAGATCTCTTGATATTTTATCATGCCTGCCCAGTACCTAGGTTTCAATATGTGTTTATATATGCGAAAGTATTGTAAATATTTGACAGCGTGACACAAATTTTGACACTTCTGTCACAGAATTTTGTTCCCAAAAACTATTCAAATCAACCTTATTCAGTATTGAATTTAACACGGTGATTAAGCAAGCAGCTTCCATTTAGTTTGTAGTTAAAGTTGATTTCATCAAATATATTTTATTATTTATCTTTAAAATCTATTCAAGAATTGACAGTCAGTCTATATCACCATGTCCGAATTACGTTTCCACCGCAGGTACGACACCCACAAGCAGAAGTATGCCATTGACCATTCTAAGCTGGATACCGTCGAGCCGGTGGACACTCCACACTGCAGCGCTAGTGAATTGTACAGGTGAGTAAGTGGAATCTTCACCGATATTCACTACACAACTGTTTGTACCGTGAAGTACGTTACACTAAGGAATAGCCAATAATTCAACAGCAGGACCATCTTATAGTAAGCTGTCACCGCCGCCAATGGATTCAGGAATACCAGTAGAGTGATTGAAGCGTTGTTTGTAACCCGAGAAAGAATTGTGGAATTAGTCTTAATACTAAAATATTTTACGCTTTGTTATAGAAGGGTAGTATCATCATGAAGAAATGTGTGGTGCGAAATCCACTATTGTACTATATAAAGCATTTGTCGGGATTTTCGTGTACATACCCTAAGGTACCTAAGGTCTTCTTTTACCGAGACGTTGTCCAGTGATATCGTAGGAACAATAACCCGAATAATAACTATGAGCTATATGGACAATCTTTATTCGTTGGTGGGGTTTTAAAGAGTATTTTTCCCTCCAGATCTAGGTCATCGAGTTCTTCTCAGGAGCAGTCTTCGCAAGATACATGTCCTGGAACTCCAAGCACCTTCAGCGAAAGAATTTCTACTTTTCATGTGGAAAGAACGTCATCTTTTAAAAGAAAAGACCGAAAAACATAATGCTATTTATATGAAATAATGAAAGTTTACAATATAGTTTATAGAACTTTCGGTTTATTGAACTTTGAGAAATTTTATTGTTATTAAATTAGTTTAATCTGTAGGTATATACTTATATTTATTATACGTACATACGTACGCGTACGTTTCCATTGTGGGAGAGAATCCCCCTCCCTTCTGCATGTGTAAAAGTATACTGTACCATCATACATTGTGCTCTTGGATTGATTTAAAATAAATTTTAATAAAAGTGTAGAAAACCAAAATATATAATTTCAAAAACTACTACTGTAGGTAATAGTAAATTGTCTCATAAATTAATACGCAAACTAGGAAAAACACCGGAAACTTTTTTATTTATTTCATCATCTTCTTACAAACTCCTTTCTTGGCGTGAAAATTGAATGTTATTTTTCGATCGTAAAGTTTATATGTTAATGTTATGTTTAATTATAACTAGTTGAAGCTTTTCAAATTAAACCTTTTCATCAACCAAGAAGGAATTAAGTTTACACGGTTTGTTAAATTTAAGTAGAGATATAACTAATAACGATAAAGATATTATGCTATAGCTGTGAGTTAAATAGTTATCAAGACGCTTGAATGTTGACAGTTGACAACACAATGTGTCCCTGGACGGGAATAGCTTTGCTACAATCGATTATGAAATGAATAGCTTTGTTATAATCGATTACGAAATGAATAAGCGAAGCATGTATTCATACACTCACCAATATATATTTCCGATGTCTTAAATTTTATAAATTCGTTTGACAACATACTCACATTGTTGAACTTATATTGCAGTCACTATAAGTTTTAATTTTAAAGAAGTTTGTGTTAAACTTCACATTTGTTAAGTTATCGATTAGTTTGTATTCGACATTATACTATTATAAAGTAATAAAAATATATGAATCTTAACACATTTTTTATTTATAAAAAAATCACATTTCAGATTACTATTAATGTTATACTTACTTAAAAATAATATTTAACCGAAGAAAGATACAGAATGGACAAATATTAGAAAAGCAAGATCATTTTTATAAACACATCGCTGAATCCAAAGGCATTTAAGTGTTATAAATTGTGACAGATCCGAAAAAAAAAACAAGAAAATGGTCTTAAATAAAAGAACGTGACTAATATCCAACTTAGGGCTAACACATAAAAATAATATAATAACGTAAAAGACGAACACTCATCTCATCATGGTGTCACCAAAACATAAATGTACATGTGTGTGACAACGTCACTTGTGTGAGTGACTTTTAGTGATGATGGTGATCTATGTAGGGAGCACTGTCGACATGAATGTCGACTGTTCCATCACAGGTTTTTTGCTATTATTAATTCGTTCTCTTGATTATTTATTACATGTTAAATTAAATAATACTATGTTAATTCTAGTAACTTCTCTTTACTGCGCTTCGTCTACTCTAAACTTAACCTTATTGGACGGGATTCTTTATATTAACATATATTTTTTAATTGTAAACTGATTGAAATACAACAAATATTGATTAAAAGAAAACAATAATAATAATACTTATTGGTTTTAATTAGTTCTTTGATGTAAATCGATATAACTTGTTGCCCTTGGAAATGAACTAACCAAAAAATTTTGTAGGTATTGATTCCTCATTAACAAGATGTCAGTGATTGCGTAGAACGAAATATATATCTACAGTAAACTTTGTGGGGAAACCTACCTATCTGGTGTAACATTCGAATCCATTTTTCTTTTTGAACTGCATTTACAGGAAACCTTGAAGTAGTAAAATTAGTCAATAAATATGATATCATATTCATCGGATATTGTCATATCATAATAATAACAAATATAAAATTCGCCAAATTTTATCAATCTAAGAAGCTAATACTATTCAAAAGCCAAAGATTCACCTTCTACTTTCTGTCCAATGTGTTCACAAACTGTAACGGAAACTAAAAAGGCAAAATATGAACAAATCTAAGTAAAACAAAAAATATTTCTTTATACCTATTTAAAAATTATCCACTTATCGATAGATTTTGTGCAAGCCCTATTCGAAACGGTATCATTTTCACGTACGCAATATATTTTTATCTTACACATAACTGTGAAAAATAAGTTATTATTCATAAAAATGGAGTATTTACTGCATCTTTTTAATCTTAATTTATATAATTTTAAGATCAACTTCGATGAAAATAAGCATCATGGAAATAGTATTGCTCTATCGGTACTTACCTGTTGATTATCTTTGTTTGGGTTATGTTATAAGTAACTATGCAGTGTAATAGAGAACACGACATCATGGTCTTTGCTATTTTTTGTCCGATGAAATACAGTAAGATTGAAAAGAAATTAATAAAATAACAAATAGCAATTTTTGACAGGAGAGTAAATAATTTGAAAACAGTCCTACGGCCAATTTATGTTTTTCCGTAAAGCTCAAAATCTCACTCGCACACTATGATCCTCTATTACGCTAGTGTATTAACTTATGGGGCTAGCACACAAACTAGTGTCATCACACCAGACTTTCTAGGACATACCTCGGATCAAAACAACTATTAATATATGTATGCCTTATCTTTTGTAGGATAAGGAGCGAACGTTATCGTGTATCGTCAAGATAACTTAATTTAGTTGTAGTACAAGATTCTTCAGAACCACATGTACAATGGAATTTCAGTTCATATGTTAAAGATAAAAGTTTGTACGATATTGAGCCAGCATTCTTATAATAGATTAACATGTACTGAGTGTTAATCAATGAGGGTGATTGAGAGGCTCCAATATTCTCCCATATCCCGAAATAATCCTATTGTCTTGACGAATACTTTGTTTCATTCATAATCTTTAAAATAACAATCACAGTCTTCAAAGTTCTATAGAAATGTGCACGGCAAAGTAGTGTGAAAAGGAAGGAGTGCGTTTTATATGGAAAAAAATTATAAAAGCCAATACGAAATGGATTACCAAGTACAAAGAAGAGGTAGCAAGAATCGGGCAATCGAACGTTCCTTGAGTTACTCAGAAGCCATCGGCAATGGCTCCGGACGGTCGTCGTTTGAAATTCCATCGATTGAGCAGACGGATGTGTACACGAACGAAGAAATTAAAAAACACTACAGAATATCGCAGACCTACGTCGAGGGAAAAGAGATATCGTTCCCAATCATGACTGCTAACTTCGAGCTGGAACCGACAAACTCGAAAGACGTTCCCGTCGGCCTCGTCTCTCAGTACTCCAGCGAAGACGAGACTACCGATGATGGTATAGTCATGACAATAGACGTTGAAACGGTGAGTCCCAGGACATCAGACACGAGAACCATCCCCACGG
The DNA here is from genome assembly GCA_003671415.1 of Megathymus violae. NCBI lineage: Eukaryota > Metazoa > Arthropoda > Insecta > Lepidoptera > Hesperiidae > Megathymus > Megathymus violae. Next base: position 840,198 of record PDGT01000082.1, on the reverse strand, counting down.
CCTCCACGCGACCGGTCGTCAGCTCCATTGGCACCAACGATGCCTTCGATAGTATAGAATACATCGGAAGTATTGAAAACAATACTACGACGCAGACAACGACATTTACATCTTTATCTAAGAGAAAAAGGAAAACCAACCGGTGTAGGTGAGATCTACTTTCTGTTTATCGAGTTTCGTGACTCGGGTCTGTTATGGGACGGTTTTAGTACAATAACCTTTAATAGAAGTCTAAGCAGCCCCCTATGGATGTCGTTCGGGTTATAACAATTTAATAATGTAATTAACACGATATACCTATAGGCTATGTATCCTATCGATCTATAATAATGTACCTTTCAAATGGTGAAAGAATTTTTCAAATTGGTGTCTAGCTTCCGGATTTTACCTTCCACATATACAGAGATTCACAATATTCGCACTCTCTCTTTGTAATATGAATATGAATTGTAATGAAGGTAACCGAGTCAATATGTACGAATAACTATAACTTACGGTATAGGAATAGATACGTCACCACTGACCATCGGGTAGGGTTGTAATTTAGAACAGCATGATAATAAGTAAAAAACGGTTTACTACGTTTATGTTCATGTTTACTACGCGTAGTGACAAAAAAAATTGATAGTTAGATAAATTAGCTTCTTTGCCCTCTATATTTAGTAAAATATTAGGGCATTAAGTCCTCTTTTTCAACTTAGTTTTTAATAACAGTAAAAGAGTAATACATACATACACATTACTTCCATTACAACCTAAACATATTATAAAACTAACGGATCGCTTTCTGCACATGAAGGGTATTTGAGAAAAAACTGGTATTAGGGGCCTTAATTAACGCAATAGATCCCAGAACAATAGTTGTTAGAAATTTTGTCTGTTGGTTTATTTGTCTGTGCCTTTGTTCGAGCTAATCTGAGAAACGGTCAAACCGTATTTGTTCTGATTTTCACTAATGTATTGCAGTTAGCGTCACTTAATATTTAAAGATCGTTTCATTGCAATCCGTCCACAAATAAAATAGTTATAAATTACAAATTCATAAGCAAGAAAACCCAGTCCTAAAACAATGCAGATGCTGTTTAGAAACGTAAGATGTAATTTTTTTGAAGCGGGTGGTTTGCTAGTTTTCAATAAATATTCGATGTAAGCAAATATTGCGTTACGTCTCGGGAATTAATTATTATTAAATTACTATTAATCTACCTGTCGAGAATCCGCGAGCACAATATATGATGGTATATACTTCAGCGTGGCACCTGCCTCTCTAACAAAGGAAACATGCACTTATCTATATAATAAATAAAATTATACACTAACATATATGTGTGCCGTTATGATATATATGCCATCCCCAACACGTGTTTCGCCCTGAAACAGAGAAACATCAGGTTGAATAGATTATGCACGTCTTAGCCACAGACTGCGGAACATTGTGCTCGCATATTGTGGTAAAGTTGATTAATAGTGATTTAGTAAGGAAATATGACCACAGTATTATTACTAGTATAGATACAGACATAATCTATTGGGGTCGGAAACTACGATCGTTAATCGTCAGTAATCGTAAAGGAAATTGATCATATTTATAAAGGCGCTACACCTTGGCCGACTTGTGCCACGAACGCGGCGTTGACGACCGCGGCTCTCCGAAATACTATTAGTTTTTATCAATGAGGTTTAGGGAGCGCTCGATAACACTAAAAACCGTTTTATGGGAAAACCATCTACAGTCTATAGTCTTAATTCATCGATTACTCCACATTCGACATTTGTAAAACTAAATAATGTACAATTTAATTTGAATCCGAAGATTACACTTTCTTAAATATTACATCAATAAAATATGAAATGGATTTAAAATGCTCATATTACGCATTGATTCATTCGTCCTTAACACACGCGTACGTTTGATCCATCTGCACTTTTTTCTTCTATTTTAGTGTCCTGTTATAAGAGATCCCTAGTAAAACGACAAAAGAGTAACTTTTACCAGAAATTTTAGTTGTTTTTTTAATGTACCAAATTCATAAATATCTTTGTACGCGAATCACTAAGAATACAACTAAACTTAGGGTATAATTAGGGTATAATAGGGTATAATTAAATGAGACAGAAGCCTCCAAACAGTCCATCTTGGCTCTTTGATCGTTTTTATTTGTACATGTCGAATCAATACCGTTTAAAGTGCGTTCTAGATATTATAAAGTGTCACCTTACATTTTTTCTTGGCAATAAATCAAATTACTTCAATATTTTCTTTTGATAAAGAACTGTTATCCGAAATTTGGATTAGATACGAGACTCACAAACACGTATTTATCTAAACACACACGACTTCACCGATCGAAAATGTATCACCTGTTTGTCGAGAATATCAGTGACAAATTATATTGAAAGGAGTCCAAGCAAAGAAAAACAAATATTAATTTATAGATGTACTAACATGTTAACACAATCATAATAATTTCTCCAAAACTCATAATAATACCCAACGCATGTAAATTGTTTTAAGTAATTTGAAACGTATATTGTGAACAGTAGCTATAAACATGTGAATCACAAAATAATGATTATTTGTCCCGGTGAAGAAACCCAACTTGAGGAAACCAGCACAGGTACCTGATAGCAGAGGCGTTCCTTCCGTACGAGCCGAAAAGCCTTGCGTTGTATTTTGCCTGATAATACTTAAACACATACCTACATATCTACGTCGTTTATGATAATAACTACAAGTTTAGTAATAGACATAGTAAAGACAGTACCTCTGCATGCTAGTCGGTTCTTTACTCGCCTGAATACCTATCGTCAGTGTAAAATCGTCTATAAAAGTGCTCCAAATGTGTGACTGATTATAGAGGCAAAAGCAGCTACTTCAATAGTGTTACACGACCGTGGACGTGATGTACAGCAGTGACATGAGCTGGTGACCCGTCATTTATTAGCCAGCTATCAACATGACATAGATTAATATCACCCATCTCAAGCAATGTTTCAGGCGTCAACCAGGCAGACCTATTCGTTCTAGAAGAGTTGTTCGCAAGACTGGAGAAGAGAATGTACCGGTCAGAAAGAACATTCCAGCTAAATCTATTAAATATATGAGAGATATATTTAATACTGTGGTAAGTTTGTTTTAAGATGCTATTTCTTTTTCTGCCGCTGTGTTCTGCTTGCAGAATACAGGGTCTTCACGATATTTTTTTAACTTTCTCTAGAAGAGATCGCAAAATCGCCTTTTACTAGCATATTATGTCGTTGCTTTGTTATCGGATCATCAAGTCGTTCATCTTCTCCGCAGATCAATTGTAAATGGCGGTTCATGTTCTTGTTAGTGTTCGTTGCCCACTTCGTCTTCTGGCTCTTCTTCGCGGGCATCTGGTACGCGTTGTCCTCCTCGTACCAGGACGACATCGGCGACGGAAAGGCTCACTGCGTCACCGGCACGTCGTCGTTCGCTGGCCTGCTTATGATGGTTGTTGAGACTCAGGTAAAGAAGATAAAGTTCTATCTCACGTTCTATCTCATTCTACTCACAAATCATCTTTTATAATCAACAGTACACTAATGGCCATTTTGAACAGTCAGATTAGCGTTGTCTTTTTTTAATGCAAGAAGCGCAGAAGAGCCATCTAGTGGTAACTGGTCATCCTCACCATTGGACATCAGTAACACTCAAGGTATCACTGACGCGTTGTCGACCGAAAAGGAACGGGAGACCCGCATTACTAACCATTTTTTATAATACAAAGCTTGTTGAATAGTATTGAAAGAAACGATGCGATTCCTTCTTTAGGATAAGTATTTTTTTAAATATGAAAGTTACTAAACATTTCAATAATATAAATCTTATTTTTTCAGATGACCATAGGTTACGGCATGAGGTTTCCTAGCGAGGAATGCCCTGAAGCTATCATTATAATGATTTTAGAGGTAAGTAATTTTATTTCTATAGAATACAAAATTTGAAAAAGTTCCAATGGTGCGTATTATTATCTAAAACTAAAATGCTCCCAAAGATCAAGTGAGATTGCGGTAAAATTCTGAAAAAATAGCTTGAATAATAAAATAGGGTATCACCATAATCGATTTGATTCGTGGTTTCTCTATGCCTTGCTGACAAATAAGCAAATATGATGGTAAGTGGTCACCGTTATCTAAAGACAAATAAAATCAAAACCATCACGTTGTTTAGTTTTTATTCGTTATTCAGTTCTTTTTATTGTGTGTCGGAGATGTGTGTGTTGGCATTTGGTCCCTTATAAATACGGTAAGATTCTGATTATGGATTTCGGATTGCAGCACGATGAGACATTGTTTTGAACGTTTATTGATATGCGTAGTCTGTATATTTCTTACTCCATTTCAGATCGTAGCCGGAACTGCGTTGTCGGGAGGGCTCATGAGCTTGGTGTTCACCAAGCTCGTCAGACCCAACAGACAAGTATCTTTCGTTGGATTCAGTAAGAATGCCGCCGTATGTATTATATCAGTTAAAAGAAACAGTACATATTTGTGGTGATACCATGCAACGAAGGTATTCGATGACTAGGGTATTTGACATCGGGCTACAATCTCTCCAACATTAAACAACATTGATATCATACAATGATAAAAACAATGTAGATCATGTGCTCATCAACTGTGTTTTTCATTTCATTTTTGTTAGAAGTAATCTAGTAGTAGATAAGTAGATCTAATGAATTTGGAAAAATTTAAATGACGCCTTTGTTCCAAACGACGGTACACTCTGTATACACATACCAAAAGAATATTTCATTATTACTAATAAAAGAAGTCAAATTTCTGAAGAAAGAAAACGCTCAAGAAATTACACTATCAGCGATCACCCATTTAGTTCCATAATGTTAAGCGATTAATTAGAGATTTAAGTGATGATATTCACAATTTTTCTATTGTCACATCTTCCACCTGTGATATTAGATATTGTTAGTCTTTAATAAGCAATCCGTATTTAAATACCAGAATATCAGAAGTATATCTTGTAATAGTCCATAGTAATAGTCTACAAGCATTACACGCACAGAAGTCGAGTTGATGAGATATTACAGTCTGGCAGAATGTCGGTTGCCGATAACTTCACCGGTGTACATTTTTCTAGCAAGAACTTTACCTTAAATGAAGGTGTTGTACTCTATGGTTGAACCTATTTTAAAATAACTGTACCGGAGGTAACTCTATTCAAGCAAATCGTATAAGGTTTAATATTCAATAAAATTACGCTGTTGCTACGTTATAGGATGTGGCTATAGAGATATATTTAAGTTTATTGAGTAACTTAATGTATTATTATGGAATCTAAGTTCCTATAATAACATTCTGTTACTGGATGATCGTTATATTGATATCACTGACGACAATATAGATATAGAACTTCATCACACACGCCCGCACGCATACACACACATACATACATTCACATATCTTGGCTTTCTTTTATCAAGCTAGTATATGCAATAATCACCTCCTTATGTAAATAGTAACCCTTATGATATACGAGAATACTTAACGATTCTTCATCGTCCATTCTTCCTCATGACTCCATGTTTCGTCCAGATCTGTCTTCGAGACGGCGCGTTGTGCCTGCAGTTCCGGGTATGGGACCTGCATAACCACCACACGATAGGGAGCACCATTACCGCTTACATGCTCAAACCGATCAGGTTAGCAAACGACAGGAGGAGTGAGTTAATACTGACATTTAAATCACTCGCATGGCTCGAGTTTGCAGTTAAATTAAGCATTACGCACTTTAAATTTTTACACTTAGAAAGTTATAAAAAATGTAACATATTATTCAATGTCAGTTATTTTGAAAAATAAGAATTAGTAGCTTCAGTAAATTAATTGTGTATTTATTTATTTATTTAAGAATTACCAACAAAATTATATGCTAATACTTACATAACTATAATATTTTAAAGTTTCTTAATACATATAATCTCACTTATAGGTAATTACAACATGCATAACATACTACTTAAAAACGATAACAATGTATTTGTGGCCGGGAAAAAGTTATAAGCAAATAGGAAGTGGGTTATTACTACTTAAAAAACAAATTGTGTACATATAGATAGACCAACGGTTAGAGAGAGAGAGAGAGGTAGTATATATACATACTTATAGTTATGAAACAATCATGATATTTTTAATTTAAATGTTGACAAGCTATTGCTAAACAGATCAATAGACTTGTATCATCTCGTCATTGACAATGAACGATGACATCGACCCCAATAAATTTATGTTAACTAATAAAAGGGAGCGTCTTAGAAATTTGCTTAATTTGGCCTATCAATTACGCTGAACAGAACCTATCGCCCCGGGCTATGATCGTTTCTATAGTATTATTTTATTTAAAAAAAATTTCGCTACAGTACATGGCATGGACATAAGTGAACCTCCCATATTAGTATCTGTCCCGTGAAGCATACAAGGGATACTTTGATCGATATGATCACCATCAACTGTGTTCAGGTCATCCGGGTATTAGCAATTACCATTAAATTAGCTATAACTATACTATATGTGTACCTTAAATCAGGACTTTGGAAGGCGAGCTGGTGCAGAACTATATCCACCCCTTGAAATTGACTCAAGCGCGGGCGTTCCTATTGTGGCCCATCACGGTGGTACACGTCATTGACGTCGAGAGCCCGCTGTACGACTTCTCTGCACAGGACATGATGGATTACAGGTTAGGCACACATGTACTTTGGTTTTAAAATCCGACTCGCCGGACCGAAATACTAATTAATTTTTTTGTAATTTTTACGACACGTTGAGTTTGTAAATGTAACTTCTCGAAAATCCATGAAACATAGTAAAAGACTGATATGTTTTAATTGTGTCTTTCCCTGTGGAACTTTGTATTTAAAAGATAGTCTTCACTAACTTCTTTACTCACTCTTAATGACAGTTTTTTCTTAATAATATAAAAGTAAAATGCAGCAGAAGTGGGTAAAAGGTGGAGTTTTGAATAGACACCATAAAATTATCACAATATTAATTCAATTCAATTAATTTATTTGCTGGATAAGGTTTACAGATGGTCAAGGTTATATAATAATAGTAGATCCTATCCTAACCCAAATGGGTATGCAAATGTTTAATACATTTTATATTATTATTAATACAATAAATTACAAATATTATTATTAAAGTTGAATACAAAAAATTACAAATCAATAGAATATGAATATAGTTTAAAATATGAATGAATAAATGAAAAAACGTAGTGCTCATGGTCAATATCCATGATTATCATCTATGGTTTATTTAATTTTATCACGGAAGAAATCATCGAGTGAGTAATAGCACTTACCACTTAGAATTTTCTTAATGCTAATTAGTGCAACCTTAATGACACCAATCACAAACAACACAAGGGTTCAAAACACAAATCGACATAAAATATACATAAAAATCTCCTCTTATTTTCAAATAATCTAATGAAGTAATCGATAAAAGTGTCTCCGATGTCCATATGATATCTACACCCAGCGTGTCGTTCAGGTTCGAGATCGTGGTCTGCCTGACCGGCTCTTCCAAGAGCATGGGCACCATGACGGTGAGCCGCACGTCGTACCTCTCCAAAGAGATCATGTGGGGCTACAGGTTCAAGAACGTCTTGCGGTATGTACTCGTATTCTAAACGACGTGATATCACTTTCGGTGCAGTTTCAAAATTTAAACTTGACCTCGAGGCAAAAGTGTTTACAATTTTGTAAGCTTTACCATCCAAAGCTACATCGCCATTTACCATCCAGCGGGAAGCCACACATTCCCTTGTAACAGGTAAAAAAACCTAATATACTTAACCACTCTCTAACTCATTTTCTTATTCACCTATACATTATATTAAATGTAAATTGGACGGATCAATCCAACATAGGTAATCCTCAAAATTTAAAGTTATTAGGAAGTGAAAAGATAGGCAATTGATCAAATCTGACCAGAAAAGAAATAGAGTTACGTTTTCTATTTATATTTTTTCTAACTAACATGTTTTGTGTTAGTATTATTAACCGACTTCCATAAAGGAGGAGGTTCTAAATTCGTTTGTATTTTATTATATTTCTTACCTCCGAACTGCGTCATTTATTATTAGATTTGGAAAATTCTTTTTTTGTTTGAGAGGATATATTTCCCGCTTTGTCCCATTTAAATTTGAAGAAAAATGACTACCCCTAAGCGTAGAAAACTAGAGATGAAACAAAGAAGTTGACATTCAAATTGAAGGCAATTTTTCTTTATAAGATATTTGTTTGAAGTTAACATAAAGCTACACCCTAAGTTTGAGGATATAACGAATATTAACCCTTAAAACTTTTCCAGATATTCCAAAAAGAAGGAGAGCTACATAATTGACACGGAACACCTCAACACAGTCGAGCAAGTGGAAACGCCTCTCTGCAGCGCCAGCTTGCTCAAGGAAATCGAGGTGGATTTCAAATCGTCCACCAATCTCCTCTCTACTACTGAAATTTCGCCCACCGATACATCCTTCACTCGAGACGACGCATCAACGCTATCTAGGGTTGGGAATTCAGTACAATCTACTCCAAACTTCGGTAGAGGAGGCACTCAAAAGAGCACCGGATGGAATTTCAGAAGATTTCCACCAGAAAACTAAGTGCAAGGACAAGAAAATAGAGTTAATCGATGAGACAGCAGCAAAAGTAGATCTATGAAGAATATCAGTGCTACCCAAATTGAACAAAGCCTCAATTCAGTGAACTATAGTCTCGATGTCATTAACGTTCATTGTTGTTCAAATATTCATGTTGTAGTGTTGTTCCCGCGTGTGCAACGCTGTTTATTTAGACTAACGTGTAACGAGACATATTCTTATTATACTGTCAGAGTAACTGTTCCCAGAATTTCGTCTTTCTTTATGTTAATAGCCGACCAACGAGCAGACAAGCCACCTGATGGTAAGTGGTCACCGGCAACAGCAATGGACAACAGCAAGGTCAAAGGTATAACTGATGCGTTGTCGGCCAGGAAATGAGAAGAAGGTAAGAAAGATAGAACTGGACCACGACGAGTTGTTTGGCGGCTGACTCTTACACAAGGGTAGTAGCTGGCCAGGCAGGCTTCACGGAAAGATAATAATATCAGTAATAATATTAGTATTAATTTATGCGCACAGAAAAATTCATAAAAAACACATTACTGAACGTACTGCTTATAAAAAACATATTTTTTAAGTGACGATTTCTAGATAATGGTTAAGTGTCTAAGAAATAAATACGACAGACGCCTGTCAGTTTATTTATATAGTTTAATGGAAAACCAGGGTTGTGATTTTAACAATATTTTATGATAAATAGTATTTATAGGATAAATAGTAAAAGGTATTTTATGTAAAAATACATAATATATTTGTCAACAGTATCAACTCTATTTTATAGTAACATGAAGGCCGGTTAACATTTTTAAACTGGTTTAACAAAATAAAATACTATAAATTTACAAATGTCTGGCTGGATCTTTGGCTGCAATACTACTGCGGTCGTTTCCTAAATTAAATAAGAGTATTAACATTTATGTTTGAAAGTAAATCTCCGACAACACCGGAAAACAGTGAGACAATTTTATTTTTCACTTTTAAGGCGACCTATAACCTCCGATCGTTAATTTACGAAACCGTTTCTTTATATAACTTTGCAAATCAGCAGACAGGTCATGTCAGACAGGTCACAGCAGATGATGGTATATGGTCACCGTCATCCACGGTATCACCAAGGGATTTTCGAAAACATTGCCAACCAAGAAGGAAGCGGTTTTTGTATTGTAGAGCCACAGCTATAACCGATACAATTGACAAAAATATGTAGGAGGGGATTTAGTAAAATGGTTGAAAGGCAGGGAAGTAATGAATCTCACCACCACGGACGATCACCAGCGGAATTAATCAGGGCTCAAGTAAGTAAATAAAGGTGGAAGAAAAGAAGACACCTGGCACCGTCGTCCCGTTCGCCGTTCAGCACATGCAAGACGAACAAAAAAGACATCCCAGAGGAATGGATTATATTTTGTGCCCTAGTTTCTCATTAAAAAGAAGAAACTTTGAAATATTGTAGTATAAATATTTCTGTATGGAAATTCAACGAAATTAATTTCAGTTACTTACTCACCTTATGATGTGGACAGGTTTTACATCTAAAAATAAATAAATAAGTTATACATCTTCATATAACACTGCTTCTTATAGTCTAGTCGAGTAGTCCCTCACTTTAGCCCGATGGCCTATAATGTTAGTAGGATCTTGGACTCTTAAATATTCGCGCCATCACGACCGCGCGGTTTCAATGAAGCACCGCCGTGATCTGCTAGCGCTAGTGTAGCCAAAAAATCTCGACAAACTGTGATCAGCTGACTCGTTAGTTCTCGAGAAGAATATGGAAAACAAGTGAAAACTGTGTCGCTCATATACGAACATTTCATTAAGTTTCCTAAGCCTTTCCGGGCGTGCCTTCAACACTCTGGCAACGCGGTGAGTCTCGAGCCCAAGAAATTTCTGGTTTCATTATAAGCTAATAATTTCATTATAATACCGAGCTATCGTACAATGTTGATTCATAAGAAACGAAAACTGGCTTGTAGAGCAAGAAGAGTTGGTGCAGACTAATGAACGGCTAGTTCTTGTATGCTTGTTTGACATTGATAATGGTTATCCTTTGTTGCAACGCGATACTCACCTCCCCGTACAACGAACCCTTGACTTTATTGAACGTAAATAAACAGCCGTTTTCAACAAAAGCAAACAATGGAAAGTGTTGATCAAACATTGCTCCAGGTGGCGCGGATTCGCAGCTTCGATATACAAACTGCGATAATAATAGATGTACAAAAACTGGTCAATCTTCTGGCGGCGTTTTGTTCACAGTTTTGTACCTTCTGAAATTACTAATAACAAATTGTCAGAAAGTGCTTTATTCGTAAACTGAGATTCAATGTACCTGGTATAAAGTGGCAACTCACGTATCAATTTAGAAACCTTATTGTAAAAGCGAACTCCAAGCCTCATAAAGGAACTCTGAATTTATTTGTAGACGATATGAAGACGTAACCAAATTATGCCTATTTCTTGTTTCATGATTGTGTGTATCCCTTTTCTGCTTGTACACATTTATTTTTTTAAATAAATACTAAATTACTATAAATTTATTGATTGACTACGGTGAGTACACTGGTTTCTTTAAATTTTTCCCTTACGTGACTTTGTTTGTATATAGCTCTGATTGCTCTTTTCTGTGATACAAATATTGAATCAATGTCCGCTGATTTACCCCACATTAGGATACCGTAAGACATAACACTATGAAAATAGGCAAAATAAACAAATCTAACTGTCTCTACATCAGTAATCAGTCTTATCTTCCTAATAGCGTAAATAGACCTACTAAGTTTACCTGCGAATGATTACTATTACGAATTAATTGCGAATGTATTCTCCGAATCAAAAATACCGAATCTAATCATGAGTCCGAGCCAGTCTAGCGCTGTACTTGTTCAGCAGGAAGAGCAGGAGGACGAAAAACAGTCCTTAATTTTGCAGAACGCTTCTTCGAGACGAATACACAACTTGTACATCGCCAAATGTCATTAGTAAGATGAACAGGAGATAGTTCTCATGTTGTAGGACAACAGTTTCTGTCAATCCAAAATATCCCACCGAATTAAGTCACGTCAGGCGCGGTCGGGAGATGGATGTATCCTCGATTTTTAGGGGGTTTGTTTTATTTCCGGCACGTTAACATGTCCCACAAGATCCCGGTTGTTGTCATTAGCCAAATTTTTTCGAGTTATACCGGAGCTTTGGGGCAGCATGAGAACTTTCTATAATATAACATGAACAGCTACGAAAGTCTCCCAATAGCTCCTAATGGGTTTTAAAAGGTGTTCGAGTCTTATCGTCGTATGAGGCCGAAGGTGGCCACACGTAACGACAAATAATAATTATATCTAAGAAACCTGCATCTTTTAATCTTTGCTCTCAATAACACAACATAATATAATTTAAAAACTGCTCTTCATGAATACAGTCCGTCGCTGTGTACGTGCGCGTATCGAACAGAGCGACAAGTAAACAACCACACTAACAACCACAAACAAACCAGGCCTACGTCGATACGTGACTCGACAAACGTCAAATTGCTGGTGCTGTAAAAAACATTCGTATTGTGTGTTAAATGACATCGGTGATTCATTAGTTCGAGGTCTTCAGATGACTTCCTCACACGTGTGTGTGGCACATGTCTCGATATGCTTATCAATCAATCTCATGCCGAAAACAACAGTGTCACTTTTGCGTTTTATTTTATGTAGACCCACTTTCGCATCCGGTGCACTAAACCAGAGATAGATTTCTGTAATATTTACAAGTATACTGTTGATAGAAATATGCAGTCGATACAAAATATAATTTATAAATATATATTTTATAGATATATAAATTTGAATCCTATTAACATGAGAGTATTCAAAATACTGTAAACGGTGAACTATTATTATAAATCGTGTAGCCGAGTTCATTGTAGAACAATGTCAACTATCTATTTGTCTAACGAGCGAAATGTCACGGGTTCGAATCCCGGCGCGCAAACATTTATACGACACAAACAAATACTTGATTTCGGGGGTTATTTGCTATGGATTGATACATTTCTGTGTGTCCAAGTTGTCCGTTTCAAAGAATTACAATGCGAGGATGTGAGAGTATGGTGTGAGACAGGTTATAATCACAATTATTATTGATACGTATCAGCATGCACGGGTTCTTGAAAACGTCAAATTAATTCCGCAGAGCTTTTACTGCACTTCAATAGTCACAATCGCACTCGTTGATCGCAGTAATTAGCTACGTAGAGAGAGAACTCTACTCTTCGTATTCTGGATCTGAATGGCCTGTGGGCGAATTAGCACCGATACTTGTATCGATTTCAGGACCTTCCAGAATTTTCTACGCCTTTCGCGTCAAGTCAATAATAATATCTTTAAATCGATAGAACAACAGCGAGTCAATAAAGACGACCATATACGCCATTTTCAGCCTTTTGCCGAAGGTATAAGAGCGAGAGAAGGGGTTTTTTATGCCCTCTATTCTTTTCGACCGACCCTTCGAAAGCCTTCGTAACATTATCTTAAACCAGATATGTAATAGCATTAAATATTTCATGACTTAATACTTAAATTGGAAACATTTGTGTAACGTATCAATAATACATTAAATAAATACGTTACCTTAAAATACGACATATTCTAATAAAGCAGATGGAGAGCAAAAGTTTTCAAATGGCGACCACGAACCGGAAGGTGTAGCGTGGGACGGCCCCCCACTATTGTATTTTTTTTTCCGTGCAGTTTGGGTCATAATAGATAAGCCGGCTAGGGCGGTGAGCATGTTGCGCGGGCGCAACGCCATTATCGATAAAAACAAATGAGTCATCGAAGGCAGGTGCACGGCGGCGGTGCGGTATACAAAGAGTGCTCCGATATTGTTATGTTATGATCATTGTTTGTCAATTGTTATGTAATTTATTTTTCATCATTACCCCCACCTAATATCTGCAAATTAATGCAATGCTAATTTAGTACATATATATCGAAGAGAAAATAAATGTTTCTGTGCATTCGTTCTCTGAATTTCACATACATACCCAATTAATAATTTATTTTATTTAAATTATTATTTATTTAAATTATTTTATTTAAATTTAATGATTTCATTATTATTCTTATTTTAATAAATACGTTGTTTTATCTATTTTTCTTTCATTTTTATCACAATCCCACATAATGACAAAACTAAATACACTGTCGATAACGCTTATCAACAACAATAATTCGCATCACTATGCCCGCCCATAAGGCCCGTGAGTGGGAGAGAGAGCAAAATACTCGCTTCACCGCTCCGAGGTTTTATGACGCAAAGTGTACGGAGAAAAAAATTATACTATAGATGGACCGACAATCTGGTCAGAATTGCAGGGAGATGCTGGACACGGGAGGCGAGTAACCGTTCTAAATGGCGTTCTATGTGGTAGGCTTATGTCCAGCAGTGGACGTCTTCCGGCTGATGATGATAATATTTAAAAAGTTAATAATAACAGCTGTTTAATTGACAGTACTCACGAGACCTAGCCCCTCGCACTCGACTAGACACTCACGAATCATTCAGGGTTAAAGTAATCTATGTATGGTAAAAATCTATGAAATTTTTGTGGTGTATAAAGTAATCACCCTTTTTAAAGTATATAGAATCGATCTCCGCTTCGAAAAACTTAAGTTCAAATCCTACACACCTCCGACGTTTCAAGTTCATAGTACGGTATTTTATTTCAATTACTTCTGAAATTTGTGCATAATATTGTGATAAATGTATGAAGTCGCTTCTGACTAGCACGGTGAGTTATGGCGAAAGGAGGTGAAGACACGCGCACGAAATCGGATAAATTATAGTCCGTCACGTTGGTAAAGGTAACTAGATCACATCGCAAATACGTCAATTGTGCATGCACACTTAACTTTGTAGCTTATTTTAATGTTCTTTTTAGAGAATTGCAAACAGCAATATAAATAAGTTTTGCAACGAGGGTAATTCGTAACCATGGATAAAACTGTTAGGAGCTGCGTGCTAACGTGCTGTTAAAAAGTATTTGTCTTTTGATAGCACCCCCGAAGCGACACGGACGCTCTGGACGAGTCGGAGTTCTATGATTTGTGTAACTAAGGGAGCGGTCAGTAGTTGAACGGGTGAACGCTACTGGTTAAATTACTTGGTACTTCCCGGCTTCGAAGGGCTCGCACAGCAGTTAAATCCCGACGATATTTTTACATGGAGGTACGGCAAATGTGTTGTTGTGTACGATGGTCAGTGTACCGCCCAGTAGTAATTGCTCACCGCTGGATATAAACAGCCACAGGCGTTATCTGCCTAGGAACAAGCGGTGCAAGGAAGACTCACTCAGGTAGTTACCACACTGTTCCTAAAATGAACAGTGAATAATTTTCACGTGTTTATGTTGTACAGGGTGTTAGGGTTCGGACTTCCGATATTTTACCCCCGTATTGTACTTCAAATTTTATCGACAAAAAACCATACAAAGGGGGGTCGCATCCCTCACCCCTCTGAATGGGACCCATTTTTAAATTTCATATCTCATATTTTTACGAGTTCATTGAAACTCTGTTTTTTTTGATCTTATGTGATCTACACATTTGAATGTCACCTTATTTTAAAGATGATGAAATTTGCTAAAATTTAAAACCAGATTTGATAAAAATTTACAAAAAATAATAATTTAAAACCTTTACTTTAGATCAAGAACTTGGAATTTTTTATTGCTTTTTTTTAGTTATTATGCTCTACCTAAAAAACCGGGCCCTTAACCTATCGTTTTTTTTGTTCTAATTTGTTTGCAGTACGCCGGTCTAACGAATAAACCTCAAATTATTACTGGTATTCACGCTAATAATTTAAAAACGGAGTCTAACAACAAGGGTCAAATAATGACTCATTCATACAGCAGGTAGCTTTCCATTGTGTGTGAGCGAGAAAGATATTTTTATGATAAGATATGAGTGAGACAAAAATCTACAAATACAGGCTTGTGTTTTTGTGTTTCAAAAACAATCAGTTATCCATCGCCCCGCGTTGTGACAACTACAACATCGCTCTACCGCTCTACCGCTTGTACATTTTTCGTGTTTATATCGCGTGCTATGGCTTACTCAGCTGCAGAAACAGCAGACATACATTTTGTGTATGATTTCTGCAATGGTAATGCAGCTGCTGCCGTTGTGGAGTACCAAAAAAAAATTCCAAGGCGACGCCCGGCTACTGCTTGAACTTTCACGAACATTCATATGAGGTTTCGTGAGCACAGCTGATGACATAAAAAACAATCGAGAAATGATAATGAGAGCAACTCAACAGGTTGGATTGAGGGCAATCGTGTGCCTACAAAATAATGGCGGCCACTTTGAACAATTTTTGTAATACTTGTTTTTTTTTTTTTGATAAATAAAACTATTTTTTTAAATGAAATCTTGTTGTTTTTATTTCACATAATGTGTAGTTTTTGGCTCACACTCACCTTCTTAAGGTAAAAATATCTTTATCGCTCACACACAATGGAAAGCTACCTGCTGTATGAATGAGTCATTATTTGTCCATTTTGACCCTTATTGTTAGATTCCGTTTTTAAATTATTAGCGTGAATACCAGTAATAATTTGAGGTTTATTCGTTAGACCGGCGTACCGCAAACAAATGAGAAGAAAAAGAACGATAGGTTAAGGGCCCGGTTTTTTAGGTAGAGCATAATAACTAAAAAAAAGCAATAAAAAATTCCAAGTTCTTGGTCTAAAGTAAAGGTTTTAAATTATTATTTTTTGTAAATTGTTATCAAATTTAGTTTCAAATTATAGCAAATTTTATCATCTTTAAAATAAGGTGACTTTCAAATATGTAGATAACATAAGATCAAAAAAAAACAGAGTTTCAATGAACTCGTAAAAATACGAGATATGAAATTTAAAAATGGCTCCCATTCAGAGGGGTGAGGGATGCCACCCCCCTTTGTATGATTTTTTGTCAATAAAATTTGAAGTACAATACGTGGGTAAAATATCGGAAGTCTTAACCCTGACACCCTGTATATTAGAGAGTCAGATAATGAGTGAACTTACCCTTCCACCTTGGCCGACAGTGTACCGTAGCGCTGCTCTAGCAACTCGCGCTTATCAATCCGATGCCGCGGTATGCGTGGCGCGGACGCAGCTGTGTTGTAGGTGTGACATAGTCCAGCGGCGGGGGCCACTCCTTTTGATAGCCTGAGCCCACACGCCGTACACATCAATTTGTACAATTGGCAATTAAGATAAAATTGAAGTTAACGTTTTATAAGTGTTTTACCATTGCTACAGTTGAATTTGTGATAATTTTTATAAATCCATATTATTTCCTACCTTCCATCCTTGGGAACACCTTACCCCTTAAAGCCAGGAGAATTGAAGGCTACGATCGGGGAACCTCTTGTCTAAGGTCCTTGGTGACATTGTTGGGATTGGAGGCCTGCTGGCTGGCCGCCCGGAGGCTACGGAACACAGTGGAGAGTGGGGTACTTCCGAACCATCACCGAGAGGTGTGTGATGATCCGGGCCGCCTCACGACCCCCTCAACACACTTATGTAAATGTGTTTACTTAGTTTTATATTTATTTATATACATATTTACGTCCTCATGGCGTGACAACAGCGCGTGTTGATTCGCCGACATTTATCACCCGATGGCGGACGGGCCACCATAATTTTCATGCTAATAACATATTTAAATGAAATGGATATGTTTTCATTGTAATTCTTTTTTGAATATTATCAATTAATGCTTAACGACAGTACAGATGATGTAATCTTACCAAACAAGCACAGCAAGTTAACCAGCGGTGATGTAATCTAGGAAAATACAAAGGACTAAATTATAAAAAATCTATTCACTCGTGATTGCTATCAATAACGCTGCAGTCTGTCGTGAACCTGAACACTGGCGCAGGAAAATATTAGACGCCTTCTTGATACGCATAACGGATGACGAACTAAAGTGCGTCGTTAGTGCTAGATGGATGTATTCGATGCAGGGTCGTTTGATGGTGGAACGGGAATGATGTTAGAGGGAGATTAATTCACGAAATCCTACGCATAACCTCCATCCAAAATAATCCTATATAATAACTTTAATAGAGATTGGCTACTTTATGCTTCTGCTCGAGACTTTGAAAGTCCAACCAATTCTGTACTTACTAACCAATCTCTTTGCACGCCTCTCAAATAAACTCAATGCCAGTCAAAGAAATCTCAATGAGACAATGTTACTTCAACATAACACTAAAACTGCTTATATAAGAAATTAGATTTATGTTCCAAGATGTCAAAAGGGATCGTACATAGAACAAAATTAAATCATATAACTTTACGAGCAATCTATATATGTTCTAATATTATATGAGAGTTCCGACGTTGTGAGATTGTGTGTGTGCGGTGGGTAATCTACTTGAAAATTCCTTTTAACATTTGAAAGATACATTATTCCAGATGAACATAGACTGTCGTAACTTAATACACCCTCACATGTTAACTACACACTAAGATTAAATATAACCACGACCCGAGAACAAACATTCAGTTGTAAGCGTAAAAATGTGTGGCCCGGTTAGGAATCGAACCCGGGACTCCATTCTCGGCCGACAGGGTCTATACAAAGCTGAGTCAAAACCACAAGTTATGGCTGTCAGATAATTCTATCGAACAAACTGAGTTATGGTTGCCGCCTAATGCCTTGAGCCTCTTTTAGAACCAGCTTTATTTAGATAAGCTTCAAAGTTGGGGCTTGCGTATGAGTTATAAACCATACAGGGAGAAATATCTAAGCAACTATCATGATAATTTAACACACCTCATACACTGCCGGCCATCTTCCTACTTGATGATACCTCGAACACAATTGGATGCATGACCATTCTTCAAAGTCAAAGAGAATAGTATTTTCAGACGCATGTAGTTTTAATCACTACCTCTCACACACACACATATGAACTTTGCCATAGTATTCTACACAACTCATCGATCAAACCACTCAGGAACACACAGGAATATTGTCATTGACTAATTGGCAAAAATTCCTTGTCATTGACTGATTGGCAAATTGGAAGAAAAAAGGATAAACCCCAACCCCATAGCCCAGTTAGTAGTGGCCCTGCGTGTCGAGCGATTCGGGTTTCGGTATTCGACCCGAGTTCGATTCCCACCCGAGGTCGGGCCATTTATATGACAGATAAATGTTTGTTCTCGGGTCATGGGTTTTTGTGATATCATATTTGTATAGGTCCATGCCACCCACAAAACAGGGAATCCTAAGAGGAGGTGAGTGTGTAAACGTTAAAAAAAGACGAAAAAATGACTATAACTTAGCAGCTGGACTTCCTGTCAAAGGAAGAGATTTTCGGAATTAAAAATTGTCGTGATTAATATCAATTTAGTCTGTTAACAATTGCGTTTTCATTAATAACGGTAGAAGTTATGACTGAAAACTACTCACTAAGAGCTCCACCTCTACCTGAACCAAGACGACATTTATCGCCGATGGGCTTAACTCGACTTTCTCGTAAACCCTCGAGTTGTAAACTTTAAATCGAATCCCAAAGCAAAATCGAATGTTTATTTATTACCCATCACCGCGTCTGAGGTTTACATTGCAATAAACGATGGAAGAGTTCCGGCGACGTGGAAGAGAATTATATTGGTGACTGATGTTGGCAAAGTTTAACGAGCGCTTCTGTGCATGGACTCCCGGGGCGCATGGGAACTATCAACTTTTATTAGGCACTGATCACTTATTTTTATTGTACCATATTATTCACCTATACTAGGCGACAAAAGGAGCAAACTTATTGCCTATTGGCATTCTCTACCAGCCGATCCAGTGTGACGGAGAGTAGTGCGAGGTGGCCGTATTAAAACAACATACAGAGTTTACAATTACTAAGCATCTAATCCTGGCGAGAACACGGCGCCAAAACGTCGCGATGGAATACTCTTATACCAACTTGATTATCATTCTCATAGAGTAACATTCCGATAAATAAATCATAATAGATTGTGACTCATAATTAATACTTGAAACTGATTGCACTTGTTCTTCCTCAACAGTAACTATATCATTCCTCCAGTTCCCACGTATTAAAGTATGACGTCATATGCCACTTGACGTAAATTTTCGTCTCTGTCAGTGAATTTTCAATGAGTCAATAATTCAGTTTTGCAACATCGTAAACACACGGTGTCGATCAATTTAAATATGAATCATTATTTAGTTATAAGTTTCCAGTTTCCGTCTCAATGTAAGTTTAACTCGATTTTATATGTCTCAGTATGTTAGAAGTTAAAACAATTGTCCAGGACATGCATTAGACTAGTCCTATGCATGTTCGTAGAATTCACACACCTTTGAGAATAATTTATGTAAAGAGGTTTCTTTACGATTTTAGAGTTCACAGAACATTTTAAATACGATAATATCTCAAAATAAATTTCGTGTGCGTGCAGGATTAGAACCAAGTTCCTTGTTTGGAAATCGTCGTTCACACCACTGGGCTATTACCGATATAGCATATTACGTACGACAATCAACTGTTGTGGAGCACGCGAGACGCTTTGTTGCTCTTAGTCTAGGGCTGTCAAATATTTTTAAGAATTAATTTTAATACATATTTTTAATAATTAATAAAATAATGCTATCAAAAGTAAAAGTACTAGCTAATATTGGTAGTTATCAATAGTTCTAATTAATGTTAAAAGTGTTATTAAATCCAATAAAGCTCAAAATACTATGAAAACAAAGTTGACATTAAAAGAAATTAATTAAATCAATAACAATAAAATATGCTACATTATGCGAAAAACGATCGCACTCCGCTTTGGTGCGGCGAAATGTAGTGTCACACATCAGTTGATCTCTTTAAAGTGATATCCGAGCGAGTCCCTAGCCCTGAGGCTGTAAATGGTGCGGACCGCTCTTTTCTGTGATATAAAAACCAGTTCAATATCAGCAGCTGAGCTCAATAACAACAGACCATAAAACATCACACAGTGAAAGTAGCTAAAATAAACTAATCTTGCTGTTTGGCGTAGTTTGACTTTCGAAAAGTGTTTCTCGAAACCAACTTCGAATAAATATTATTTCGATTCAATATTATTTTCATTCAATATTAATTTTAGTTTCTGCGTCAGTTAAAAGCCTCACTTTCTTAACAGTCTCTTCTAATCGAGGAATCTTGAAACATACACTTAAAGTATACACTAGTTAACCCAAAACTCTGTATGACACGACATTTTCGATAACAACCATTATCGACACTGACTTGCCCGTCGAAGTTAGGCGTTTTAATCGTGAGTACCCATTATATTCATAATGTACAATATAAGTTTTGAAATAATTCGCGTGATGATGTTCATACAGTTTAATTTGACAGCCGCTCATTCATCTTCAAACGACGCCCGCATTTAAAATTACAAACCTCAGGACTATGTGCGATTTTTGCGACACCTGATTTGATACTAAATTCAATATGACAACAGATATTTATAAAAGGCTTTGATTTGCAAGTAAATAATGATAAAAAATATGCTAACGTGCTCTGAGATTATTATATCATAAATTAGTTTCAGACAAAAGATGTTGATAAATATCACGCGGTACTATTCTTTATTTTTTTTACATAAAAGAAGTTGATGCTTGACAACAATCCTTTATCTTATTGACATAAAATAAACACTTATTTTTTATTGCTTTGTTCGGAATATATTTCTATATATTATGTACTTTGAGTCTGAATCCGTTTAGAATATAATGTTTGATGGTAATTAAGGTTTATATGTAGTTCCTATAACAATATCTAGATGGCGTTGATCAGGCGGCTGAATCACGCTATTATGACTCTTTGAAGAATGTTATAAGTGTTTGCAATAAACATTTTTTTTTGCATTCTCTTTGAATCGTTTCATTGATACTCATGGACTCTTGGACATATAATAGCATATATTAATTCTCACGTTGATTTGCGGTTATAAGTTACGTAGAACCTTACTTAGAAAATAATTTATTTACTGAATTTCATGAATACTGTCCAAACTTCAAACCTTTCTTTTAACCAGTAACACGCTTGCGCTTCGATGTGGGTAACATGTTATTAATGTTCGTAAATTGGTACCGCATCAGACATGATTGATGTTAGTATATTATATCAGGCATTTTACAGATTCTCGTGTTGCCGTATCCGAGTAAACTTTCGTCTTGAACGTATTGGTGAAAGCCACGATAAACAAACAACAATAGAATCTTATATTAGAACTAAAATAATTATAATACTAATATTATAAGTATGATGGAATTGTTGAGATACAACATTAGAGGTGCAACAAGTGGTCAATTAAGAAAATTCGTGTACAGTGAAGTTTATGATTATCGCCATCAAACAGTCATTTAAACATAGATTTATGTTTTGTCATAATTATTTTCTATGTAGGACAGCTTAGGTACTTCAAGGCTCGAATCGGCTTTGTATCCAAAGCATCCTCCAGCTAATCTACCCAGCTCGCGGTTCACTCTGCTGCTAAAACATACCGTGAGATGATTTGACGACGCGTTTCGGCCACGGGAAGAATTGCATCGGTGAGGACTTGTGCAATTATTATATAAATCGTCGAACGGCGGCGACGACCCACCCTCAGGTGGTCCGTCTGCTAACCGACGTATTTATAAAGTGGAGATCAGTGAACCGACAGGTTCAATGGAATAGGACTATGCTGGTATATTTTGAACAACAACTAGCGCCTAATCACCTATTATATATTCCGTACACATTATCGAGTAACAGTTAAATTGAAATAATAGCTATTCCGGCGCAGTGCGACTACCACCGTGAGAAGATGTAGCGGTTCCTATTTAGTTACAATTCAATTCGATGTAAACAGGTATTCGTTGCACGTCGTAGGTACATTACAGTAATGAACGTACACGTAACGCTGCCTTCTATCTGTTAAGGTTGTCACCTGTAAGTTTATGCAGCTTTGGGTCGAGCAATTATGTTGTTGTTTTCTTGTTAAATAAAAAATTCCCTGATGCATGTAATTACCCATCATCACTTTCAGTTGAGATAAATTGATTTGTCTGTAATGCAAGGTTTAATTAATTATTTCGTTAAAAGCCATAAATTACAATTCAATGCACAATTGGGCTTTTAATATCTATTTATTTCGCACAATTTAGATATCTTTTACTTATCTTACTCAGAATTAAAGATAAAACCAATCTGATTAATTAATAGATGCACAGCCCTAAAACCTAATACCGAGTGAGTATTTAACACTGGCCATACCGACTAATATGCTGAGTCGCAGCCCGACACCGCGCCGCGACGTTCCGTGCAGCCGCAGCGGTCAATGTGGCGGNNNCCGTTTTTTTTTTTTACGTGTACCCATTGTGCCAAAAGTGATGGCCTATGGAGCACAGACTATACAAAAATATTAAGCTTTTCAATTTTATAATTAATTCTGTTTTTAATAATTATTTTATAAAAAAAGTGTAAATAGAATGACATTTTCAGCAGTGTAAATAAATTTACAAAATTAAATAATTTTAGAGTTACATAAATTTAGGAGTATTTTACGTGCAGTGATATTTGATTGCATTTATGACTTGTCCGTGTGCCATGATGAAGTTCTTTTTGCTTTTAATCTTGACCCAATATGCGATTAAATGTGATGACACCAGGTAAGGCAATAGGTATAATTACTTCCATTGGACACCTAGCGTCTACATAATACGTTTGTAATGATACATGTTTTGAAGCAAATAATTAATTGGTTTTAGATTGTACAATACAGACCTACGAGGAACGGTAACTTTAATTAAGCCATAAAATAAAATTCAAATTAGGAATAACCAACAATTAAAAGTAATTTATGAAATCATTTGTATATAAAACTTTAAACAAACCTTGGATGTCGGCCTTTCTGCCTGTGTTATTAATTTTTCTTCAATGTACAACCTTTTTTATTTATTTATTTAATTTTTTTGACACTAATATGCCATTACTTACGATACGGAAATCTCAGTTTGGCTTTTATTTAGCGTTTTTTAATTTGACAAAGACAGTGACAGTTGACATTACCAATTTATAAAAAAATAATATGGATTAATAAGGCAATGCGCAGTAATAGATTTGCAAGCACCTGCCGCATTAGTTTGAATATAAGAAACGTAACGAAGTAGCGTCGCTGGTAACACCATATTGACTGAACGGACAAGCGACACAAAACATTTCTTTCGCAGACACCCTTTTATAAGGAAACATAATTTATCTTGAAGCAACGTACTTCACGACAAAATTACCAGGTATTGTGAATTCCATACCTACCTGATCATCGGACAAAGTTACCGCTTGACAGTAACTGCGGAAATAGCCTTTACCGGGGTAGAATCCCTTCACTGGGAATTAATAAATAGTAATAAAAATTACTATTTTATTGTTAATTGTGGAAATACAAGCAGACAATGCAAATTGTCACAAAATCACCGATGCGTTGCCGACTAAGCGGAGACCTATTGTAATAAGCAAACTTGCTTGTCTTCATTTTTGAAATTATATAGGCCAATAAAAAAATCCAAATAATAATAAAATCTTGATTGAGTGTAAAATGTAGGTCAAGATCATAACTACATAAGATGCGATCCGAGGGTTAGCATTTTACGAGACTAATACCAAACATTAATTTAAAATACTATACACCCTGAACAGAAACTGTATTTCATTGTCATTGTGATAAGCAACAGTATTCTTATCACGGATTTCTGGGAACTGCCCAGAGCTGGGCTCCGGTATGCCCTCGGAAATTGGCAAGCTCACCTCCTCGAGTCCGCTAATTTCAAAACCGTCCAGCTTAACGAATTATCTTTCGCAGAGTAAAAATTTTTTTTAATTTTAAATACATCTGAAAATCAGGGCTGTCGAACGACACACCTTAGTACAATACATAATCTTCACACTTCAAACATCTTTGGGATCTTGTTCATACTAGCGCCCCCTGGAGCACCGCTACACAAACACCCTCGACAACAACAAACATTTGTCTATGCTCTGCTAAACATATTAAGTTACATCTATGTATTTGGGGCCGTTGCGACTAATCCTTACTCGTTTGAACCGCGTATACCGGCCGTTGAGGACATGAGGCCACCTAGTTGAAGAGAGTCAAAACCTATGATAAAATATACCAATCTATGGCTGTCCCCGTAAACTTCGTCTGCCAGCGTGGTTCGCCATGAGAGCTATATTTAGCAACGATCGAGACTTAAGTCCTTGATATAATATCGCTCCCTCTCCTCCACCCCCGACCCCCGTCCTCGCCGCACCCTCTCAGCGGCACCGCACGTCACTAGATCTATCGGTTTCCAGTGAATAACATTTCCGCTTCGCTGCTCCAATAACTGCACCGGTGAACATTATGTATGATAAACTGAGATGTGATACGCGTATTTATTTAGTCGTGTGACAGTAACGTGAAGTGGAAGAGGTCTGGAACAACCTCCACCATGATAGTCCTCGTCGATAGGAGTGGTTGACACCGTGCAGGTCGAGTGCTTTGGGTGGGTTGATAAACTAGACACGGCCAGATGACAGCCATCTAACGATTACAACTGGACGTTGCGACGTCCTAGCGATCATATGTGACTGAACTAAATGCCATTTACTTAATTTTTTCTACCGACAGGTTGTGTGTGTGTGTGTGTGTGAGGTGTGTGTGTGATTTGTGTGTAAGAATTGTTTGTAGAAACGTCAAAAAATGTCATCACTATGGGACGGTCAGTCAAACACTCGTTGAATTCGTAATATAAGTATTTGATTTAGTAGAAAAGAAAAAATATCAGTACTTCTCAACTTTATAACTGCAGGAAACCATTAAACATAAAAACAATTAAAAGTTAAACAAAGAAGTAAACATACGTCAAGTGCCACTGGGTCGTTACGCGGCTCAGTGGTGGACGGATTGAATCGGTACGTCACTAGCAACTAACTCCTGCAGATAACTTAAAGGATGATACTGATAAGTATTTAGTGGATCTCTTCTCTTTGGTGAAGTGTTGTCGAGAACTGCAACAAAACTCGCCATTATTCGAACGAGAGTAATTACTCCTTCAGACAACACTCGACCACGCCTGGGATAACAGGCGGTGATAAGTTAGAGGAATTGCGACTTCCTCATCGCCCACCGAACTATACTATTCTTCCTTCACCTTTCTTTGATTAACTTTCACGATTACCGGAATTCAAATAAATTCGTATTAAAAATAAATTTTCGATGAAACAGTCTCGACGCCTTCCAACAATTCATTGATTCTCATTGTATTGCTTCTGCTTACTAAATTGATTGATTGTTTAGTTAAACTAATTAATTATTAATTTAATTTAATTAATTTATAAATCACACTTCGATCGACTAAATAATATTATTCCTAAAATAAAATATATTTATCTTTGTTGACATAAAACGACTACTTCAAAGTAAATACCTAATGTTTAATATTAATTAAATTATAGACATATTTGACAAGGGGGTAAAAGGCTCGATCTGTCCTGGTTTCCTTTCAAGTCAATCCTCCGCTGAACAACGGAGTACGCCAGTGATGGGTATCGTTGGACGTCGCCAGACTCTGTACCACTTATATTACACCGATGGTTTCTAAATATGGTGGTATGGTCCTTTACCTACTTTATCTAACTCTCACCTTCTTTCTAGAGTCAGCCGGAAAATGTTTTCACGAGTTTCGATTACATTGACATAAAAATTCATTATAATACTGCTAATATAATATTCCTTATTACAATATTTAGCATATTATTGTTATGTTTTGTTGTCACTACTATGTCAGGCTAGTTGACAAGTTATCACAACGCAACAACCTTGGCATTCGACAATACCTCACTTTGCAAGTGCACGCGGTGGCTACATGTCTCGAGAAAACATTATGTTTTGCGCAACCGACGGGTATCGGAACGGACGGGCGGGTGTCCGGGTAACGGAAACACGTACGAAATTGTGTACGTAACGCATGTCGTGCATAACACGGACTTATCGACTTGTCGATTTGCCGACTTGCCGCCTTGCCGCACACCAACGCGCTGGAGCGGCTTTAGGTTCCTATGACACGCGCTATGTGTGCTGTGTCCGCTGTCACGTCTTAAATGACTGTATTTTATTGCGTACCATCAAAAATATTGATGATCGTGTTATATTTGAAAAACAAACTTAATGTTCGGTATTGTTATTACTTAAATCATTTGGTAATAAATCGATAATACTTAGCACACAAACAAAACAAGATTAAAAAAAATATCTGGTTGGAAATCTGATTCATTCATTATTATTATTATTATTGTTACTTTGGATTGTTCCATTCTCCCATTTCTGAGGTAACAATCACCACCGGCGGGCTTGGCCAAACGGTAATGATAATTATTTTAATTAAAAGGATGATGAAACAAATTATACGTAATATTAATTATTAATAAGAATGTGTGCGTCATTTATTTTTATTTAATTTTGTTCAATAGATAAAAAAATTCTTACGATTCTACATGTATACAATTATTATTATCAATGTTTTTGAGCATATTTGTTTCTCCCTGAGAGGATTACTACTACACTATTATGCGGGCCTTAGCCAAGCACGATAGTTGATCAATCTATAGATAGAAACTTCTTAACAATTCTGCATGTATTAAATATTACTGTTTTCTGTAAAAGGATGTACGTAGTCGAATGAAAGTTTAAAAGCATATCTAGTGTTTGAGGTATGATACCAGAGGATGATATTATAATTGGTACGGTTTTTACTGTTTTTATCTTGCATTGCGTTTTTAGTTCAATAGCAAGATCTGTGTATTTTGTAATTTTTTCTGTGTGTGAAGATGAAAAGTTATGTGTGTTTGGGACGGTTATGTCTATTAAATATACTGTCTGTTTTTCTTGTGGTGTAGGGTTATGTCTGGACGGTTGTGGTGTAGTGTTTTGTCAGTTAAGATTGCCCTGTCCCAGTAGAGTTTGTAGTAGGTTGTGTCAAGTACGGTCTCAGGTGTGTATTTGTAGTAAGCTGTTTTTGCTTGTATCCATTTATATGCAAGGTTTTGAAGAATGATTGCTGCTACCTGGTCGTTCGGTGTTTGTAGTCAGTTTATGCTACAGCTTTACATACGCTTGTTATATGCTGAATTGTTTCAGACGATCCTTTGCATTTTCTACAGGAATCGATAGACAAATTTGGTAATTTCAAAATATGTTTTTTGTAGTTTTTAGTTTCGACTAGCTGACCTTATAACTTACTGACCTTCTGTCTCGGGCAACATTTCTCCACGCTTGAGCCATTCTTTCGACGCTAATTGGTTGACGTGAGGGTGGCTTAAGTCTCGGAGATGTCTTCCGTGTAGTGATTTCCGGATCCATTCAATTAATTTTCTTTTTGTGTCTGTCTGTATTTCATTTCTCTGTTTTGATTGTTATGTCAAATTTAGTGGGGTAAGTTTTTGTCGTTCTGGGCTATATTGCATTATACAGACGGGAGGTTAGAGTTTTGGTATAGAAATAGGCGTGTAAGTTAGTTATTTGCCTGTTGTGCAAGTTGGTAATATCAATGAGGTCCCTGTCTCCATCGTTACGTGGTATTGTCATTCTCTGAACTGCCGATCTTGGGTGATGTTTTCTGTGTCGGGTCATTGCAGTATTAATATTTTTTTGCAGTGATTTTAGATATTAGTACAAAATAATAAGTCAGGACGGGAATTGCATAGGTGTTAATTGCTTTTATAGTATTTTTAGAGTTAAGTTGGCTTCGCAAGACAAAATTTAAGCGATGTCTAAATTGTTTAATCAAATAGTTTCTGATATCTGCATATAATCCGCAATTTTTCTACAAACTTTATGTGAAATAATCGTAAGTAGCCTTTAGTATCTGTCCCTATCAAATTAAGTTGAAGATACGTGCGTAGAATAAATTCGTTCATTGCTTTACTCCATTTTTTACGCTCTTTCTGGCTATTGGAGATGGGTGCAAGCTTAACGAGTGGATAAGTCTCTTACACAACATCCTCCTGCCTCTTACTTTGGGCTGTTGACGTTGAATACGTTGGTGATCGGGAGTATGGGTTGGTGGATGAGATAGATGGAAATATACTAGAAGATGGTTGACTGTGGACTGATCGTGAGTGATATTCATGGCAATCTGCAACAGTTTCAAACTGGGCAGAAGATTGTGAAACGTATACTATGATATACTATAACAGTGCAAAGTTTACACACAACGTAATTGTAAAATTCAAAGATTGCATGTGTAACCGCTAGTGGGTAGACATATTGCTTGTTTAAGAAGAGTGCGGGTTGCAGGAAGGACTAACGGAAAATAAGGAGAAGAGTGACGATAAACTAGACGCTGAATTGTTACATTTCATAAATATGTCACGTGTACTTCACGTAATAATTACTTTGAATTTGATAATTCACCCAGCCGACTACGCTCCCGCGACGTAAACTTAATGAGACTCCTTATATTCTTAGAAAATGTAGTTTTTAAAATATACGCAAAAGAGCATCACTATATTTTCTCACCAGTAATTTTCCTTTCCGAAACGATAACGAAAAAATGTATACATTTAGCGATAGGAAGGAACGAGTATTGTTTTCTTCGTGGTAGCTTTACGCCGCCTGAACGCTCCCCTGCTAGTACGAAAGTACTCATGAACTTTTGCCCCCCGATTGCATTCAAGGTCGCTCGGCGTCACGGTAAGAGCGCTTCACTGAACTGAATACCTGTACCTTTCTCTTGTTCGTCTCCTATTATCGACAGCTCTGGAGAGATGACGGTATCACACGCGCCGTCACCGACGTCAGCCGTCCGTTGCCACGTGGGCAAAGTACATTGACCTACATCACCTGCCAATAAAAACGTTTAATTATAGAAACAAAGAACTCTCGTTGGCAGCGCGCTTGGTTCGTTCTCAATACCTACTGTCAATGACTTCGGAATCCCCTTTTAATAGTGCCTATTAGCGGCTCGTCGTGCTGAAGCCTGCATCGTACTGCACCACGCTGCACGAGGTCGAATGAAACCGTTTGAAACTGTTGGTGGCTTGTATGAAATTTCTATGATTAATTGATATTTGGTCAATAACTACTTACGTTTACATTTGGCGTTCTACGTTTCCATGCCTTAGTTTTTATCTTTCTGTAGGTATATGTATATATCCTCCATAATAAATCAATCTCAATAACCCACTCGCTATTCTTTGTATTACGATTCCATGCATACGAGTAGCTAAGATAGATGTCGACCATGTTAAGGTAGTGAAAATAAACTAAAAAAAATTATTAAAGCAGATGACACGGTGGATATATTAAAAATGACTGTAATAATACTTTAAAATCTTTAAATAAGTCTTATTTTTACACCCATACAAATCCGATTTCTACCGGAGCCCGTTCTGTAGCGAAATAGCTACACCATCAACCACACCCGGTTGTGACAAACAGAAAAAATCGCAAAGCGTGAGCCGATCGGAATGAGATAAGATATTCATTTCACAGCAGCAAACATAAATTGGCTGTTTTAAATAATACTTTGCCAAAACTTGTTTTTTATGGATTTCCAATAGCGCATCTCAGGAAATATCTGTAAGACAATACGTTACATGATATTTAAAGTAATTTTGGTACTTTTTACTTTCATGACGTCAACGTTAATTTTTCCACCAAATTGAAAGAATGCGACGCGGCGCGAGGCGGACGGGGACATCTATTTAACGGAAATAAAAAAAAAGTGTATTCGACATTTTATGTTGTTTTAACCAAATTTCTAATAAATTGGTAATTCCGACCAGGGTTTTCTTACCATACGTTAAAATATTTCAAAAAATCACATTAAAATCGGTTCAGTAGTTAGTATATTAAAGCTCACACAGTCAAACGATTAGAAAGTAGTTTCAAAAATGTAAGTTACGAGACGTCGCAATCCAAACATCTTTTATCGTAATCTACACACGGTTTGCGTGAAATTAATATCCTCATTCCTACAGAGCCTCCTTGCTGGATAAGAACATATGATATAGGAGTATGGACCTACGAGTCACGCTGCAACACAGGCAATGTCCGACAGATTGCAATGAAATATCTACAAAACAATTGTTAAGCTGAATCATATACCGTATAACGGTAAGAGCGACATCAAAATTGGCCTATTAATCTTTGCCCGATACAGCCGATAAACCGGCAATGCTAAAATGTTACTATGTAAACGTCACCACGCCGTGACATTATTATAAATATGCCAATTGAACAAACAATATTTATGCTTAATCGTCACGGTACCGATCTTCTATGCAAATCCTAACTCTATATAATATACTCGTCTGTATACAATTGCCACACGAGAAATCGATGCGTATACTGTGACCAGCGGTGTTCAAAGTTACATGACGCATGTATGTGTGTGTTCCTCGTGTCGTGGCACGACGACGAAGGTGCGGCGGTCAACATTGTTGTCTATGGCACACACGTGGTTACGTCACGCAGTTTTGTAGAGACGAACAGACGGAGACACTCGACGATGATGACGATCGATGGAATAAAAAAGGACTAAACCAAAGATGTGCTTCTCTGTGATCAAAAAAAAAGAAATTTAAAGTTTATTCTCTTCTCATTACTTATATTATCCAATACTAACTAAATTAATTATTTTTTATTTGACGCCATTGATGTCATTGCTCTTTATCTTCTGTGTTCGGACGTCAATATAACGGGAAACGGGAATAATCTTTGTAATACGTTGAAGATTTGACTGTGTTTTTGTGACCTGTATCAATATATTGTGTTTGAAACTTTTTCAATAATTTCCAGAATTTTCAATTCATATTTCTTTCAAATTATATTTTGTTATAATTATGAGATTTTATTGTATTCTCTAAAGTATTAAGATTAGTAAGCCACAAATCTTAATTTTGATTGCGAGTTCCAAACCGCGTATTAAGAGGCGTGACAAAAGAGCGTTTGTCAGCCCCGTGTGACCTTAATCTTGGTGTTATGAGTTGTGATGTAGACTCGCGCCAGCCGTGCCGACGGCTGCGCGCCATGTTGTGGATGGCAACACGGCGACAGAGCACGTGCTGTGACCAAACAAACAATATGAACTAGATCAGTGGGGAATCAAAGTCAATTTCATTTTAATTCTATAATAGTGTCGAAACCAGTTCCGCACATGTTTAAAATTTTGTAATTACCATGTGTTGCTTAAAAGATGTGCTGAGGAGATTCGTTCGCCGTTTCTTCTCCTCAATGTTAAAGCACCTTTTCGAAACGGTATTAAAAGTAAAAAAAACATTTTGAATTTGTTGCGATTTCATCAATCCTTAAGTCCGTACAGGCCTCCCCCGTACCCCGCTGTCCCGCGGATGAATAGAAGGCACCAGGTCTTTTCTCTGAAGTTCGCTACGACTTCACCGATCTTTATGATATTTGGTACGTAGTGAGTAAGTTAAAATATCAATAAACCTAATGATATTAAATGCAAGGTGAAAAACACTAAAAGCTGAATAATCGTGTATATATAATTAATTGTTCAACCCGAACGAAGTCGGAGGGGGCCGCTAGTAATTCTATATAATTTACAACTCTTGATATATTTTCCCGAAACAACTCCAGTTGTCACTGACGGAGTATGATTCACGCGAGGGGCGAGCGGCGACACCGTCCTTATCGACCATGTAGCGCGTAATGTTTGCGTACGTACAGCGTAAGATACCCCGAAATGTATGTCAGCCCGGTGATGACTGTGACTATCATAACAAATGTACATTAATACAACAAACAAACACACAGACGCACGCGGTCACACCCACTACTCAACGGACATTGACGTCACCGGCAGCCATCTGAAACCGTGATCAATATTTTTCGTATTCTTTGATTAATGTTTCGTATTTTTCGTTCATAAGAAGACTGAAATACGCATTTAATGATTAATAATTTTGATGCTCGTAATATAAGGAGCAGTATTGATATAAACGGCAATTTAATCACTTACGGAATTATTTTTAAAAAACCTCCTTTAATCCATGTTCGATTTGTGAAGCTATTATGACTTCGGTGAAAGAAAACATGAGTGACTGTTTAGATGTCCATGTCGCAGGTCGCGACATGTGAGTCATAAAGTGTTAAATCATATCCATTAAGTAACAAGTTCAATGACCCCATCCATGAGTATCACGTAAGTATTGTGTAAACTGATTACGGTCAGTTATAAACTTTTAATTTAACGTTAATAACAGGTACTTACCATTTCGCGGTGTTGATAGGCGATCTTTAACGAATCGTTCCCACCATTGTGTGAGCGTAGCATGTCTTCTGTCCGAGTAACTTGCAACTTTTCTACTTAACAGCATACTAGTATATCTCGCAACGAAATAACGTAGACATAAATGCTAATACGTAAGTATTACATTTATGCACATTATTGAAACAGGGCTGATGAGAAATAAGACAGATAATAAGCAAATTATATGCAATATAAACCAGGCTACTAGACACTTCGTTCTAACCTTATCGCTAGAGAAGCAAACATTTGATCCACCTCGATACAACTACAGATCAAATCGCGGCCGGTTAATTCGTTCTCGTGTCGCACTCATACTACGTGTTCCCACTTTCCTCATTGACTTAAAACAAAATACATATAAAAGATAAAGAATATCTGAATACTATCGGTCATACTACTACTATACTATAATACTATATCGACCGTTGACCGTCGACATATTCGCGTCATCTGACGAAATGATCGTAATAATGAGAACTGGCAGTTACTGGAATGTAATTAACTATTTAATAGATGGAAGGAAATTGCGAACTGTATCCCTGTCGCGGACGGACACCATTCAGTAAAGAAACAAATAAATAGTGTTGTAAATGTTTAACGTAGTGACCCACAGTGGCAGGCACTAGGAATTGTCACGAGTGACGATCAACGTAACATCACAGCTAAAATGGATTGAATAATAAATCTTTACATGCCTCTTAATGTCTGCCTCGACCGGTAATCGAACGCGGACCATACATTCAACAAGGTAGGTGATCAATTGAGCTCCAGAGTCCTGAACTGAGCCGAGTGGAAGTGAGAAGTGAATAATATGTGATGGATCAAGATGGATAAAGTTCGGAGGTAGAACCTCCTCCGAACTCACCCGAGGATCCTGATATAAAGATATTTTCTTGAAACCGCACCGGATGAATGTTGCTATAGATAAGGCGTACCATCTGAGCCTTCAAGAGTTAATATTAATAGCCTAATGGTCGATACGCGAAGTAATTCATCGTTCAGTACCCTTGCCCCACGATGGGCGCCAGTCTTAGGTATGCTAAAGGCATAAACTGTCACTTACAGTTATATCTTGAAATTGGAATTAATTTATTATATATTATAAATTTCGATGCGTTTTTATTATTCACGTATTCATCTATGCCATATAACCCTTGTCCAATGCAAATATTTCCTCAAACGAGTCAGGTTCTAACTCAGGAGCTTAATTATAGAATTAAGATCGCCGATAACGACTCTGTAAGGTCGCTGCACCCTACACTATGAGTTATTACGTCGTATTGAACGTAATAAAATGACGCTTCCCGATTATTTATAGATTATGTGTATCGGTATTTTGCTTGTATACGCATATACAGTTTTGAATCATAAATAGAACATCGATATATGGATCAGGCACATCACTATCGGCACTGCGACCAAGCGGGGCCCCCACATACTAACAACTAGATGACACCTCTCTCTTGTTGGTTATACTGAAATTAGTGATGACAGTTCACAGACAATGTATGAACCTTTTTGATAACGTTACAATTCATAACATCGCATTGTTCGTGGCGCACTTTGCTAATCGACTAGGCGACGGCCATTAAAGAATAAAATAAATAAACTATTCATTGTCAGTTTGTAATAAAAGAATATCTCTAACAAGCTTAACAAAACGTACAGCGATGTAAATAGTTTATGTTCAGTTCATCAGCTGACATCGATAATAAGCGTTTGAACGATTACTTTACACACAAAGTTTTAATATTGACAGATGTACCTACTCGTAGCTAAATACTACGTAAACAATTACTCTTTAAGTAAAATGCAGTGAATGTATATACTTATAGTTATTTTATTTCATTATCGTCGTTTTCGTATATTGGTAGTCGAATACGCACTGTAAATGCAAAATGTAAAGAATAAAACCACAAATCATTTAGTTACACTTAATGTTCTAAATGGAGATCGACAACGCAATTTCCAGCTCCGAACAAGCAATTACCGCACAGTGATAATTACCACATACCATTTCGGGTTGCCGCTCAATAACGCACTGCAGCGCTGCAATGTTTATTTTGCGTAGATTGTACAATAAAAACACTATCAGAAGATAACTAACTAGAATTGACCTATTTAAAGTAGATCGCAACTAACAGATTCAGAATAGAGCAAAATGCCTCAACAGACGACGGTGGCTTAAAATATCTGGTGAGGTGAAACGTCCGTCCGACGAACAGGGGCAGCTTGCCTTTTCCTTTAGCAAAGAACAATCTTCACATATCGGCTTCGAAATTAATTTGGTACCAACTTGTATTCCAGCAACTACTACGTGGTCGAGGTGCCGGAGGACGAGCCCACGAGCGTCGCTCTGCGCGGCCAGCGCGAGCCGTTCCGCGTCTACTGGAACGTTCCCACGATGCAGTGCCAGTCCAAGAGGATCCCCTTCAAACTTGACGAGTACGGCATAATTCAGAACCAGCAAGACAGTTTTAGGGGCGACAAAATTGCCATCTTGTATGATCCCGGACTCTTTCCCGCGCTGTTGAAAAACGAGTCGAGCGGCGAGTTGAAGTTCAGGAACGGCGGCGTTCCGCAAGAGGGGAACATAACTTTGCATCTGGAAGCGTTTAAGACGACCCTGGAACAGAGCGTTCCTGATAAAGATTTTAATGGTGAGTTTTGTTTAAAGCCCACATTCGCTTCAATATTTGATATTGGATAAGTAATGCAGCACTTCAAAATCATAAAACTCAGACTTATCTGTAAAAGGATTGCTGCCGGCAGGAATTACAGCCAGAAATAGTCATAATACGGGGCTCCGTCGGATCACGAAACATTATAATGTGAGTTTGATTTTCATAAATCGTACCGTAACAGCTTGCAACAGATTTTAATAAATGTAACTTTAAAAATCTGGTCAAGTACAAGTCACACTTGTTGTATAGAGCTTCATACTGTAAATGTATCCCGACACATTCCGTGAAAATTTAAGGATTTTTAAATACAAAAATAAGTATTAATATTCTGTTTTTATTTTTAACATTAGTCTCCGTAGTTTCGAAGAAATGGGGAGACTCATTCTCCCAGCGGGGCTGCAATGTTAAATTATGCTCTTAAAATTTGAAAAATATGTCACTCGTAATGAACCGTTTTTAGGTCAAATCATGCACTTGGCATGCTGTTTGTCATATTCGAGTACGTTCGAGTACAGTAGAGTGGTCGCACTCTGACTGCTCATTGATCGGAACCGTAATAAGTAATTTACAACGCGTCGTTTCTCCCTAGCCGTGAACTGTCAGTAGTATTGTAACCAAACAGCTTAATATTTGCTAACCGAGGAAGCGGTGACCGGGTCTGTGGGGCAGATTATGTAACCCGGATCTGATTTCATAACAATCGTCGTGCGACGTGCGACGTGCGACGTGCTGCGCTCGCAGATCGAATTCCATTCGTCTATCTATACATATAATAGGATAAGGATATATGAGAAAAACTATTATTAGGGGCCTTTATTAACGTAATAGAACCCAAAACAATAGTTGTTAGAATTTTTGGTTGTTTGTCTGTGCGTTTGTTCGCGCTAATCTCAGAAACGTCTTATCCGATTTTGTTACGTTTTCACTAATAAGAAGGAGGAGGTATCGCTTAATATTTAAAGTTCGTTACATTGGAATTCGTCCATAAATAAAAAACTTATGAATTTCTAATTCACAGAACTAGAAAAACCTTGTCTTAGAAGAAAGCATATGCTATTTCCGTAGTTGTAGTATGTAGTTTTTCTGAAGCGAAGCGAGGGCAATTTGCTGGTCAATAAATAAATATTGACAATTTAATACGGCACCGTTTGAATGACTTCGTTTGCGAATTTGCGCTCGCCGTTAGTTTGTCGGTCGTGACAATAATTAATGTTTTATGGAATTAGCTGATGCAACAGCAGGGTCGTCGCCGAGGTCGAGGTCGTAATTTAAGAATTATTTTAGCCAGACCTCCATAAACTATCGGTACCTGGTAAGGTAGACCGATGAAGAACCTGATCACCGCGCACGACTAGCGTAGGGGTTGAACTGGATAGTACACAACCCGACGAACCGTCAGGGGAGAACAGTAGTTCTAGTAAGTAGCACAACCGTCTCGTTAGATGCCGAGCGTGGAAGGTCGGATTGGGTTCAAAGATTCCTCGAGCCTCTTACACGCCTGGATTACAAATTAATCCAATCAAAACCGTTCATGACTCAGATATAGTTTACAGGCTTTGCGTACAAAGGAGCCCGTAGGAAGAATTTTGGTCCGCATTTTTACTTGTAAAAAACCGATATTGTCATTGACAGATATTTAAGCAATGCATTACAATACAGCGTATAGGCAAAGGATATTATAGTACAGGTGGCAGGTATATTAATGACAAGGACGCCTAAAAATAATAATGTCGAAACCGGTTCTGCGCAGGTTAAACTTTTGCAATTATCGTGTGTTGTTTAAAAGATGTGCTGAAGAGTTTCTTTAGCCGTTTCTTCTTCTCAATTTTAAAGCACCGTTTCGAAACGGCAATAGAAGCAAAAAATTACGTGCATAAGTGTATTTACAGAATACCTACATGATTAAATGATTTTGAACTTAAAAAATTTGAATTTGGCCAACATAATAAAATAATATTTTGAAATACATGTGTTGTCCACGATTCACCTGCGACTCAGTCAGCTGAGCGGTGACGCGGGGACGCGGGCACGGGGGCTACGAGCGAGAGTGAGCGGGCATTTATCATTTGTAACAACATGCACTTGCAATTTATCCATATTAAATATACACTCATAATGACATATTAAGTTTTTAATGTTAACCAAGTGTTGTTGTTCGTTTTGTAACTGTACTGAGAATGCTCATTTATTTATAATTTATTATCTTCAAACTTTATTCCTTTTAATCTTTACTCAATTAAGAACATATGACATATCGTGGACAGTAATTAAATACATGCTTATAAGCCAATAAGCCATCTATTAAAAATGAAACTAATATCTAAGCTGTCTGGTCTTTAAGTCACTGTACTAGTTTGATCATAAGAATGTCTTTGACCTAGCATTCAGTCACTACAATTGCTCAATAAGGTGAATCACATCCATATACATATATCTATCATTAAACAGTAATCTCTGTCATAGATCACTACCCATATATGTGTAATTGCAATGTTAAGCAAGGTCAGCGGTGTAATACGGGTTTAAGTACAACCAATCAACACAATAAAATATTTATCTAGGACCTTTCAAAGTATAAATCAGTTCGGTTACATGAACCAGGAAAACATTTAGTTTTATCTCACAATTCAAACCATGGTGCAAGAATTATAATGATAATTGAGTTATCTAACAATTTATTGTCGTTACGTTTACAATAATAATTAGTAATGATTGTATGTTTTATCCGCAACACAATGTTTTGTGCGGTGGCGGGGTGAAACTTTGATAGTTAACAGTTTGATAGTTGACAGTTACTAGTGACAGCTGAGCGTGTCAACGGTACGTCAAATTTGGTTTACATTCTTCAGTGTCGTGTTTCGGTGCCCGATACAGTTAAAATCAGGGATGTTACGGAACTCCGTAACTGTAACCGGAATTATCGGATATTCGAAATAAAAATATATCCGCAACCGTAACCGAATCCGATACAAAAGTTTCGGATAATTTCGGTAAGAAGCAGAGTCTAAATAAAGCAAGTTATGACTGGTTTATTGTTTAGCCGCGTCGTTCTTATTTTAGTCAGTTTTTATTATTTAATTTGTTTTTTCTGTAATTATAATACCACATAATACCTAGAAACAAATTCAAACTTTGTAAAGACATTATATTTTTTCCAGGTCGTAAATCATCTAATAT
The DNA here is from genome assembly GCA_003671415.1 of Megathymus violae. Classification (NCBI taxonomy): domain Eukaryota; kingdom Metazoa; phylum Arthropoda; class Insecta; order Lepidoptera; family Hesperiidae; genus Megathymus; species Megathymus violae. Next base: position 801,331 of record PDGT01000082.1, on the reverse strand, counting down.
CCGTAAACGAAATTATCGAAAATAATCGTATAATCCGAAATAATTTCATATCCATAGCCATAATTGAAACCGGTAAAATATTATTCTTATATCGGTATCCATATCCGGATCCAAAATTTAATATACATAACATCCGTAGTTAAAATCATACGGTATGATTCTATTTAAACCATACAATTATGCTTAAATTAAACATAATATTGTAATTATTTCACAATCGAATCAGTTCTGAGTATAATCTATGCGTTGTAACGAGAAAACAGATGGTACTGTGTAGTGGAACTATTCGCCGCTGACTGCGCTGACTTCATTGTTTTAGGCTGGATTTACTTAAACTCCCGAGTTGTACTGTGAATTTATAGTTACTAGGCTATTACTAGTCAGCATCAACCTAAGAAACGACATAATGAAAAATGAAAGAAGCTCAATAAAGCCTGGAAAGTAATTCTGAAAGTAATAAAATAAATATTTTTTCTTTCTGTCTTTCTTTCTTTCTAATTCAGCTCTCTCATTGGAATATCAGTATCAGAATTCTCAGTGGTCGAAGACCCCCAACATAGCTTCAAGTTTATACGTCGTGATAACAACTGGGATTTAACAATTATTTATAATTTCTGCCGGACACGAGTTGTCGGGCCGAAGGCGTTTCGCAATAACGATTTAATTCCTGCTGCTAAACGTAAGAAATATGGAACAATTCCAGGCGTGGGGATAATAGACTTCGAATCTTGGCGGCCTGTGTTCCGGCAGAACTTCGGCGTGCTCGTGCCCTACAAGGACGTCTCCTACGAGATAGAAAAGAAGCTGCACTGGTGGTGGACGGACAGATGGATTCATGCGGAGGTAAGGCGGATGTATATTTTGTGGTCCGATCGTAGAATTATCCATTTGAAAAAGAAATCAATCTGAAATTTTAAGATGTGCTCACGTTTCATGAATTGACCAAATTTCGATTGACAGTGTTGGTCAATCTCAAACGCTTCAACATTTTACTCCATAACGTTGTTAGATCTTAGAGCCCTTCCGTTTTCGTCGCTCGGATGCTAACGAGATTCTCGTTGATCTCATCTCCTAATGGTTTCATCTCAACATCCGATAAGCGAGCAGACGGTATTCGATGGTAAGTGGTTTCCGCCCATAGGTATAACGTCAGAGTTATCATGGAGCCGGTCGAGATTAAACTGGAGAAGAACAGTGACAATTAGCCAGGTAGTTACAAAACCCTACCAGCATGGTCGAGTACCGTCAAGATCAAACTGAAGTATACGGAGCTTTCCGATCTCCAACTAAAGGGATTCGGTGTCATTGTCTCGGTCATTGTTCAAAAGGATGCACGACGAGTAGAGGAGGTTGGCTTGGACTCTAGGATATAAGCAAGGTCTCCGACCAACCAAACTAAAATAATAAAATTAATCTAGCATATTTTAAAGCATTCTAATACTTAACGGAACGTTCCTCTAATGGACTTTAATTACAAATGACAACGATCATCAGCATCACGAGTGCGGCTCTTCGGGGGACTGAATGGATTGTCATGAATTAATGACTCCGCGCGTGTAATTTCAGATTTTTCATAATTTTTCATAATTGACTCCTCTCTTATATATCCATATCTTATATGTATACCCAAAGTCATAACGGTTTAATTACGTCGTACATATATTTGAAGGTTATGCGAATGTATTATACTAGTCCCGAAAAACGAGATGGAATTCAAAAGTATCGCTAGTTTCCACACCATTCATTCAAAGCTTTACGCAGTCGAACCATTTGATACTTTTACCATCACCTGTGCTTACGTTTAGTGCGTTTATTTTATAAATATCTCTCGAAAATCTCCGTGATTACGAAGATTAATAAACAGTATTAAAAATTAGATGCATTTTAATTAAATGTAACTATACAAGCACAGAACTAGGACATTTAAGGAATTTATTAGACTGTATTATGCAACATCCTCGTCATGGATTACAATGGATTAATTACAAGTGCAGCCTTAAGATCGCGGAGCGTTAGGTGATGAGATCAAATCTTGTGCGTGTCTAATGGTGCAATCGTATCAACTGGGCCATCGACCCTCTATCTTACTGTATCACTATACTGTATGACGTGTTAATTGGATATTTCGCTTGCTCTAATTTCATTTATTAAAATAGAACGTGGGTGTAAAATAGGCATGCATTCTCTTTTTCTTCTAAAATCATGTTCGGGTCGCACTTCGACAGATAAATAACAAGGATTTTCCCTTATTTCTTTGTCCTACCTTACTTAACTTACCTTGGCTGACCATGCATCGATAACACCCTTGGCATATGAACCACGGTAACCACTTACCACTATACGGCTGGTATTTACATAATCGTATTCATTGCAGACGATCGACATCTAACTAACCTTAAATGTGACATATAAGCTTACCTCTAAAAATTATGAGAAAAATTTTCTAAGGCCTCATAACATCTATTGAATACGATTTTTGAAAAAGGCATTTAAACAGATTTTCAGTTGTTACAATTGTTATTCTTTTTGCGGGTACTATCAATTTCAGGACATAATAAACAGTTCGGACTGCGCAAGGATTTTGCTGTCGGTTCTAATTAAATGTTTGCGCAATAGCACTAAGTGTTATGTAACAGTTTATTTCCATCATTGAATCATATGGATACTTTTCGGTACTCTTCCGCTTCGGCCAATTAGGTTTATTGGCGCTTTAATTGCTCCGGTTACTTCCTTGTTGTTTGGCTATATTGTTTTGAAAAACGTTAATAAAATAAAGATAACAAAATCAGCGTCTTACTGATTTTTTTAAAGTTTGGTACCAAGTACCAATGTTTATAATTCTATAGTTAAAACCGAAGATTACTTCTTTACAACATGAATGTTTATAAGAAAACGTAGTCTAAATCTCATGAAAATTATACACTGCATATGTTTTAACAACTATTATGTATTACCATGATAATAAACTGCTAATGTTTTTTTTATGGTGTTATCACAATGATGGTAATTCCATTAATATACTATACACCCCTCGACTAACAATCGTTTGATTTACTAGTTCTAAACGTCAATTTTAAATTGCTCTTATTTTACCAAACTTACCTGCTAATGACCCAGAATGTACCTTATTTTAAAGTCGCACTCTTCTTACCTTTCAGGCCATACAGCGCTTCGAAGCAGCAGCCCGAACCTTCATGCAGACCACACTGTCCGTAGCGAAACAGATGCGGCCTCGCGCTCTCTGGGGATACTACGGTTTCCCCTACTGCTTCAACATGGGCCCCAACAACAAGGTGCAGAAGTGTGCCGATAATGTCAATAGGGAGAATGATGGGTATGAGAATTGTCATCCATCCGTGCAATAACTTATAAACTGATTTTGAGACAGGATAGTTCGTCAGATTAGACAGTAATAGCAGAGTATCATCGATATCCAACTTACGACGCCTCTAATTTTCCAAAGTTATGTACCTATTACAAGTTAATGAATACTAATTTCGTTGAAGGCGAACACTGTGAAGAAACCTGCGAGCTCTCCATGATGTTTTCAAAAATGTGTAAGATATGCCAGTCTACAATGGCAATGACCGGGTGGTTCGTCTTCTAGTTTGCCAGCTGTTAACATAAAAAATATAACAACTATGTAGACATTTCAGATGAGCTTACATTACTAAAAATACCTGTTTAATCAATACCGGTCTTCTCCCCAGCACGTATTGGTTATGGTCGGAGAGCACCGCGCTGTATCCCTCCGTGTACAGCTCGGTGGACCTGTCATCGGCACAGCTCGCGGCGCTGATCCGCGGCCGGGTGAAGGAAGCCAACCGCGTGCGAAGGAAATTCTCGCCAGTGCTGCCGTACTTCTGGTTCCGGTACAGAGACGGCGGGTTCATGAGCGAGGTGAGATCAACGTCGCCACATCGTTATCGAATTGACGACATCGGTACACGACTCTCTAGCCCAATCGATTGTAACCCTGCTTACTGAGGAGTCCCGAATTAGATTCCTGATCGAAGCTGACGTTTATATGACAGATTTGGAGAGATTTTTGTTAAATATAAACCAGTTTACGAACTGAACGTTTTAAACAACAGCAATATTATTATTATACTGTGTCATAGATGTTAACGCCCACTTCGTAGAAGGAGAAAACATGCCCTTTGTATAATTTACATGTACATAACCGGTAAATCTTTTTACTAATTTCTTGGCTATTTAGAATGTTTAAAAAATCAAGATGTTCATGATCACAACAAGAGAAGTACAAGTGCCGTATTGTGAGAGTCGAAACGTTTATTAAAATTAGATAAATTTTTATGCCAGTTTTATCTGGTGTGTTGGAGTCGCTATGATGAGCTGCCATTGAATAGGAGCTCTTAGATCTCATGTGTATGAGCCATTACTGGCTGCTATTGTGTGACGATCTTTAAGACTTTAGTGATTCACTGTTTCACTAAATTGATGTAATCTTCACCTTATTTGTATTACACCTATGAATTCGAAGGCCCCAGGGCATAGTTTAACAATGCTATGTTGTTATGTTATCAGTCTGCATTGTGTCATATCAAATACTAAAATATAATCATCATTCGAGAACTATGGTCTTTCGAGTTTCATTAATATATAAGGGAAAAATATGAAACTTTTTCACGTCTAAATCTTGTAGCTGTTTCTTAAAACGGTTAATCGATACGAAAATGTGTCCACGTAATTGTTTGATATTTACCTTACTCATTGTTACCTAATACTGTATGTTATAATATTATTATTATTAAAATTATCATTACTATACTCATTGTTACCGAAGTGCCATTGATCATATTGATAAGAAATAATTGTGTGAAATTAATTCATTTATATTTTCAGATGGACTTGTCTGTAGCACTGAAAGCACTTTATAATTCAAATGCTTCAGGATTCATTATATGGGGCAGTTCCAATGACGTTAACACTGTTGATAAATGCCAGAATCTTCTAAACTATGTGCAAAACTCACTGGGACCGGCTGTTGCTAAATATACAAAGATAAACATAAGAGAAGACGAATTCCCTCCAACAACAGAATCTATAGATTTGAATACTGAACATGATGAAGCTTCAAATATCACTTTTTTTATTACAAATGTTTTATCTTCGTTACATAAAGTCAATGCTAGTGTCGAAAACACAACGATAGTAAACACAAGATTTATTCCAATTGATCCTAAGTTTCCTTGGGAACCACCAGCAAATTATTCTCAAGAGATTTCGCATTACGTGGAAGAAGAACTGATAAAGAAGGAGGGGTACAATGAAACAAAACTTGATAACGAACTGTCAAATCTCAACAAGAGTTTTCTTATGGAAATTATGATTAATAGTATATTGGATACCATTTTAGACTTTAACAAGGATAGTACACCAAAAACCACTACCTTAAGTCAGATAACGAATAATGATTCTCAAAGTATTCTAAATCATGTAAACTTTACAACACATACATTTAGTAATATTTTAACATCCACAACTCAATATGTTTTTACAGAGCAAAAATATGTGAACAACATAGTAACTAAAAATCCACTCAATAACATAAATGGCAACCATGAAACGGAACTAATAGATCAGTTTAAGTTTTTCACCAAAGATAGAAAAGAAGACACGAAATACGTTACAGAAATTCAATCTGCAACGACTGAAAGTGATAATTATACTGACACAACCACTGAAAACTATGAATTAACAAGTCATCGTTACAAGGAAAGAAGTTCATTTGATCCTCATTACATCATTATTGACACTGTAGAGGGTACCACAGAAACATCAACAGTAACCCCCAACTCCACCTCTGTTTTTGATAGTAGCAACATCCTTTACGATCAAAAGACTGTAACAGAGACTGATGAGTTATTTTCATTTTCTACAGGTATAACTAACGAAGAAGGTAATACATTTACTGAAAGTACAGATATTATTACAGAAAATATAGAAGACTTATTTCAAGGAAGATCAGATCTTATGAAGCAGCGTAAGAAAGAAGATATAAGTTTTAGAGAAGATTTTGTGGAGGTCTCTACTAATTCACCACTTGTAGAAAGATCAGAACCGGAGCAGGTTGTTATATATATTTCATAGTCTTAATATGTTGATTTATTTATTCAATTCCTAACAGTATTTTTAATATTCAAAAAATCCAGTTTTAATGTTCGTATTTGTATAGATATTTTTAATTAATGTAATGTTAATATTAAAATATGAAGTGCATTTACCGGCATGAAATGATCAACCACATTAATATATATAATGTATCTGTTATTATAATTAAACCAACATTTTAACTTAACTAAATCGATTGAAGGTTAGGAAATCATATTTGAAGTGAATGAATCAACTTCTATATTAGAGTTTGATATTCATATGTCGATGTGCTTAATTAACGAAAAAACTGAAGCAAAACTATTCCAAGGCCACCGTTATCAACTCCGTACGTAGTTTGCACTACATTACAATCATATCTGTAAGTATTATTGGAAACATTGTTTCTGCCCGTTTTTGTTAACCTACAGGTACTTCGTTAAAATAAGTTCATATGCAGGAATAGTTTTTCTGCAGGTACTTATTGTGAAAAACTAAAATAGTTACCACACACTTTGCTAACATCGTTGTAGTCTATAACTTTTCTGTTGTAACTAATTTTGTCGCGTTTTGTTGTATTATTAACATTTCCTACAATTTTTTTGCACTGTGTAGTTTACCAATAAGGGCCTACGCACACTTATTCAGCTCTATTCAGCTTAGGTCCATATAAAACAAAGATTTTGTATGGAGACACGTACGCATTCGTTCAGCTTTCCGCGTCCATTCTACTTTCGCGACAAACGAATATAAAATGATGACAAGTGTGCTTTAGATAGAGTTCAGCGCTGTTTTGTCGCGTTCAGCGCTGTTCCGCCGCATTCAGCGTCGAACGCGGCGGAACAGCGCTGAACTCGGATGGTCCCCGACTCCTTGTCGACAAGTTGCGACCTGCATAGTTCCTGCGTAGATTTGATTATTATTATTACTTATTTATATTATTTTGGTATATCCATCCGAAAATGCTCTTTGAATTTAATATTATTTTCTTTTAATTGGGGTACCAATTTCACGTATTCTCCATACAAATTTCTATTTCTTCAAAGCGGATCGATCCACTGTCGTTTGCGTTTTAAATTTTTTACGTGTATTTTTTTCGATTTCTTCTGCAAGAAGCGAAACTATAAAAATATCGCACATAGAACTGTCCATGTTGAGGGCACAACACTAAACGACCGATAGTAACCGTCTTCGCAGCATATTCAGCGCCGTACGCAGTAGATAGAAGCGTTTCAGCGAAGATAACACGCTATGACGGCTTTTCTGATTCTTACGACGCTGTACGCAGCTGATAGAAGAATAACTGCATAAGTGTGACCAAAATCGTTCAGCGAAACGCGAATAGAGCTGAATAAGTGTGCGTAGGCCCTAATTGCTGCTTTCTCTAATCTATGCACTTATGCACTTTAGTTCGAACTTATAACAATGTGCTTATACTTCCGACACTAGATTATTATATCTTGCAGCTTGGTTTTGATATTTTATAAATGTAAAATTATATTCAATATATAGAAAAAATAATTTCGGTAGATGAAAGTTATAACAACACGTTCATTTAGTATCTATTTGTGCGTTCGACTGTTTCCTTGCGCTTGCCTCCAGCTGGACCAATACATATGTATTAACCTTTTTTTGTGTAGGTGAATGGAGCCGCCAACATCGCGAATGCATCAAATTACTTCATGTGTGTTATTTTCTACTTCCTTGTGTTTGTGATGTGTCTGGTCTATTTCTAACAGGGTTTTCTTTTCGGGACACTTAAATATGTATTGTTTGTATATTATAATCTATAATAATATAATTTATAATCATCAATTCTCGCTGGAACAGCGTGGTGTAGTTCCAGGTCAGTTCAGCCAAGTCAGATTAGTTCAACTGTGACGTGAAGTGGGCTGATAAAGCCCTTTAGAGGCTACGTGTAGATAAATGTATTAATTACTTAATCACAATAACGTGCTGTGTTGTGTAAGATTATTATATCTGTGATATAAATTTAAAACTTAACGTTAATTTGTAAATATGTGTTATTCATAATGGAAAAATAAATATTGATGTTATAAATAATTTTGGTTTTTATATACGACGCTTTAGAAATAATAACATAAACATATAAATTTCATGGTCACGCGCATGATATAAGTAACGTCCGGAATAAACTATGTATGTAGTTGAGTGGTGCATTCAATCAAATATAAAAATATAACATAAATATAATTATAAAAAATATTTTATTATTTTATTGCATTTGTTTTATCATTTAATAAGCCAAATCTGATTATAAACGCACATTACAAGTATTTGCAGTATTAAAAATACGAAATGCATAAGAATTTGTTTAATGACAAATAATAACAAAACTACTAATAATAGTTATTTTATAACATACCATTAACATATTGTTACAATATTGTTAGTATTATTTGTATTGTAAACACTGAAATACGAGTTACGAACAATAGATTGAGTTGCACAAAAACGTTCGACGCCTTAATAAGCGTTCACCCGTTCACACGTTATCTTGGTTCGAGTTGTGACTTCGTGTTGCGGTTTGAAGGGAGACGGGGATAGACACTATTGAAACTAACCATCTCAATTCTCGGTTTTTATTAACTTGTTGTTGTATGGCGACTCCATACATACTTGAGCCACTGTCAGCTACCCTTGCACGTGATACGCGCCACGGAACTGCGGACGAGGCTATGATGAAGGGTCCTATTCGTCGGAGGTCGCTGGACTACTAATTACCTGCCTACATGACATATGTTCGATCCAGGATGAACCGTGAAATGTTGTTAAGTATTTCGGATACAGTGTCGGTGAGACTGTAGTAAATGGATCCTGTAACGATACAAAGTTTGTCAGATAAAGACTGCTTTATTCGTAATATGTAGGTCGCACCGTACAATTAGTTATTTATATACCCTCAGAATAATTAACATTATAACAGATCCCTCTTTCATTTACACTGGCAACACGTCGGTGATGTCTTTAGTATCACGGACGTTCATGGGCGGTGGTGTCCAGATGGCTTCATAGCGCATAGGCCATATCGGTCTGCTCATTGGCCGCATATATAAATATGAAGACCATGAGGATGAGTGGTCAAAGATATAGGAAATTTTAAAGAAAATCCCTGAAATCTATCAGCAACCTTTTATTAAATTAATCCAAATTAAAACAAACAAAATACACACGTTAAATACCACACAGAACTACAAAACAATAGTTTTTAAAGAGAAGAGGAATTTCGTCGTCAGTGATGAAGTTCCTGTCGGGCCTGACGCTGGCGAAGGGGTTACACTTCGCATCAGAAATGGTCTTGAAACTAACTCCAGACAGCTCAGAGCATTCCTTGATCCTAGACACGTCTCTGTTCAACTCGTCGATGGAATAAGAGGTGATGATAAAGGGAACCTTAAGCTTGAGAATGCAGCTGACGGCAGTGGGCCAAGTGTCTTTACCGTTGTACATGCATGATCGTTGAATGCTGGAGTTGAATGCACAAACTGAAAACAATTAACTATTAATATCATTGTAGATAAATATCAATTAAATCGTGTAAGTGTTTTCGATCTTCACAAAATATATGCTTCGTCGTACATACGAGTATACGATGAAGAGTTTAGAAACGTTGTAGAAAATTCGGTCCCTATGAACTGAATACATCAATGGCTGACAACAGCTGCCATCACACACGACTTCAAGGTTCAAAGTAATTTGAATCGTCCAGGTGAATTAAACCAGCAAGTTGTTTTAGATAGATTTAATTAACATGAAAAGACGATTCTGATGTACACGTGTCGTTAACAAACTGTTACGAAGCTTCTCGAAGTTTCCAGAAGGGTGGCCGCCCGTTACGGTGAGGCAAACAATAGAGGCAATAAAAGAGAAACCCAGGTAGTAATAAAAACTACCTGGGTCACTCCAGGCCAATCTGGCCCGTATGCCTCAAGCAAAAGGGGCGAGATTAGCATAGATGAGGGCCGAAATGGGGTTGTTTACCTGACCCGCTATTATTATGTCGATGTCCGGGAATTCCTGTTGTTCTTGTTTATTTCAACGAAGGGCGTGGAAGGATCTGAAAGCCCGGAAATCGATATAAATAGCGGGCAGAGTCGGCCACAAGGCATTCGGTCTCCGGATACGAAGTGAAGAGTTCTCTCCCTACGAAGCGAATACCTGCGATCCACGAGTGTAACTGTGATTGTGAAGTGTGTGTGAAGAAAAATAAAGTCTCTGCGGAACTATTGTGGCATTTTTACGAGCCTACGGATCCTGACACGTAACAATTGGTGACAGAAGCCGAATGCCTGTTGTACCGCAGAGTGAAGACGGGGTACGTACGCGACGGCAGACAGCAGTGGATGCTACGCGTATGGAGACGCCTGGACGTGACCGCGCCGGAAGAGAGGTCACCGTTGGACCTGCGGCTACGCCCACTGAAACCAGCACACCAACACCGACGCTCGCTGCATCAATGCCGGCTACTTCGAGTGGATTCGATATGGCCTCCTTATTAACAGCCATGGAAGCCATGATGAAGAGCCAGCGCGAAGCGATGGACAACCAACGCGACGCTATAATGAAGAGCCAGCGCGAAGCGATGGAGAACCAGCTTGAAGCGATGCAAGCTATGTTGGAGAGCAAGATGGAGAGTCAACGCGAAGCCATACAGGTGGGCCTTGGAGCAATAGATGTGAAGTTGGAAGGGTTCCAGGAAGCCCTAAATATCGTCAAGGAAGATGTGGAATGGCTGAAGATGCGTACCACCGAACATGAATCAACCCTTAAGGCCCACGAAAAGAAGATTGAGGACTTGGACAACAAGCTACAAAAAGTCAAGGCTTTGGGCACGGTTACTTCTGTAACTGCTGGAGTACCTAAATTTCAAGTCCCAGCCTTCGACGGCACTACCTCATGGGCGGCATTCAGGCACCAGTTTGAGGTAGTAGCTAAAGGAAATGATTGGGAAGATGAGCACTCGCTCGCGGCACTGACCCTAGCTCTTCGAGGAGAAGCCTTACTGGTCCTTGAGAATATACCAGCTGATCGACGTACGTTGGAGTCACTATTTAAGGCATTGGAAGCTCGCTATGGAGACAAACATCTTGAGCACGTATATCGTGCGCAGCTCAAAGACCGCGTCCAGAAGTCGAGTGAAAGCCTACAGCAATGGGCTACGGAAATTGAACGCCTAGTACGCCGAGCCTACGCATCGAGTTCTACACCAGTAGATGACAAAGTGCTGGAGGCGTTTGTTAGCGGCATAAGGGAACCAGAAGTGAGAGCAACGGTGCGCCTGGGGCATCATACAACTACAGAGGCCGCTTTAGCACATGCCCTGGAGGTGGAGGCAGTCCGAGGCGACTACAGAAATTATAAAGTGCGCAAAGTGGTGGCAACGATCCAACCTCGTACTGGACCTATCTCCTACGGATGTGGTGAACGGGGCCATATTAGAATCAACTGTCGGACACAAAGACGAACGAGAACGGTGTCGTCGGCTACTCAGGCCGACATCCAGGAATCGTTAAAGGACTTAAGGGCTGTGAGGCGAGCACCAGCTGGATTTCGTCAAACTCCCACCTTACAAGTATCACAGGCTTGTGATGGAAACAGTCTTGTAACTACATGTACTAGAGATAAATGGTAAACCCTGTCGCTTTACTATTGATACAGGGGCATCGAAATCCATTGTGCGACCAGAACTCCTGAAGCGAACCATCATGTGGGAAAATGCACGTCCGTTTTACAACCTACAGACAGCAACAGGCCAGCCAGTGATCGTCCTAGGCGTTACAGAAGTCACTCTGAAACTAGGAGATAACATCTACATGCAGCCTGTTTTGGTAGCCAATATAACCGACGACTGCATCATCGGACTGGACTTTCTACGGACACATCAATGCTTGGTTGATGTTGCGCGAGGAGTTTTAAGCTTCCCGAATCAAGAAGTTTTTCTGGAGGGTGCGTCTTCAATGCCACTGCACTGCTTAAGAACGGTGAAGCTAGCACCCAGATCGTAAACACTAGTTACCGTTAAGTTCCCAGAGAAGACGACACCAAACCGATGTGTTATAGTGGAAGACTATGGAGATCACTCCAGTTGGATCACGGCAAGGACATTGCTAATGACCAAGCCAGATGCCAAAGTGAAGATCATCAACCTCAGTAGAACACCGATACATCTCTCAAGAAACACCATTATCGGACGTTGTGAACCTGTTGACAGCATTCGGAAGATACAAGAGGGCACTGGTAAAACCGAATCAACGGACCATATCACCTCGTTACTGGAAGCAATAAAGCAGAACCTGACTTCTACAGAATACACGGAAGCAACAAGATTGTTGAAAAATTATAAGGACATCTTCACCGCAGGAGATAGCAACCTAGGAAGAACGAATCTTGTCACTCACTCAATTGATACTGGTGCTACCGTACCGATCAAGCAGAGACCAAGACGTGTACCATTGGCAAAGGAAAAGGAAGTATCTGAGATGATCCAGGATATGGTGCGCAACAAGGTCATAGAACCATCGACTAGTCCATGGTGTTCACCTGTGGTACTCGTGAAAAAGAAAGACGGCAGCACCAGATTCTGTGTGGACTACAGAATGCTCAATGATGTGACCAAAAAGGATAGCTACCCTTTGCCCCGGATTGACGACACACTGGACATGCTTGGAGGCATGAAATGGTTTTCGACGATAGACCTGAAGAGTGGTTACTGGCAAGTGGAACTTCGGCCAGAAGACAAGGAGAAGACCGCTTTTACCACTGGCAATGGACATGGTCTATGGCAGTTCTGCGTTATGCCTTTCGGACTGTGCAACGCTCCTGCCACTTTTGAGCGCCTCATGGAGCGAGTATTGGTAGGACTTCTAGGAGATGCATGTCTAGTGTATCTCGATGACGTGATAGTTATGGGACGCAACTTCAAGGAACACCAACGAAATCTGGAGAAGGTATTCAAAAGATTCCGTGAGGCGAACCTGAAACTTAATCCGAAGAAATGTGAGTTTTTCAAGAAAGAAGTAGCATTCTTGGGACACGTCATATCGGATGAAGGTGTTCGAACTGATCCGGATAAGATAAAAGCTGTTCAAGAATGGCCGACACCGAAGAACAAAACAGACGTGAGAGCGTTCTTAGGCCTGTGTGCTTATTATCGGCGGTTTGTGAAGAACTTTTCCGAGATAGCCAGGCCATTACATCGACTCACGGAGGATAAGAAGATTTTCAGTTGGGATTTAGATTGCGAACGTGCGTTAGTTCACCTAAAGGAACTTCTATGCTCGGCTCCGATTCTGGGTTACCCCAGAAGAGAAGGAAGGTTTATCGTGGACACGGACGCTAGCAATACTGGAATCGGCGGGATATTGTCGCAGGAACAGGATGGTCAACAAGTGGTCATCGCGTACTTCAGCAAGTCCTTATCGAAGCCAGAAAGGTATTACTGCGTCACTCGACGCGAACTACTAGCTGTGGGGAAGAGTCTTCAGCATTTCAACAAATACTTGCTGGGTCGCGAGTTCACGATCCGCACCGACCATGCCGCTCTGAGATGGCTGCTACAATTTAAGAACCCTGAAGGCCAGGTTGCGAGATGGATTGAACAACTTCAAGAGTTCAACTTCGTAATAGAGCATCGCAACGGAAGAGTTCACTCAAATGCAGACGCTTTATCACGACGACCATGTTCCGAAGAGTGCCGACACTGCTTGAAGCATGAATTGAAGGATGCGAAAGACGAGGTTAAGGTCATAAGGACACAAGAGCTGGATGAGTCTTGGAGTAAGGAAGAAATAAGCCAAGCTCAGAAAGAAGACAAAGACCTCAACCTCATCATGCAATGGAAAGTTAGAGGACGGAAACCACTTTGGAGTGACATCTCAGCAGCAAGTGCAATCACCAAAGCTTACTGGGCTCAATGGGACAGTCTCATCTTAGAGGATGGAGTGTTATATAGGAGATGGGAGTCACCAAACGGGAAGGAGCAAACTCTACAGATGGTTATCCCAAGAAGTAAGGTAGCCACCGTTCTGCGACTGGTGCACAACGGTACATCTGGTGGACACTTCGGCGTCAAGAAAACTCTTGTGAAATTACGGGAGCGTTTCTACTGGGTACATTGCCGGGAAGACGTCGAAGATTGGTGCCGAAGATGTACGGCTTGTGCTTCCGTAAAAGGACCTCGGACTAGGTCCAAGGGAAAGCTGCAGTTATACAACGTTGGAGCTCCCTGGGAAAGGATCGCCATAGACGTCGCTGGGCCATTCACCAGAACTGAAGATGGAAATCGATTCATCGTAGTAGTTCAAGACTACTTTAGTAAATGGCCGGAAGTATTTGCAACACCAAATCAAGAGGCGAAGACAGTGGCCAAAAAGCTCGTCGAGGAGGTTGTTTGCCGATTCGGGATACCATTGGAGCTGCACAGCGATCAGGGCAGGAACTTCGAATCCACGTTATTCCAAGTGATGTGTACTCTCCTAGGAATTAAGAAGACCCGTACCACACCTGCACATCCCCAATCAGACGGAATGGTGGAGAGATTCAACCAAACATTGGAGAATCACAGAACTCGTACGGAACACAGCTTGAAAACCAGCGAGAGAGTGAAAACCCGTTACGATCGCGACGCACGGGCACATGGTTTCAAGGAAGGAGACTTCGTATGGTTACACAACCCACTTAGGAGAAAGGGGAAGTCTCCGAAACTACAAGCACGGTGGGAAGGGCCATATACAGTAGTCACAAGGATTAATGACGTGACCTACCGGATCAAGCAGAGAGATAGGAGAAAACCCAAGATCGTCTACATAGACAGGCTGGCACCGTGTCATGGAGCAAACAATGTTCGGGACGAACATAATTAAGAGGGGGGCAGTGTTACGAAGCTTCTCGAAGTCGGCAGGCTTACGAAGTTTCCAAAAGGGTGGCCAACCGTTACGGTGAGGCAAACAATAGAGGCAAACAATAGAGCCAATAAAAGAGAAACCCAGGTAGTAATAAAAGCTACCTGGGTCACTCCAGGCCAATCTGGCCCGTATACCTCAAGCAAAAGGGGCGAGATCAGCATAGATGAGAGCCGAAATGGGGTTGTTTACCTGACCCGCTATTGTTATGTCGATTTCCGGGAATTCCTGTTGTTCTTGTTTACTTCAACGAAGGACATGGAAGGATCTGGAAGCCCGGAAATCGATATAAATAGCGGGCAGGGTCGGCTACAAGGCATTCGGTCTCCGGATACGAAGTGAAGAGTTCTCTCCCTACGAAGCGAATACCTGCGATCTACGAGTGTAACTGTATTGTGAAGTGTGTCTGAAGAAAAATAAAGTCTCTGCGGAACTATTGTGGCATTTTTACGAGCCTACAGATCCCGACACATAACAAAACACTAAGTTTTATTAACAAGAGGTTAAGTTAAAGTACGGTAGCAAAGTGCTTCAATCTATGAAATATCACTATATAAATCTTTAGTTTTATGTTTGGTTGTATACACTTGTATATTGAGGCCATCCTAACTTTTCTTTGCTTCCTCTCAAGACTGCAATATATGATATATGAAACTTGTGGTGACAACAAAATTGAGGTATACTAACGCCGCGGCCCTAAAAGATGGTCAGACCAAACCCTTAGACGTCTGCATATATCTATTGGTTTGCCACCGAAAGCCATCGAAAAAGCCATAAGTAGAAACAAGCGATCAAAAAGATTTAGTACCAGAATCAGTTTCGCTATAACATCCGTGGATCGAGTGAACGGAGAGAACACCTTAGAAAATCAAAACGTTATGTTATTATTATAAAAACCTATATCTGGCGAGGAAAACTCGTCGCCTGCCCAGTACTCGTGGTAAGTCTTCTTATCCTGGAAGTTGAACAGCACGCGCCGGTTCTGTGCTCTGCAGACGTTGCACGGACTGTCACCAAATAAGATCAAGAAGTTAATAACGCGACCTATTTAGTTTGTGTATAATCTACTTTACTGCCTTGTTTCAATTTTATTTCTGGTATTAAACTATAATGACATACTTCAGTGTAAACGTGCGGTAAAAAGAATGCTGTTTACATGAACATATATAAAAATATCGAACCCGTTAGAAGTCTATAGAAATAATAACTTTTCATTTATACAAATTTAAAACATGCCTTAAATTATGGTCACATACGTTAGAAAACAATTTATTATTTAATGTGTGAATGTGTGATTGTGTGTTCTGTTTTACTTCAGTTACTAACTTAGATTATAAACCATCTTTAAACTTTTAATAGAAATAATGAATTTACTAATGTAAATCAAGCGTGAATCCATTAATGATGTAATCTATATCAAGTGAAGACCCTGTCGAGCACACTGCGTGAAGACGTCGTCAGTAGCGTGTGGCGCGAAATGGTACAACTTAAAAAGAACTAGACACAAAGTTGACAGGCGCATCTGTCGTTAACGTCTTCACCGTTATCAAGATCGACGTAATTCGAAACATCAAAATAAAATACAAAAATCGTGAGGATTCGTAATCGTGAATGTCCGAAATGATATAACTTTAAAACTGCATTTTAATTGTACACTACTCGTAAAAAAGAAAACACAGTATTTACATCGAATCCGGGACCTCTCGCTCGTTAGGTCAACCGAGCTACATGGTCGTCTAAACCTCTTTATAACACTGATACTTGCACGATACACAGGGTTCAAGGACTCTTTAAACTATTCGATCTCGTAACAGAGGATCGTCGAGAAAATGTTTTGATATAATAATATATGCATCAAATATTAAGGACGAATTGCACTTGTCTAGATGAACCTGAGGGTTCAAGAACCCGGTCTGATGACAGAGCCACTCATATCTGTAGCGGTCGCGGCCACTCTGGGAATAATAAACAAAATATATAGACGACGTAAAGTCAAAATACCGTACCTACAGTATACCGAATATTGACTAGTTATACATATTGTAATTCGTGTAAATATTGTATTGAAATTCAAAATCATTTAATCGTTTAAGTATTCTCTAAATACACTTATGCACGTCATTTTTTGCTAGTTTGCTTCTACTACCGTTTCGAAAAGGTGCTTTAACACTGAGGAGAAGTAACGGCGAAAAAAACTCCTCAGCTATACTATATACTATGAATGTCCCAAGTTACTCGTTAAAAATAATACTAATCAATGTAATACAGTACAAGGATTTATTATTATATTCAATAATAGTAACCCGCCAGCGCGTTACTTTGGGTAACCAGATCTTTAAATTTACTAGTAGAAACCATATTAGAAATTTTATCTTTTTCATCCTCGTGAACCATATCTATTGATAAATACCGCATGAAATTTTGTGCGCCAGTTTATTACGGATCAAAAAAATGGAATGCTATGTTTTAATTCGATTTCTAAAAATAAGGATTTCATGTAGTAATGTTTATGAATAAAAAGTTAAACATTTAAATTATAGATACTGACACACCGGGAGTTGACCACGAGACACTTTGGTCTGACTGCAAACTGAACTACAAAAACTACCTGTAACAATGATCATAATAACTAAACACAAAAGTTCTGGTCATTAAAGGAAACAGCTCGACTTACTTTACTTTTTCAAGCAAATTCAGAGGTAAGTTCGACGGGTTCAGGTCCGGGCTAATAAAGACCACCTTGAGCTCCTCCACCTGAGGCTTCAAGTGGAGGAAAAACACCTCCCACTTGAACAGCACGTCCGCCTCGAACTGCAGCTCCGCGCCCACGACGTGGACCACCAACGACGTCTTCTGGCAGAGGACAGGAGACGTTACATCGCTATTACAGCTGGAAAATGTTGCTTTGGAGCGCTTTGATTCATTATAGAATTAATAATCAATGTTCGAATGGATAATAAAAATTTTCAAAAATATTATCATTATAGTTGATATTATATTAAAGATTATATATTATTATTATTATTATTTTTATTATTATTATTATTATTATTATTATTATTATTATTATTATTATTATTATATTATATTATATATTATTATTATTATTATACAAAGTTGATTATTTTATTAATTGAATATAATATAATAATAGTTCAATAATCAGTTAATAGAATTCTTAATCGTAAAACATGTACTAGTTATAAGAATTTTGTGAAAAATTACAAATAGTTAATTATTTATCGTAATATATATATATATATATAGTTAATGAATAAATATGTACTGTGTTGCAAGCCTCTTCGTTTCAGAGATCTGACCGCGACGTCATCTCTACGACCAGTGGTCAGTCGTCAGTCAGTCGAAAACTGAAGTGGTGTTGTAAGCTCTTTATAGTGCCAATATAAGCATCAGCCCGCAAAGACGCGCCGCTAGCCGCACGCCACGCCCGGCCGGCGCCAATTGTACATTAAAACAAGAACATTAAAAAATCCCACGCCAAGAATTGTTTGTCCGCTGTTCCCTACATAAAAAACAATGTCAATTAAATATATTGAGAACTATCAGAGCCAGGAAGGTCAGGGATTACGTCGTGTGCGACTTGCGGCTTGCGGCTTGCGGCTCGCGGCTCGCTACGTCCAAAGTTAGCCGTAGATGAGGGTGTATGAGCCAATCAGTGAGGCAATATACAACACTTTACATATATATTTTTTTATTTATGCAGTATTTTTCATGACTGAGCTGTGAAGATATAAAAAAATATGCAATTTCCAGGCATTTTGCAATATACTTCACTCAATACACTCTTCTTTTTTACCTTCGAAATCCCATTGGAGTGGTTCGTGGTAGCCAGCTCGTGACAGTAGGCAGCAGTGAGGGGCGCAGTGGCCAGTTGAGTCAATGTCGCATATTCCGTATCGGTCATGTCTATCGAGAGATATAATTAAACCTAAAATACGTGTTCATATCTCCTATTATTTGCATACGAACCGAGACAATTACACATTATCTATGTATATTTAGATATAACAGAAACTGTAAGTTAAAACGACCGCGCGGAGAACTTGATTCGCCATTAATTACTGCATACTTTAATAATAATAATTCACGTCTTAATTACAATATACAGTATAGCGGAATCAGATTGACATCCTCCTCACATACATCGATACTGAATCATAAAACAAAAATTATCATGATCACGGTCCATGGTATTGGAGGCAATCAGAAGTGGGATACCACTTGTAAATGTAAGCGCTAATGATTCATGTAATATAAGACGGCAGAAATACATTTAAGTACTACAATTAAGATATAAACTTCAAGCATTTACGGACCACTAAGACGCAGGGATTCTTATGGTGTAGTTGACGAGGTACAACGTTTCCACCACGTTGCTAGGACGTGGACGGCCGGAAAGTAACCGATACCGACTACCGACGGGTAACGTCCTGCACATCTCCACATCACATCACACAAGAAAAACATCTTGAGGAAACCGACACACCTGCGAGTTTGTATGTATGTACTAATGTGAAGTCTGCCAATCGGCACTTGGCCAGCATGGCGGTTTCTGGTCTTAATTCCTCTCATTGTGAGAAGACCTGAGTGAGTTCGATGGAAGCTGTCGAACTATGGCCGCTTCAGTAATTATGATACTATATATCACAGTAATAGGTAACTTACTGGTCGACATCCATAACGATACAAACAGCTTACCTATTTTGTCATCGTACATCGCAGCCAGAACCTCGTTGATCTTATCCGAGATCCTAAACCCCTCGACTACGATGCCCGCGGGCAATTTCGACTCCAGCCTACCCCGGGTCTGCTGGTGGTGCACCAGTTTTTGATACAGGCCGTAGGACTTGCACCAGCGCTTATGGAGGGCTGGCAGGTGAGTTGGATTCTCCGAGCAGTAGGATATCTGTCAAATGTGAATTTTGGACGTAGTGAGCATCTGTCGTGAATCTGAAACTGTATTCCGTGCAGCTGCCGATGAATTATCTTATACCATTCGGATAAAGGAATATTTGAACGGCTGGGGTAACAATAACGATGAAATCAGGAAAAATTACTTGAAGTTAACCGATAACCACGGAAACTTTCGGGAAATGTTATCACCATCCTCACAGGGTTATCCACCGCGGCACAATTTACTTAACTTCGATCCCTTACGATTTACATACGCCGTCGATTGTGAGCGCTAAGAATTGCGTTTTGAATTATTGTAATAGCCGCCAAACGAGTGGACAGACACGTGATAACAATCAGTCAGCACCGCCGATTCACACCTGTTATCAATTAGGAGTAAGTGCAGTAATCACCAACATATTGCCGACACAAGAAACGAACGATGAACTAGTTTGTTAGCCTTGAGCGGACTTACTAATTTGTTGAACTTCGTTCGCTTGCTGGCGTTAGTCACTGGCTATAGTTGAATCGTTTTGAATTGTGAAAACCGTTAACAAAATAAAAACAGCCTATTTTGGACATATATACAGGAAAAATAAATAAAACTTATTAAAATTAATAATTGAAGGCAAAATTAAAGGAAGTAGAGGTCCAGGTAGAAGAAGAATCTCATGGATTGAAAATTTAAGGGACTAGCTGCGGTTTAAAAGCACAGATAAGCTAGTTCATGTGACTGCTGCTAAAGAAATGTATCGACAAATAGTCGCCGACCTCCTTGATGGAAATGGCACGTGAATAATCATGATAAGTCATTTATTGCCTGAACATAGTACAAGCATAGGTTACACATTATAGATAATGTAATTCATTACATTATCTTATGTTCTGCCTCTTAAGGCGTGCAAATTAAAATCTATTAATTAAAATTTATAATGCGGTTCTAATTATAAACATTACTCTTAAATCCTACTTTTTTTTTAATGATAGTAATAATCCTAAAATTTCGTCAACCGGTTGCCATTCATTCAATGTATCAAATAATAATAATAATACACAGATCCAATAATTATATAATCCAATAGTACTCAATGTCAAAATTACCAAAAACATGAAGAAGAAGAAGAAGTGGTCATATTCTTCAGTATTCTATTCAGTAATATTTTTATAATTCGGTAACGTTACCTGTCCACAACCTTCACAATCAGCCAGCCTGCTCTGCTTCCACTCCCGGCAAGTGGTATCCGCGCACATCCTGGGGTACAGAAGTGCTTCCTGCTCCCAAGGCACCAATTTCCTCTTTAGCACCTTCTCGCAGGAGATGATCATCTGCATCCGGAGCAGTCGATAACTCTGGCCCGTTATATTCTTTGAGTCAGCGTAAATGTGTTTGTGATCTGTGAACAACAAGCGCAACAATATATTTCTGAGGAAATTGAAATAAAGTGTAACCTATTTTTGACTTTCTAAGCCACTTTTAACTTAAACATTTTAATGGATAAGCCTCTTTTCAGAAACGAAGGTGTCCAAAATGCACTTCACTATGCTGTTGCTATACGGATTGATGGAGATATTAACCACTGACCTGTGTTGCTTCAGAACTTTTCCGGAGACTATATGATAAAACCCAGATCAGTGACCAATTTAGTAACAACTACAAACCATTTCCGATAGCACTTTATGATATAAATCGATTGATAACATAAACATACATATGACTTAAACATAAGCTTCACAGACAACTTAAATGCCACAATATTCACTCTTTCAAAAACCTTTTAAGGAATAAAGTTATTTGGTTAAGATAAAGACAATTTAAAATATGAAATAAACGTTACCTTTCAAATGTGCGATAGTGCAAATGGCAAAGCACAGAGATTGATGCTGCGGCCAGTCTTCATCTTTATGCCTCTGACTACAATAAAACACCAATGAGCAGAACTGACAAGGCACTCTCTGTCCCAACTCCTTCCTACAAACGTGACATAGGCTTTGGAGGAACACTTTACGAAAACTGTACTTGTAAACGTATTCCGCATTTTCGTTGGTCACATAAGAAAAAGATTCTAAAACATTTTTGTTGTTTCCAACTTTCCTTTTATTCTCCGTCTGCGATTCTTTTGACTGCTTGGTCTTCTCCATCTTTTCAATATCGACAGCGTCTTTTATTTTAACCTTGGCTTGGCGCATATTTGGAGGTTTATTTTTTTCTTTTTTATAATCAGTTCTATTCGATGGTACAGGAATATCCGGATGGCCTAGCAAGTTTTTTGGCGGCGAAACAGGATTTTGTTTTGGTTCTGCTGTTTCTGTATCCTCTGTCGGTGATATAATGTTAATTTGTGGATTCTGTACTGTGAGCTCCGGAGTATTATTTACTTCATTAGCAATCATATCAAAAGTTTTGTTAACGTCATCGACACTCGATGTCAATGCATCTTCAA
Organism: Megathymus violae; assembly: GCA_003671415.1. Classification (NCBI taxonomy): domain Eukaryota; kingdom Metazoa; phylum Arthropoda; class Insecta; order Lepidoptera; family Hesperiidae; genus Megathymus; species Megathymus violae. Next base: position 778,941 of record PDGT01000082.1, on the reverse strand, counting down.
AATGTTCGATTGGTTCGCAAAATGATTCAGCGATATTCGATGTAAGATCTATAGGTACTTGTTCTGATCCATTGCAGCAATTATCAAGTTGCATTGCCTGTTGTTGCTGTTTACCTTTGTTTTCGTTTGATTCAGATGATTGTGACTTTTGTTCAGGTTGTACTTTTTCTTCCTTCTTAACTTCTTCAGTAGTATTTTCTGAAGATGTACCAGTGGTTGTCTCTGGAATTGTTGTGGGTTGTTGAAATTGAGTATCTTGCTTAAATTTTCTTTTTCCTTTTCCTTTGCCTTTGTTATCCTTTCTGACTGGAACTTGTGGTGGAGTTTCCTTTACTGCAACATTTCTATGATCATCAGATTGCACTGGTAACGGCATTTCTAATTTATTTTCTTGAATGTTTTCTGGTTTACATATTATTTCCTGTTCTTTAGGTTTAGATTCCATTGTACCGCTTGAAACGATCTCGCCTGATATATTTTCAGTTATAAGTCTACTCTTTTCTGATATATTGTCTTTGACATTACTAGGTTTTAACTCAGTTGTTGTACCTAACAGTGGAGTTTTAATATCTTTTACAACGTTTTCTTCACTTTTTTCCATTGATGTTAACTCTGCTAAAGATCTTTCAATTGATAATCTTAGTTCCTCCATATCTTGACTAACCTCCATCATTTTCGATTTTAAATCAGTTTTTTCGGGCTCATTCGGTACACTCCTTTCTTTTGTCATATTATAGCTAGGAGTCACATTTGAATTTTTTTCTTCCACAAACTCTGGTGTTTCACCAGAGTTTTGAATTATCGGTTCAGTGGGAATCATTAAATGAAAGCTTAACTTTTCCTCTGGTGTAGTTATTTCACATATAACCATATTATTATTATCATCAATAAGTTGCTGGCTTGTTGCCAGGGGATGGTGTATAAAATCAGGAGTGACATCAGTTGATCCATCTAATTCATCTGTTTTTAAACTGCTAATCTCAATACTGTTATCTATACTAGGGGAGAGTGTAGATAATCCAGAATCTTCGTTTTGTCGTAATATTGTTTCATTTGTTAATTTTGATTCTGGTGTATTGTATTCTGGTGGTGGTAGAACTTCTTTTTCAGAATTTTTTTCTGCACATATATCTATTTTCTTAGGATGTTTCTTTTTTTTCTTCTCTACGGTTTTATATGGCTCTGAGATAATTGCTTTATTATCCTCAGGTTCTTCCAATGAAAACAAAGGTTCGTTTGTGTTTTGTTCAGAATCTAAGAGAACTGGATTTGATGCAATAACTGATGACTTAGTTATTGCTTCGCTAGACTTAATGTCATGGGTTAAATTTGAATTACTCTCCTCAATTGGTGTTTCAGTTGATGGGCTTATTATATCAGTTGGAATCAAAGTCTTAGAAGATTTTTCGGTACAGATAATAGTAGTCTCACTTTCAATCTTTTGTTCAGTTTTTACCGTTTCATCTGTGTGTTGAACATTTACATCAGTCGCAGAAATATGTTCTGGTATTTTTTCTGTTTCGAATGCAGGTTCCTTAACGTCAACATCGTGTAATATAATGTCTTCTGACTCTTTATTTTCATGTCCTTCAGATGTCTCTATTTTTCCTCTTCGCTTCTTTTCAACAGGTTTTGCAATTTTAGCTTTAGCTATGAGAGTTGTATCTTTTATCGCATATTTCACATCAACTGAAGGTATTTCTTGCACAATATCAGTATTTATCGACGAGGATTCTTCTCGTATTATTTTTTCCTGTGGTAAATTACTTTTTTCTGTATCAGGTTTTAGTTGTAGGTGTTTTTTATCCTTTTTATTTTTCTTTTTACCCTTTGATTCATTTATCTGGTCATGTGATAACGTTTCATAGTTCAATTGCTTCGATTCCTCTGGCAAAATAACACTTTGTATTAAGTCTTTAAAGGTTTCTTCTTCCCCAGATGTAATTTTATCGCCTTCGCCGCTGTCTTTCGGTACCTCAATATTTAGTCCTGAATTTATATCTCCTTCATTATCTGGAGAACTTATTAGTTTTTGAAAAGCAGCCGTACAGATAACAGTCTCATCAGCTTTTTCTGATTTTTCAGATTTTTTCTTTTTATTCTTTTTTTTAGTCTGCTTAGTCTCAGGTTCTGTTATTTCATGCGTGCTTACATCAAGTTTTGTTTCAATCGTCACATTTTCCTCTTTTTTTAAGTCTTCCGGCAATTTTTCCAGAAAATCAAATTCTTGAAATGGTTCATCTTCTTTTTGTGTGTGTTCATGGTGTTTTTTCTTGTTTTTCTTTTTACGAACATTAGCTGTTACGTTTTCTTCTATATTTTCTTCTTCATTTTTAACGGTACTTACACTGCTTTCCAAAGACTCTGCCAAATTTTCATCTTTCACTTTCACTTCACTATCAGATATTGCAGGTAGTACAGGTCTCGAATCTTGAGTAGAAACCGATGAGTTTTCATCAAAAGTTATTTCTTCTTGCTTTTTCTTTTTCCCTTTATTTCTTTTTGGTTTTTTAGGCGTATCGTTGAGTATTTCATCACTTTCTTGTACTGGTTCTTTTACTTCACTCGTTGTTTCAATAGCACTATCACTTTCCTTAGCTATACTACCTAATTTTTCTTCCACGATCTCTGTTATTGCTTCGTCTATATTTTGGGCAGAGTCAGTTTTTTGGGACGCTGCAGCTGGTTCAGTGGGCTTACTGCGAATTTTATTTTTATTTTTTTTGTTCATTGTGTTAAACACTCACTAGTTTTCTAAATAAAGCACTGGTTCGATTTTGGATAACAAATACGCCGACTGTGCTATCTTAAAATCAGTGTTCATCTGACCGATTTCTGCGTCAGTTTTATTCTGGTCGGAGAAATTTCCACGTGTGATGGCATAAAATGTCAGTTCACTGGAATGACTAGGCAAATTTCGATCTTATCAAATCGAGTCAGAGACACGATTGGCCTGACAGTTCTGAGATTTCTGTACATCGTTAGCTATGAGGAAGCGTGCGTTGCCAAAACTGCATCCACGTCACTTGGTGCGCTCTTAAATATAGAATCCATTATATTGAAAGTTCACAGTATCAATACTTATAATACTTATCGATAGCTAATTATGAACGCTGTAAAATGTATTTGAAATAAAAGTAGCATAAGTTCAATCCGAACGTCCATGTGGAAACGAAAGGGTCAAAAAAATCATAAATCTTTGAGACTTGGGACTAACAATCAAGTATGCCCTACCTAAAGCGCAAATCCATGTTCAGGCCCGTCGACAGACACGTCACCATCACCATCCAACGAATAGCCCAAAAACACCACCATAGTCCAACATCTTTTTTAAAAATGGTATAACCACAGTTTTCTAGCTCGCTTAACTTATTATCTCACTAAAATGAGAACAAGAACGGAATTTATATAATTTACACAGAAAGTACAGCATGTACTCATCGAACATTGTTTTTGTTAATAACAATATTTTGAACAAAATATTCAAATTTTGAACGGAAAGAAATGAAAGTACGACGTGATGTTTGATCTCGTGATGTGTATGAACGATTGGACTAGCGGTGACATTTTTATTTAATTCGTACAAAATTTAGAACAAAAATATATAAAAAAAATATTTCTTTAAACATTTTATTTTTCATTGCAACCAATAATGGTCCCACTGCTGGGCTCGTTTCTCCAGTCACAACCAAGGGTGCCATTTTAATTCGCCGCACTAGCCAAACGCATGACCTTGGCGTACTTGACACATCTTTAAAAACATTACGAAGAACACTAGGGTCCTTCACACTGTTATGGTGACATACCCTCATAAAAGCGATCGGTGATTATTTAGTAATACGCACATAATTCGACAAAATTAAATACTCTCAATTAGTGCTTCCCGCGCGGGAGACGGAACCTTCAGACCGATACGGTACCGACGGTTGTCGGTTCTATTTAAAACTTTATTGATAACACTCCGTTGGTTGTCTAATATAAAACTTGCATATTAGAAAAAAATAAGAGGCATTTATTCAAGACAGTCTCAACACATGAGTGTTGTATTATTAATTACACTTACTTCTTTCAAAAAGTGTGTGTGTGTGTGTGTTCTATGTAAGCTATTAGTAAACAGATAATGAAAACAACAACAACAACAACATCATTATTATTATTATTTACAACACGAAATAATTGTTGAATTGTAAATGATTAATTTATTTTAGGATTACTGACATAAGAGCAGATGACACAATATGAAAGAATACAGTGGATACGGACATTACTTAATCGTTCTTATACTTACAGGTAACCACAGCGTGGTGTGTGTTACAATGTGTGTTACAAAAATTATACAGAAATTTAGTAATAATAAACAATATTCTAAGATTAAATAATTATAGTAGGAGATTATTAATATACTTAATTACGATTTCTCGGGTTAGATCACATTAACTTTAGCTACACAACACTATAGTATAATTTTTTTCTCCGTGTATTTTGCGTCATAAACAACGGAGCGGTGAAGCGAGTATTTTGCTCTCTCTCCCACTCACGGGCCTTATGGGCGGGCATAGTGATGCGCATTATTGTTGTCGATAAATGTTATCGATAGTTTATTTAGTTTTGTCATTATGTGGGATTGTGATAAAAATGAAAGAAAAATAGATAAAGCAACGTATTTATTAAAATAAGAATAATAATGATTTAAAATAAATTATTAATCGGGTATGTATGTGAAATTCAGAGAGCGAATGCACAGAAACATTTATTTTCTCTTCGATATATATGTACTAAATTAGCATTGCATTAATTTGCAGATAATAGGTGGGGGTAATGATGAAAAATAAATTACATAACAATTGACAAACAATGATCATAACATAACAATATCGCAGCACCCTTTGTATACCGCACCGCCGCCGTGCACCTACCTTCGATGACTCATTTGTTTTTATCGATAATGGCGTTGCGCCCGCGCAACATGTTCACCGCCCTAGCCGGCTTATCTATTATGACCCAAACTGCACGGAGAAAAAAATTATACTATCGGCGATGGATTCCCATCGAGCGGGCCGCGCGCCGATCTATTCAAAATACCCTGATGCGAAACATCCCAAAGCACCACGTCACAATGACGATCATTGTCAACGTCGCCGCAGCGCCCCGCGACGTGTCGCGTCACGTCGCCGCAGCGCCCCGCAACAAGTCGCATCGCAGTCAATATTGTACTTAATACGTGATTATGAGAGTCGAGCACCACGGGAAGCCCTCGCGGGCGAACGATAAATAAATGTCATGTGCATCATAGATCAAAAGGCCGGTACGCGAGTTGTACATGCTCGTGTGGTCATTTACCATGGTACCATCATTCAATAGAGGAACTGACCTCAACACATATTTTAAACCAACTTTACAACAATTACAAAGTAAGTTTGTAACCTGCGTGGAACCGGTTGCGGCGCTATTACTTCCAGGAGTCTTTGTGCTTGATGAAAGAAAATAATTTATAGATGTCAGATTTGAACCCGAACGACGTGTAAGTGAAATTGAATTATAAGACCACTGGGCCGTCATTTATAATCAATCATCAAAATCAGTCAAAGGGAACCGGTCATATCACGGTAACTTAAAAATATATAGACAAATAGAGAATCTTATAAAACATTTTAAAACTAACCAACAGAACCAAACGGTCCCCGCACGGAACACGGTGGACATGCTCCCCTCCCCCTGCTCCCCCCTTTACCTTAGTTTCATTCTCTTTGCGCAATGTTTCTTTGTACTGTAGGGGGCCGATTCGTTTGTCCGTCAAAGTGTTCGCCATTTGGAGTGGCCCCCGTTTTAAAATGCTAATGAAGAAGGGTTTTACCCCACCGTAGACCGGGAACTAGCTGTAGAACCGGTTTGGGTTCATGTTGTACTTTTAAATGTCAATGGGATATTTTGACGCTCATCGATTATGATTCATTATTATCGCGTTTATAATTATATGATATATAAAATAGATTTTTAATAGAAGCAGAATAAATATCTAAAAATCGATTATAAACGTCATACAAATTCGTGAAAAAAAATGTATGTCCTGTTTATTATCAAACACTTTAACCAAATCGGTTTATGATACTGGTACCTAATAAAGTTAATCTTTAAATTTTATGAAGAAACCTCAATAAGAATCACAGCTTTAAGTATTCTCATTCCAAGAGGTGACCCCAATCTAGTATTTACGAGTAATTCACGAGTATTTTTAAAGTTACAGTTTATTAGTACTTATGCACTCTGGTGTTAAAATTTATACTGGTAAAACAACTACCATAAAACTGGTTGCGGATTCTTATTTCCTTCGAAAGCCAGTAAAACAACTGGACCCGGAATATTTTCGTCTTAATTTGTCCTGTGTACCACAATCTTGTAAATACGTAAGAATTACAGGAACCCGCAGCTGTTCTGGAGTATCTTACAAACTGACACAGTTGCAAGACAAGGAATGGAACAAGCGCACTTACTTGAACACTTCAGATGGCGGGTACTTGGCACACGGGAAATTTTCTTCACTACTATAAATGCACATATACTTTTATCACGCAACGCACGTTTAGCAGTTCCAGGAATAGAGTTGCAAACGTGTCGCATTCAAAATTACGCGTGCGGCGGCCATATAACGACTGAAGCTGTTCGACGTATATTGAGAGCGACACACCGTTAAATTGCCATATAAGCTAGTGCGCTTGGAGAGAAGGAGATGAATATAGGAAAGATTAATTAAAAGTGCGGTACATTGAGAAAATTAAAAATAAAACATCTATAATCTACAACTATATCCAAGACACTCAATAATTTTGTCTTTGCAACGTCAAAAATATCTTAATTTATTAGGTATTACGTAGTTTTAATCGTAACTGACTACGGAATGGAGTCTGCAGCGACCGCAAAACATTGCACTGAAAGTTTTCTCGTGGTACCGTCGTCGGCCCCCGGCCTAGTGAACGAGGTGTAGACCTCGGCCACACAGCCGCACGGACCGATAGAGACACCGCCTAAACTAATTATAACTGGGCAGGAGCGGGCGGCGGGCCGCCGCGGTGGCAAGGTGGCAACGGCTTCTTTAACTACACCCACACACACTCTTTGTATCGTCTATAAATTTTTCAGTCACCACAATTTTATGTAAGAACTTGCAAATGCCCTCGCTTCGCTTCGGAAAAACTACCGTACGCTTAAAGATAGCATCTGCATTTTTCTGGGTTTTTGTCATTCTGTGAATTGAAAATACATATATATTAATTCATAACTTTTTTATATACGGACGGATTGCAATGAAATAACCTTAAGTATTAAGGGACGCTTACTGCAATACATTAGTGGAAACCAGAACAAAATCGGTTAAGCCGTTTCTGAGATAAGCGGGAACAAACGCACAGACAAACAGACAAAAATTCTAACATTCTAAACTATTGTTTTGAGTTCTATAGCGTTAACAAAGGCCGATAAAAATATTTTTTCATTTCGTTCATGCACAGAAATCGATTAGTTCCAATTTCATTATATGTAAGAATAGACAGACATACATGTAGGTTTTGCATTCATTTATTCGCGTACAATTCCTTGTAATCCTTATGCCTAACAAGCCATAAAATTTGTTCTCTCAGCAATAATGATTCTGTCAACAGTGAATTTGAATAGTTCTCCGAAGATGTGCACTCACCGGCCAACGGGCTACTGTACGGTGAATGCTCTGCGACCTGTGTGTGTAACTAGTGGCGCTTGGCGAGTGCACGGCTGTAGTTTGGAGCTTTTAATAACTACTGAGTGTCCGTTGCAACCTGCACGGGCGGAATCGCAACACACGAGTGCACGAGGTGTATATACGAGTAACGTGTATAGAGATTGTGTTATTATATTATTATATAGTTTAGAAATAATTTCACTTTAACTTTTGTGCATCGTAATTCAAATTGAGGTTTCAGACTGACCAGTGCATAATTCAGACGTTACATTACACCAAATCTTCGTTGATCATAGTCATTATCCGATAATTGATATTTATTTCGATGGCTCTACCGACTCTATGTTTTGGAATTCGAAACTGGACACGCCTCCTGCGCCTGTCTCATTTTAAAATAAGATCCCAGCGCCGACGCCTTCTCCACAGTATGTAGCTGTAGCGACGCCGCGCGACCGAGATATCAAATCCGCACATGCGTGGCGCGTGCGGTGTGCGGCATGCGGCGTGCGGCGTGCCAGGAGAGCGCGCAGACTAATGAATATTTTTTTTATATTTATATATTTTTAGTTTTATTAATTTTTCTTATGAATATTTTAATAATTTTTTACCTTAGTGTGTGACAGACATATTACTGTGACTACTAAAATTAAACTTCAGACTAAGATGTAATTTGAATACATAATTATGATATTAAATATTTCTTCAGCCTTAGCCACTGTAATCGTTACGTTATGTAATCGAGTCTTATGGTATACAGCACATTTTAAAACAGCGAAGAAATTCTACCGCGTGGGCCTCACTGTCAGCATCATAATAGCATATTTCTACTATGTATTGAGACCGCGACAAGTTCACACCGTACAAAAACATTAATAAATTAAATTAAGTTGCACTTCAACGACAAACAATTGTACTTTTTTTGCAATACTAAAGTTTTATTATGAGGAGTATATTTATATTTTCGGAGAAGGAAATTAGATTTTTTGGTAAAGCCTAAGTATGTGAACTTCATACTTTATATAGGAATTGCAGTGAAATTTTTAAGTCCTAATCAATCGGTCTTTACGACTCTTTTGCTTACTTTAATCAATTAATTTTATTGATTCGATCACTATTATCTGAAGTCCGATTTGTTTGGTTATTTAAAAACCTATGAATCGATTTTGCCCGTTGACGTGTTTGTGGTTTTTTTATCAATAGCCGACAAATGAGAAGGCGTTGCAACTAAACACCGCCGCCACCGCCACTTGACATTAAGTGACATTCATGACACTAAAGGCATTATGAACGATATTATCATTGATGCCGGTCAAGAAGGAAGCGGATAACGTGACACTGCACCGATTTACAACAGGAGGCACCACTAGACCTACATTACAAAATTTTATTTCTAGGAGTTAATGTAACTGCAAAATTCTGCACAGCGATGTAATTTAGTGAAAACTGAGTCGCTGTGCAGAATGTCAAGGTGAAACTACAGCACCTAAATAACTTGTAAATCAGCCAAGGCTCTGTCGCTAAGCTACCCTGTGCGCATATTATTGGACGATGTAAATAGGGAGGACGAAATATTAATGTTCTGTTGAATTATTCGACAGTATTAAAAAGCACGATATTAAGTTTGCGAAGGGTGCACCTAACACGTGGGGCGCGGGTTCGACCCCCTGCGGGTCGCGCTTCGCTGATTTTGGCAAGGTTTCAATTTTAAGTTCTACTTTTGAACTTCAACCTAAATAGTTAATGTTACTTTGTTGTCGTGTTGTATTTTAAACTCGTCACTGTTCAAAATCACACACTCACACTCGTCAAACTGTGTGCACACACACACACACACACACACGTAAAGTATCACGACAGTCGGATACTACTTCACGTTATGAAAACTGATCCTGACGGAGGTGGTGGCGGTGTTTGATGTTTACCATCTAGCGTCTAATGACATGTTACTCAGTAATCTAGCTGGTGCTTTGGATCCATGTAGTAGACATCTTGAATATTATTAACAGCAGAAATGACGTAGAACCAACTAATAGTTTGCTATAAATAGCAACCTTTAAAAGTATATCAATGGAACTCGAACTATGGATAATGTTTGTTTTTATACTATTCAGTTTTTTTCTTTAATTAATGAAATTCATCGTCATAGCAAATTATGCGGGATCACTTTGGAAACAGTTACCCGAGCCGGCGATAAAGCTTTTCAGCGTCGAGGCACCTCGAAGGCTTTGAGGCGTGAGCACCACCGACATCCGGACCGACCGCCACCGGACTCCGTGTCCTGTGCACCACCGGCCGGAGCCCGCTCCCTGCCGGCCGCGGGCATAGGCTCTCCACGGCGCGGGTCGATCGACGAGTCTGACACACGAAGCACGCAAACCGTTACATCTATTTAACTCAAACGGTTTTAATTGTGGTAACGTTGACTCTCATGATATGAGAAAGAGTTTGTTCTATTTTTAGTATCTAATCATTGTTTTCTTATATTTGTATGTAGATTTAGTAATATAATGAAAAGTTATTATAACACCGTCAAGTTTAAGCGAATCGTACAATGTATTTTCTAAACGTTTTACGACCGTGCACATGAGTGAATTAACTTCCTACTGTCAACAACACGTCGGTAACACGTTCGGCAGTGTGTATGACGCTCAATATGAAGGTCACCAGTCTGTGTATCACCCTCCCACTCAGTGTGGCGCCACCTGTACTTAGTACGGTAACGGCATAGCCTTACGACCTTTGCTTCCCGCGCGGAAATGGTTTTACGCGATTCGGATTCAAAGTTACAGAGCCATTTTACGAGGGGGTTCCAAATGTGGAGGGTTAGTTAACGATGTTGACAGCCCCATTTTCGTCCGGCAACGGACAGCGAGCTGACCGCGACGGATTCTCTAAATTCAGTTGGGATAAAAATTGCGTCTATTCTCAGATTTAAAGATCAAAGGATAAAACAGATGACGGAAATATTAACTTGGATTCGTTGCTAGTCACGCTCGTGTACACAGTCGTAATATCACACTAACATGTTCAGTGTTGTTTGTTTTCTCCGTATATTTCATAAACAACCAATGTACCTAATAAACAGAATATTCCTGAAAACCTTCAGAGAGTGATCCAATTTGACAATCAAACGTTGGCGAGAGCTTCCGTGCCGTTGACCCTGTTGGAGGGGAACGGGGGTATCGAGGTGAAGGGGGATGTGGGGGAAACACCCTGCTCGAGCCTGTTCTCATGGTTGAATGTCGGTGACCGGAAATTTTATAAATTGTCACAAAATTGAGCCAAACGTACCTACACCTACACCGGCTTCCGAATAAGAAGATAAAAGGGATCTGATAAACATTTGATCATGGGTGTATAAAAAAGATTTCACTTAGTTACCTGTAGGTCATGGGGAGTATTAAATTTAAATTAATATGGATCCCTAAAACTAATATGGCTCCCAGGTATTACGAAATTCTTTAATTAAACCTGTGAAAGCCTTGTGATTTTAAAACTTCAACGTTTCAAGTGACAGGTGTCAATAATCATACACTGATAACATTTTAGCTATTGGTGCGCTCCATACTAGGCCTCCACTTCACCTTCATATTAAATACATCCTCTGTATACAACACGAGGTGTGGTAGACCTTGGTTATCCTCACTGCCTGAACTCAGACTGGCGTAAAACATAAACCTTTAACCTTTGAGAATGTACCAACCATTACACATCTAGATCACTACGTGGCCTACGATGCATGAAACATAACATTTTGGGACCGACCTGAATACAACATTTTTTCTGTTCATTTTCTCTGCTCATAGTTTCCATGCCGATCAATGGGCGAGGCTATGACTTCAGGTCATTTCCAATGGAGATTATGAGATAACGGAAGAGTCTGTACCGCCTTGTCAAATCTCGAGTCTTTGCTGTCACTTTCATCCTAAAAGAAGCGGGAGATATTTGAACGAGTTCCGGTTACGAAGTTGCAAAGCCAGTTAATAAACGGGTTCACCACTCCCTTCTTTACGAGCAATGCATCGGTAACTATTGCTACTAGCGCCCAATGCTGCAGGGCATTCTCTGGCTCATTAGTTTTTCTTTAACATACATATATGACATTTCAATATGATATTGACTCACGTTACGTTCACATCAAATTTGTAAAGACGAACGCACTCCAGACCTCCAACAGGTGGGTTTGCTGCTAAAAGCTTATTATTTTTATTTCTGACGTCAATGGAAACGCGCCCCACCCCGCGGCTGAAAAAGCCGGAACGGCCCCTAATAAAGACATTCGCAAAGAAAAATCGACCCTATCTCTTGCACCTCAAACTCATTTCGGACGAGCGGTAACACGAGCTCATGAAATAAATATTAGATCTGGACTCGAAAATTAAGCCGCAGTGGTTCGAAATAGGGTCGAGTTTTGTTTGCTTAAGTGACGCTATCAGATGCCGCGGCCGCAGTTGATTTTGATCTTTATTCACTTTCGATACATTCGCTTTTAAATCGCTAAGATTTGCTCGAGATCCATAAAGTAGTCCAAAATATATTACCGCGAGGGATGGCTTCACAAATGGAACAAGGAATTTTTTTTCTGTAATCGCACTTCCATTTTTTTGACGCTACAAATAAAATAGGATTACATTCCCTCGTGTCGAATTTTTCTTACGCGTTGCTGCGAGAGATGACGGTTTCTCACCGAGTACTGAAAATTATTGACGAGTACCTAATTATACAGTGTGTATCACAAACCTAAGACGGCTTCGTTGTAATGCAATCATAGGTACTTGAAAAAATAAAATACGTTGTGAAGCTGTAACAGGCTACATATTAATATTCTAAATGATTCGCATAATTTTGGATAACCTACTTGTTTTCCTTCTAAATGTTATTATTTTTTCACATTATCATGAATCCAACGCTAATATCATCGCAATCAATCTGGTTAATACAAAAACCGGAGACCACCTAAAGAAGTAGCCTGACGTCATCGTCACGTTTGATGTTCAGCATAACATGCCGCGATGTGGTCGATCAGGGTATTCGAATGTCTAGAACCCCTTACACCCCAAAGTTAAAAAAATATATAATACACATGACCGGAACCATCCGAAACTACCGGATAATTTCGTTATGGAGAATTTGGATATATAAGTTAGCTCATGATGTTTTCTTCCACCTAAGCACCGACATTTCGTTTATTTCTATTTACTCAATTACCTTGGAGATGTAAGATTGCATCGTTTATATTGCAGTCTAGACAGTTAGAATATTGAAACATTTTTTTAATTTATTCCAGCAAACAGATTTGATTTCACGAAATAATAAAAAAGTCAGCATGTATCTTTCAAAGTATACACGAATAATAAATGCTTTTTTTGTTTCTATTTTACTGAGTAATTAACATATTTCTATCTCATATAATTCTGATAAAAAATCACCCTAGTTAGAAACGAAATAAACACTATTTATACGTGCCGTGTATAATGACCGGAGAGGAAGTAATTTCCCTGTGTTCTATTATGCTCTATCTTAACGATGATGTTCAAAGAACCTCTGCACATCACATACTGTCAGGTCTGGCGAACAACAGTGCACCAGAATAAAATCCCCGGTCGAGCCGCTCTAACAAGGGCTTCTCAAATTAAAAAGTCGGGGGCCGAGCCGAACTGACCCTCGCGTCTGCATACGTGGAGTGATGCTGCGTTCGACACCACGATGGCGACACACTGTCGACCACTCGATGCTGACGGTAATCAAATTTTGACAATATAAGACTTAAGTTTTTAAATTAAACTTCGTAATTGTGCTTCAAGAGTTAAGCTTTAAAAGTTACTCTTGCTGAAGCAGATACAATGATTCAAAGTACGGTATCTTACTCTGTCTCGTCGGTGTCTGTTCGCGGTTGTCCTACTCTGAGACGAATGGTTTAAAAATTTTATCACGTTTAAAATTTTGGACATGGTTTTCATTACCGTATGCTTAACGTGTTCTGTACGCCATGGAAATACCGGTGTTAACTATATTTTTAAAACAGTACCATCATATCTTTCATCATATGACGGATAAAGATGTGGGCCACCACGCTGACCTTGTACGGATAGTCAGACTTTACACACCTTCTAGAACATTTCGCAGACCTCACACCTCGTACCTATGCAAGATTCCTGATGATATTTTTCTTCACCGAAGCGAATTTTGACAACGCACATATTTAACAAGCGGTTCAATTCGTCAACTGTGCGCTGGGTCCCTCAGTAACAAACTAGACTCGTCCGCATCGATCAGTGCCATTGGATCGCTGCAGACATGACGCATTCAACACATACGGACACACAAGCGCGCACACAGCACACAGATAAATGTGGAGTGCAGGACCGTTGATTTGATTATATTGTCCATCCGGGGAGGTAGTTTAAGGTAGGCAGCAATAGACGGGGAGGTGGTTCCATTAATATAACATAGAGTGGACTATTTGTCCGCATGCCACGATTGGCAATTTAATAAATCTATTAGCCGTCTATGTGAGTGACAAATCCGTTCGACCGCTATGCAACCGCAACGTTAAGCAGGCGGTTGGTGGACTTGTTACCGTTTAATGATAACAGCGACGCTGAACAATGTTAATAATTATATTTTAAAAGTAAATAATTAATATAAATGTTAAACTAATTAAGTATAAAACGCCATTTTTATACAAATGTCACGTGTCCTATTCTAACCATATAAATAACTAGAATCAAAATACGAATGTATCATAATTAAATTGATTTTATAATAACATCCTAAATTATAAACGATATTGGTAATATGTATGTATGTATATTTATATGAAACTGTTGACAAAAATGTTAAGCTTTTGAGATCGAACGATATTGTCAAACGACAAAACGGGTCAATTTATAAAATATTAGCATTTCACTAAATAGTATATTATTTGACGACTGAAAGTAAATATTTGGCGACTGAAAGTAAATTTGCAGTTTAAATGTTTCAGAGACGACATCTAGGTGTTCTGTTTCCGATCTGAGCGCGGCAGCGGAGTTCGCGCGACGGAGAACTCGGTAAAAGGGTCGTTGTTCAGTACGGCCTTGTTATAAACGAAGACTTGCTTACACAAAACATTATTATTGTACATTTTAAAAATTGCATTGAAACCTCTGTTATCTCCTGTTTATTCTGTTATTAAATAACACTACTTAATGAAGTAAACATACAGCTCCTATTCGATCCATCTCCAAAGTTATTTAACATAACTTTGATCGCCAATCGCCTCGTAAATGCGCCCCCCCCCCCCC